>LR750188.1:163958-293487 GCA_902729485.2 Mus minutoides | reverse complement strand
GTGTGTGTGTGTGTGTGTGTGTGTGTGTGTGTGTGTGTGTTTATGCGCGTGCATGCGCGCTTGCTTACATGCGTGGATCTGCGCGCCTCTGCAGGATAGTGTTGGGAACTGCGCACATTTCAGAACCAGGTTCCCTCTTTCCCTGCCGGCAGCCATGTCATCACTATCTGCCAAATGTGACAAATTTCTCCCGGTTGCCATGAGTTGTATACCCTTTATAAAACCCTGCCTTTGTGTTCCTCCAACCCCATCACATCAATACATCTCTTGCGTGAGGCCTTTTGTGTGGTGCGATCTCCGTGGCATCCCTTGGCTCTCCATCGCCAAGATACTCTTTCAACACAAAGCCCTAGCACAGAGGAACCAGGTACTCTGGAGCTTGAGTACCAGGCATTGTGAGCTGCCTGACATGGGTACAGACGGGAACTCTGGCCTTAAGCCTTGTACCATCAATCACTCTAGCCTGCCCAAGGCATGCTTGCACATACCCTGTCTCTTTAGCATCTTTGTGTGTCACCAGCAGGTAACAAATCCTCACTAACCCTCAGGAGTTCATACATTTTGCTTTCTATCTGGTTATTCTACCGTCTACCCTATCCCTTCATCTACACTAAACACAGTTTTTCTCAAATATAGATTTTTCCTTTAATTTTTTTTTTAATTTTGGACAAAGTTTTACTATGTAGCCCTCTCTGGGTGGCCCAAGACTCACAGAGATCTGCCTGCCTCTGCGTCCTGAGGGTTGGGATTTAAGGTGTGTGTCACCACACTTAGTTTGTTGTTTGTTTCTTTCGTTTTTAACTTCCACAATCTTCAAAAAGAAAAAAAAATTTCAGTGGACTATACCTTACCTGTCAAGTCCAGACCACAGAACACAGTTTGTTCTTGTTTAACCTACACGGTGTGGCCGGTTCTTATGTTTTCTGAGTGTTGATGAGAAAAATCTCAAGAGTAATATTTTATGACAACGTGAAGATAATGAGAATTGAATATCTGCTTTCTGTCTCATGACCACTTGTAAGTTACAATAACCAAACTGATTAGCAGTAATGAAGAACTGTGTCTGGCAAAAATGATTACTATTTGTCCGTTTCAGAAAAGTCAGCTGATGTCTGACCCAAACTCTAGCCCATTCTCTATGATATCTACTAGGGCTAGCCATGAATAAGCCTTAAACAGCAGAGGTTGTATCTCAGGTGTACAGCCAAGGGCAGTTCTTTCATGTGCATAGCGAAGGCACATATGCAAACGGTCACTGTGCATTGCCCATAATAACCTCAAGCGGGGAAAAACAAACTTTTTTAAAAAATAGTAAAGATGTAAATACTCTATAGTCTATTTACCCAGATAATGACAAAAGTAATAAAAATAAAACAATAAATAATAATAATAAATAGAACTGGTTTCTGTGTGTGTAATATAAACCTCACACATAAATGACAAAGAAAGTAGCCTCATCCTAAGTAGCCCACATTGCGTGTAGTGTGACAGTGTGTATAACATTAGTAGTTAAGCTGGTGATATCTTATCTTGTGGTCCCTGGGAAGCAGAGAGTGGAGCATAGGAATTTAATTAAGGTTTTAATCTGAGGTAAAGGATCATGGCTAAGGGATGTAAAGTCACAACCTGGGTCCTAGCTAACCAATGGAGTAGCTGTGCTCTGGTCCTCTGGGTTGTGTTAGATTCCCAGATGGGCCTTCACATCACAGTCATTTGATCCCAACTGCTCATCCAGTCCTGGATATTCCAAGAGAGGATACAGGACCTGGGGTAAAGCTCTCTTTGACTATGAATATTGGAGAAAGGTTGGGATGAGAGCTTTTGGCTGCTGACCCTCATGGCTTCAGACACGGAGGAGTGAAGGAAGGAGCCCAAAACACTACTGCAACTGGTTCCTACTCAGTAAGCAGTGACTGGAAGGGAGCACCACACTGATGGCTGCCACGGAGCTCCCTGCTCAAGAGGTCACATGTTCATCGGGGCACGTTTTTGCTTGTTATTTTGCCATTTTCTGTGCATACTGATTGTAAAAAAAAAAAAATTGCTTATTTAAGATCATTTAGGTGAAAGAATGGAATCAACCAGAGAGGAAGGGAACTTGGCAGAAAGTAGTGAAGGAAGAAAATGAATGGAAAAAAAGGGAAGGTTAATATGTTTACAATGCTTATTAAAACATTAAAATCTATTACTTTGCATGCTCCCTTAAAAAAAAAACTAAAAAAAAGAGGTGAGAACAAACAAAAAACCCCCTTCCAAAATAAAACTATAATAAAAATGAAACTGTGAGGACAAAGGAGGAGCCCAGCAGGCTGGAACCGGTTACTAAGATGAAGAAAGGCAGGATGGGAGACATGGCTCAGTGGTAAGAGCACTCTTTCCTCTTGCAGAGGACTCTGGTTCAATTCCCAGCACCCACGTAACAGCTTACAACCATCTGTAACTCTAGTTCCCTGGGATCAAACACCTTCCTCTGGCCTCTGAGGGCTCTTATGTGTCCACACTGCACATAAATCGGCATACCACACACAAATACACAAAAAAGTAATAATTCTTTTAAAATATTAAGAAGGAAGGTAGGTAGTTCTGATACTGCCATGGCTACTGAGTTTCTCCTTCTCCTTCTCCTTCTCCTTCTCCTTCTCCTTCTCCTTCTCCTTCTCCTTCTCCTTCTCCTTCTCCTTCTCCTTCTCCTTCTCCTTCTCCTTCTCCTTCCCCTTCTCCTTCTCCTTCTCCTTCTCCTTCTCCTCCTCCTCCTCCTTCTCCTTCCCTTACTCCTCTCTCTTTCCCCTCCCCCTTCCCCCTCCCTTTCCTCTCTTTCCTCTCTTTCTTTCTTTCTTTCTTTCTTTCTTTCTTTCTTTCTTTCTTTCTCTCTCTCTCTCTCTCTCTCTCTCTCTCTTTCTTTCTTTCTTTCTTTCTTTCTTTCTTTCTTTCTTCCTTCTCCTTCCTTTCTTCCTTTCTTCCTTCCTTCCTTCCTTCCTTCCTTCCTTCCTTCCTTCCTTCCTTCCTTCTTTCCTTCCTTCCTTCCTCTCCCTCTCTCTCGCCCTCCCTCCCTCCTCCTCTTCCTCTTCCTCTTCCTCTTCCTCTTCCTCTTCCTCTTCTTCTTCTTCTTCTTCTTCTTCTTCTTCTTCTTCTTCTTCTTCTTCTTCTTCTCTAGAGGATGAAGTGATAAAGGCTGTCACAAGTCACCGAGACACCAGGAAAGATAAAGGCTGTAGCATGTTCCCTAGATTTTATAGAGGGATGCTCATTCTTTAGCTTGATAGCTGGCCACCCTTAAAGAAATTATATGAGTGTGTTACTTGTCAATAAAAACTTATGGCCTATAGGAAAAGGTAGAATAGAAAGTAGGATATCTGGTATGGAGATTGAATTCTGGGATAGAGAAAAGGTGAGGGAGTCACATGGGATCAGAGAGAAGGAAAGAAGCATGTGTGAGCTGAGCACAGGTAACCGGCCATGAGCCAGAACTTAGATTAGAATAAATAGGATATTAGTTATGCACGTATCTGGGAACCAACCAAAGCTTACAGCCAAGGTGTTTGTTAATACATTTGAGTGTCAGAGTCATTATTCTGGGAGCTTGGAGGAACAACTTGGATTTAACAGCTACCCACTTGGGTGACTATCAGGATGAAAGGGGTTTTAGAATTAGTAGGTGTAGAAGAAACAAAGGAGCTGAGTATAGATGACTCTTAAAATGGTAGATTGGGAATGGTGGGAATCAGAGTGACCATATGGGGCCCACATAGCTTTCTGGTTTAAATGGAAAATAATTGACAATCCAGGAGCAAGCATCCAGTGGAGAGGAACCCATCAAATATATTAGAAAACCAGGGCTGGTTGATAGAGGGTCACTCCTAAGAGCATAGAAGGAAACAAGTTCTGAGCATAGCCTCATCTATGCAAACAGCATGACAAACATGGATTGCATCAATTATTCAGGCCACTTCTCTGGTCCTTATCTGGTGCCTCCTGTTGATATGCCTTTATTTATATGAATGATTTTCATCTTTCAATAAAATCCTCTTGAGAACCATAGCTAAGAGCCCCTGGCTCCCCACTGATCCCTTGGTCCAAGGCCTTCTGAGTGCGGGAATTCCACAGCTGTGCTTCCATGGTAGTAGATGTTGACAAGATGAGAGAAATCAAGATAAAGGGAGCAGAGCCATGTGCTAGGCCTTGACATGGAGCTTAAAACAAAAGTATCACACAAAACTGAACAAAGACCACTCTTTGGATAAACCCCGGCATTTTTCCATGGTCTGGTTCCATCTGTACAGCTAATACATCCGAAGAAGGGACAGAAAGCCCAGGGCAGTGACCGAAGTAGGGCATTCCAAGTTTCACAACCAAGATGAACATTCTGTTTGATCCTTTCTCAGGACCATGACATAGTCCTTACTCACCCTTCAAAGCCCTTTCACAATCTAGAGAAAACAAGCCGGGGGACTTAGGCAACTCCTTAATCCCATGACTGTTGGCAGAAGCACTCCAAGTGTCCAGGTCTGTCCTGCCAGCAGCCCAGTGCCTGTCTGTCTGCACCGCCATGTGTTCCAGATGGACTGCACATGCTAGTGGGTGAACGTGCCAGGCCTGGGAAACTCGAAATGTGCATTTGATCAGTGAACTCCAGGGCTTGGTCACTGGTGGAAATTCACTTTTCCCTTGGACTTGTCCTAGACAAGTTTGCGTTATGATGACAATTTGTAATTACATGAAGTCTTTCAACTTCAAAAATCTTCAAAGTCCTTTTAGATGGGAAATGTTCTCAAGCCTTCCGTTTGGCTTCCTGGGCCATTCTGCTGGCCCAAGTCTTATGGAGGTGGCGAGCTGTCCTATATTCACTGCTGGAGGATGGGTAGAGAGTTCAAAGCAGAAGAACTGAGAGCTCTAATCAAAATTCTCCCTCCAGAGTTGGATTACAGCTGGCAGAGAACTCCCTCACTACGTACATCGAGGGATGTTCTAATGGAGTGACCTTCAGAGAAGGGGGCACGTGGCCTCTCTTGTCACTTTGACTCTTCCTGACTTGGCCTATTTGGGGCTTTTTGGTTTTTAGAATCTCAAAAGAAGAATTAACAAGGAGTTCATGATAGCATGTAACAATGGGGCAGACCTTGTCTGTTGATGTCTTTTCCAAATTTTCTCTACCTGTCTGCCTCTGGGTTTTTTTTGCCTGCAGTAGAGGTAGATGGTTCTGGCTGCAGACAGCCTCCCATCTCAGGCGCCAAGCTCTCTTAGTTTCTCTCTGCTCAAGGGCTTTCTGTGCCTCCCAGGGGGCTACTCAGCTCTCTCAGAGGAAGGGAGATGTTTTCTGGGTTAACTATTTCCAGTGGGAATGCTCAACACCAAGACTCTACAGAGGGCTACATACACCTGGTTTCCTGATCTTGGCGGAGGCAGAGATGCTGTAATATGTTCTGCATTGTTTGTATGGGGTCCCAGTGGGACTACTGAGATCCAGTTTGTTTCCATAAGTGGCTTGTCATATTTTTTTCTCACTTTTCCTCACTATTTTAGGTTTTTTTTTTTAGACTCACCTATGGGTTCATCCACCAGCTTCCAGTCTGTGTGCCGGCATGTGTTTCTATATGGCTCCTGTGCAAAGACACTAGGTCAGTGTGTTCTACATTCTCTGTCATGAATTCAATTCAGTAGGACAAAACGATTTTCAAACGTGCAGAGTTTCAGGATGGTATCAGGAACACTTGGGTCTTTAGTTTTATGCATATGAAGGTATACTGAATCACTGTCAAGATTTATTTCTCCCTTTTGGCTGTGTTTAAAGGAGTTTGGAGATCATAGCTCCAAATGTTTTTGACATTTGACTCTTTCAAACCAAACATAATTTCCATATGGGAAGAGAGATCAGAGAGGGAGAGCAACAGTGGGACCTGAACCTGGAGGCAGCATTTCTCACAGTCACAGGAACAGGAACACCCTGGATGCCAGTTTTAGAAAGCAAAGGCTCAACCTGATGACCTCTGATGCTTAACCTGCTCTGACGTGCTGGGCATCCGCCATTCCTGGAGGGTTGGCAGATGGGCATGCCCACATCGGTGGCTATCTCTTGATCTGAACCCTTAAGTGGTTCAGAGGTTAGGGAAGCCCTCCACCCTTCTGCCATTGCAAAGGAGCAGACAAGAGACTCTTCCTGGAGTTCTGCTTGCCACTGTTGCTGGCATGACTGTCTGGGAAAGGATGTCACTCATGGGTCACAGGGAAGTGGGCATGTCTGTGGATAGGTAGAAGGTTTTTGGGTCACTCTAGTTTGTCCTCTGTCTTTTGCAATGCATAGCTTCTCAGAGAGGAGCTGTCAAGGCAAAGAGCCAACCCAGAGGGCACCGAGGACATGACTAATGGGGTACCATTGCAAAGTTGTGTTGTTTCTATAAATCTCAATGTTTCCTGAGATTAGAGTCTTAGATGCTTCTGACATTGCCCTAATGTTTTTCTCTGCATGCTTGGCTTAGTGCCATCCACTGGTCCATGTCATTCTTTGACCTGGGAATCTTGAGTTTGCCTCCCCCTTTCTTCCATTTCCTTCTTTCTTTACACACACTGTTCAAAACACCAGCCCTTGTGCTGTGGTAGAAGTTAAGAATGGCCCCCTACAGGCTTCCTCATATATTTGAGTAGTATATTTAGTCAGTTAGTAGTATATTTAGTCAGTAGGCAATGGCACTGTTTGAGAAGGATTAGGAGGTGTGGCCTTTGTCAGAATAGGTGCAGCCTTGTTAGAGGATTGGAAGAAGTTTCTCACTGGGTATGGGCTTTGAGGTTTCAAAACCCTTGCCAAGCTCGGTATCCCTCTCCCTCATGCACTTCTGTCTGTCTGTCTGTCTTTCTGTCTCCCTCTGCCTATGTATTACCTTATAGCTCTCAAATTACTTCTCCAGCACCATGCCTGCCTGCCTGTCACCTTGCTCCCCAACCATGATGATAATGGGCTGAACCTCTGAACTGTAAGCTAGCCTACAATTACAAGAATTGCCTTGGTGATGGTGTCTCTTCACAGCAAGAGTGACTAAAGATACCCCCCTTCTCTACACCATGATTCCAGAAGTCAGGGAGGTCACATATGTTATTTTTGATTTCTTTGTGCTCAAGTTGAAACCAAGAGCCTCTCACATGCCAAACCTGCATTCTACTACAGAGCTAGGTCTCCACCCCTCACACAATTTTTATTTGCTCTCATTTTTACATCTTTGATAATGCATTCATTAGCATGCAACTGGGAAGGGAGGAAGTGAAGAAAAGAATTGGGCCTTAAATCTTACCTTAAAGGACAGATGATAAGATATGGTTTTAAATTAGAAGAATCTATGGCCAAAGAAACACCACCTTGAGGAAATGAGTCACCAACAGATGGGAACAAGATAATCCCACGAGAAATAAAAAGCAGTAACAAGAGTAGTTAATAATTATTGAGTAGCTATCTTGCACCAAGTATGCTTGAATTCCTTCACACACATTCATATTTAATGAAAAGAACAGTGAAGCTGATGTGATGTGTGCCCACAGTTTGTAGGCGAGGTGACCAGAGCATAGAAAGCTGCCTAGCGGCCATGTTGATAGGTGAAAATAAGGATGGAAGGTTCACAGAAACCTTGAAAATCAATTTTGTTGGAATAGTTAGAAGCTAGGTGTTTGGTAATGGGGAGCCAAGCACTTCAGCTAGAGGATAGAAGCATTTTTTTAGATGCCAATGCTGCCCTGGTCCTGAGACCTGGCACTGCTTCCTTCTCCTATAGGACTTGCTACGGCTGAGTGTTGGATGTGATCTCCACTTGACAAGGAATAAAGACCAGGCATAAATAAGTAACATTTATCTTGTCTTACATATGGGTCTCCTAGCCCTCCCTCCCTGCCTCTTTCTCTCTCCACCCTCCCCAATTCAGTCTTCCTTCCTCCTTTCTTTCCTGGTGCTCAGCAGCAAGATGTTCCAGTCTGGGATGATCTGAAGAAAGGGCAAAAGAGAACAGTGCATTCTGGGAATGCAGGCGCTGCTGCTGCTTTGGACTTGCTTCCAGCGGAAATCCCCATGCAGATAGTATCTTCCACGTGTCTGCTCAGACACTAAGATAAATGTCATGAGACAGGAGCAAAGGAGAGGCTTCTAAAACACCAAGATGCTTGAAAGCAGAGAATCCTGTAGGGCCTAGCAAAGACTTTTATCTCTCCGCTTCATTTCTCTAGGGAGTCATAACTGCTCCAGATTCAATATCACCCTTGAGTGACCGGGAAGCAGCAAGTGGTAAAATTATTTTCACTGTCTGTATGGAGTCTCTGGTGTACCAGGAGGCCAATGTCTCCAGAGAAGACCCACAAATGACTGTCACACACTGTGGGGGCCACAAAGAAGCAGTGTGCACACTGACCTGGGAAAACAACACACCAGGATAGCAGGGGTATTTTGCAAGTTTTTAGTTGATTCCTCGTAAGAGCAAAGTCTAATTGCATCTCAGATATCAAAGTTGTGCTGCACAGAGCCCACTGTAGCCCTTAAAAAAATTTATGTTCTGTTTACCAGGGCCAGCAGGTTCAGAGCCACGGTCACCAGCTGCCTAATTACTCTTGCGTGGTTCCCTTCACCTCACCCTTCCATTTGCTGCAGTCAAGAATTATGACCCTGATCATTCCAGGCTGTTTCTTGAACGTAACTGGAAATATTACACAGCGTGGCCGCCTCCCTTCTGGGACTGGAATATGAGATATTGTGTAAGCTTGCCTCACATCCTTCAGAGCACATGGGGGTGGGGACTTTCTCCTGACAATTCCCACACTCTGTCCCCTTGAGTGTGCCAACCCCTTCTTGCAAGTCAGAATTCTCTTCTCACACTCAGAATGATAATGAAAGCACAGACCCAGTGGGCAGGCTGGCTCTTAATACCTAGCACTCAGAAAAAACAGAGGCAGGAGGGACATAAGTTCAAGGTCAGCCTCAGCAGTAGAGTGAGAACCCATCATAAAAAAGAAGACAAGAAGAAGAAGAAGCAGAGGAGGAGGAGGAGGAGGAGGAGGAGGAGGAAGAGGAGGAGAAGGGGGAAGAGAAGGAGGAGGAGGAAGAGAAAGAAAAAAAAAGAAAACCTGTTCCTTAGCTCTAGCATGAGTGGTCCAACTTTGCAGTCTCTTGAATTTTAAAAGACAGACACAGACACACACACACACAGAGACACACACAGACACACACACACAGACACACACACAGACACACACACAGACACAGACATAACTGGTCCTCAAACCATTGCTTCATACTAGTGGTCTTCCTAAGACAGAGACCCTTTAATACAGTTCCTCATGTGGTGGTGATCCCCCACTATAAAATTATTTTTGTTGCTACTTCATAACTGTAATTCTGATACTGTGGCGAATCATAATGTAAATATCTGACATGCAGATGGTCTTAAGCCCCTGTGAAAGGGTCATTCAACCCCCCACAGGGGTTGTGACCCACAGGTTGAGGACTGCTGCTTTATACCAATCTGAAGGCAGACATGCATCTCCGAGCTGACCAATAGCAGTGCTCTGAGTTCTCACAAGGTAATTCTTTTGCAAAAGCACAGCATGGCCTGATGCAATAGGCCTTTCTGTTTCAATAGCCAGGACCAAATGGTCTAGGTGGGTCGCAGAGTGCTGTCTTGGAACAGCCCACCAGGGCCTCAGTGCAGGTCTCCATGCTTTGTCCAGACATCTCCCTGCTGTGCTCCGAGAAGCTGTAGGGCACATTCATCTGCCCAGGCTCGAGGCCTCGCCTCACACTTGGCTCCTTTATCGGTTCAAGAGATTTGCATTGTGGAGGTCAAAGGGAGCAAGCCGGGCTAGGCCCCACCTCAGCACCAGCCAAGGTTGCTGTCAGCACCGGATGGATGGAGGAGTCGTCAGCCCAGCCAGGTAAGAGGCCAAGGGAAACCTCTGCTGCGTCTGAAATACTTTGCATTTTTTTCTCGTCTTTTTGCAGATGAGTAATGGTGAGAGATGAGTTCTGCCTTCCGAATGTGTCTTCGTGGTCCATAGGCCAGCATTCCAGGGAACCGAGGAGTCGGTTCAGCTCTTAGCACCTTTGTATGGTTTTTTTCTTCTCTTTTGCCCCAGCTCATTATAAAATTAGCCATCTTTCTTTATTCATTGACTTGTAGGTGTGCATTATGCAGATGTTCTAAATGCATCAACACAATTCTGTGGGATAGACAAGCAGAAAGCTCTGGAGACTAAGCTGCCTTAGGGTTTTGCCACCGTAGTGTGCTCGGAGTCACACGAGCGCACAGATTTACCAGTATTAAAACTATAGCAGACACCCACTCAGGCGTCTGCTTTGCAAAGAGCCGAAACACTAGTTGCCAAATCTTGCATATCACTGCAGAATTAAGACTCATCTTTCTCCTTTCTGTTTATCCAGTCTGTTTATCCATGTCCTTCCCTTCATCAGCTCACGTGACTTGTAGCACCTCCCTCTTCTTGAAGGGAGCCCATGCTGGCTCCTTGTTTTGGATTATTTCCTCGAGAGCCTTTCAGGGGGCTCTCTGTTTTATCCTTTTTTTCTCTCTCCACATAAGAACGAGTGCCATTTTCCTGCTTAGAGTATCTTCCATGGACTGAGCTTTCCTGGGAAACTTTTCCTCAGGTGTCTTGGGACATGAGGGAGAGAGACAAGGTAGACAGAGGAGGGGAGGAGAGGGGTCACTGGGCCTTTATAGGAAAGTGGAGAAAACTCACCGCACAGTTAATTAGAAAGTGCCATGAAGCAAGTCCAAACTTTATGGCTTTTCTAGAATTGATGACGGCTTCTAACTGGGCCTGCCCGCTCCCATGCAGGTGTGTGCAACCTCCAGGTCCATATGGTTTTTGGCTGCCCCGGGCCTCATTCTTTGTTTAGCCCAGGATCCTGTAACTGAATATCGCTTAATAACTTTTTGTAATAATGTAGCTTGGATCAGCTTCTAGATCCAGCCAACCTCTGCTTCCTACAGACTCCTGCTGTCTTCCTGGCACACCTGCAGGGAGACACAGCCCCTTGGTTGCCCCTAGGGCAATAGCCACGTCTTAGGCTCACAAAGAGGCAGCTGCGGGTTCAATGAGGGAGGAGGCTAGGGCATAGAGTTTACTCTCTAGAAGTAATTTGTTTCACTTAGAACCTGCCAGGAGGGCTGGGGTCCTGTGACTTGAAAAAAAAAGCCAGAGTTTTTTACTAAAAAAAAAAATTATGGTAATGCATAACACACAAGCAAGCCCTGGCTTATACAATCTGATTTATAGGTACCCCTGAAGGTCCAGGTCACTTGGGAGGCTGAGAATGGCAGGGCCAGCCTTATTACCAAAGAAATTCTCTCCTTTCTCCACCTGTTGTGGTCCTGATACCCTCCCCTTCAACCCCTCTGTCCCACCTCCTTAACTAAGGGCATCACACTGTGAAAAGTCCCTTGTGGCTGAGTGTCAGACTCAGCTGAGTTCCTGGTCTTAGTCCTGCAATGAGGCAAGCCTGGAGTTCCAGAAAGTGGCTGCTCATTTGATTCTCTTGGGTCTGTCTGTATTTCAGAATGTCTACGGAGCTTTTGAAGGATACTGGCCCCTGGTCTCACTGCACTAAATACAAAGTGTTCCTGTGAGTACCAGAGAGTCCTTGGCTGGGCAAATGATTCTCCTCAGGAACTCCCTTCAAGTAAAGCGCAGCCATGGTCACGTGATGTGCTTCGATGGTCTTCCCTCTGCCCTCTGTTCTCAGGGGTGGGGGTGGAGCTTGCTTGAGCCTATAGTGTATCCTTTGCACCACAAAACACAAAAGCAGGTGATAGGAGGGAGGTAGCCACAAAACTGCACTCTGGCAGTCACCTAGGCCTCTAGAAATAGATGCAGAATCAAAAAAAGAAATAGACACATGTTCTGTCCTCGAAGTCCTGAGCGGAGAGCCGAGGGTCAGACATATCTGCCAATGTCCCAGGAAGCCCTTACCCATAGAAGGATGCTGCCATTCAGCTGGACCAAGGCAGACTCCATGACCCTTTGGGGCTGGAGATGGAAGAACCGAGCACGGGAAGGGGTTTCAGCTTTTTTGTGTTTACTCCCACCAGTGTTTCTGACACTGATAGTGCCCAGTCCCAACCTGCGCAACAGTGGCAGCTACACTAGAATTTATTTACACACGAGAACTGAAGAATCATGCTATCCATCCATTTGCATTATCTCACCAAATCTGAAAAAATAAAAGAAAGAGATAAAGGATGGGTATTGATGTGTTTTATAAAGCCAGGAATAATATGTTCTGTAGGGCACAGTATGGAGCTGTGGGAGGAGTTAGCTCAGCAGGCCCATGCTGAGGCATCTCTAAAGTACCAGTCAGATAATGGGTCTAGTATAGAAGAGAGTTTATTTGGGGGCATGGAAAGGGGAGTTGACAGAGGGAGAGAGAGAGAGAGAGAGAGAGAGAGAGAGAGAGAGAGAGAGAGAGAGAGAGAGAGAAAAGGGGCAGAAGGGCAGATATAGTTAGACATTGAGGGAGAGGCCAAACAGTCCCTTTTACAGCAAGCCAGGCCTATGTGGCTGTTGCTAGGTCACTGTTGGGCAGAGCATACAAGGAATGCCAACATTCCTCCATTTTAGTTTAATTTAAAAAGGAGAAACTAGAAAGAGGTGGTAGTGAAGCAGGAATAGGGTCATTGTGATCTTTAGCTACTTCCTACTTACTTTGGGGTGACATGTCTCTGGGAAACCTAAGAAAATGGGGGTGGGAGTGCTGCTCCAGTCTTAGGAGAGTAGGCTGTTTCCTTGCAGTCCAAGGTCTGTGGAACCGTTTTTTTTAGGTAGGAAGGTGCAGGTCCAGTAGAAGTGTCTGTGTCTGTGAAAGGAGGCTGGAGCATCTGTGGGTTGCTTCTCTGGAGCTTTCCTGGATGTAGATTTTTAATAAACAGCTGAACTTGGTAAGATGCTGAAAGACACACACACACACACACACACACACACACACACACACACACACAACCTTTCTTAGGTGTACATTTGAAACCCTTAGGTCTTGGTGATTGAGATGAGGGGAGTCCCCAAACCAGGGAACAGGATAGAAATCCCACCCTCTGGACTAGGTAACAGGTAGAAGCTCAGGCTATTAGTTGGCGTATCTGGATGGAGTCTATTTGGTCCATGAGAGGTAGGTCTGAGTGGGTTTCCTGGAGCTTATAAGTTTACAAAAGAGATACATTTGTTAGCAGCCTGTTTCCTAAGGTGAGCTTAGGGAAGACAAAACCTTTAGTGGGAGCTGAAGGAAGAAGGGCTTTTTTCTTTTGTCTAGAAGACTAAGTATACATAAAGTTAGCATAATGAGAAACATTTTAAAATTTACATTTAAAAGACAATTAAAGGAAACTTGAAAATTTGATAGTTGATCATATAGTTTAGCATAAGAAACACCTTAAGTCTATAGTTAAGAGACAACCAATGGAAACTTAAATTCGTAACCATGATAGCTGATAACGTAGATTTAGCATGAGAAACATTTTAAGTCTATAGTTAGGAGACAATCAAAGGAAACTTATAATTTGAACTTGTGATTATACAGTTAGATCACATAGTGGAATGCTTTAGTAGAGTTTAGGCTAATTTGTAAGAGCTCTATTGGTTACTGTCAGGACAGTGGCATGACAAAGGAAGGAAATCTGAAGCATTGGGTCACCCACCGGGAGCTGAGTTTAGATAAGGAAGTAACGGAAGGTTACATCTGCGAAAGTTTACATCTCAACGTGTGCATCCATTATTGTGAAGCTTATGAGCAAGGCACACCTGTCTTTTTGATAAGAGACATGGCAGTCTTAGTTAGTTAACTAATAGACTAATGAGCTAATATGGTAGTGGACTACCTTGGGGGAAGGAGCAAGTTGTCTAATTTTTAGCTGTTAATCTGCAGGTAGCTTAGCTCTCAATGTAACCAGAAATCTGGGAAGAATAAATTATAATCTAGATGCCATATCTTAATTAAATTGACAGAGGTTATAGTCCACTACCTAAACAGTTCTCCCAGGTCCCTGTGGTCTCCATCACAACTCAGTCAGAGTCGGTCTGGCTGTCAGAGTCAGTCTGGCCGTCAGGCCCAGATGAGAAGCTTTTCCCTGTGCAATAGGAATGTGGGAGAAATGACTCACTTCGTCTTAGGCAATAAGAGACACTTAACTCTCTGGGTCTGTTTGTCCACAGTGTAGGCCGATCCCTGGCAGCAAGCAAGGCAATGGAACAGTGTTCCTCGGTGGTTATCATACCACAGTCCAGGTAGAGTCTTTTGTCACTGTGCCCATATCTTTTTGGAGATCTAGGGGGCAGGGGTGTCACTGTAGGATTTGGGAGTCTCTGTTATAATAAGCTTAAACATTTAAAAAGCAGATTTTTGACAAGATTGAGAAGTAATATTTATTAAGTATATCTGAATTAGACAATCTGTGTTTGTTTTTAATTATTTGGTCTAGATTATATCTAGCAAACAAAGAGTTTAGATTGTAACTTAATGACAGTAATGACAGTAGCAAAAACAAGACTAAACATATCTTTAAAGCAGTGATCTTTAACCTTTTTACTGTTGTAAAGCTTTAAGTTAATAAAATTATTTACCAACTCAGGATAGAAATCATATGAAAACCTTACCTTAATTGGAAAGTATCTTTGGAGACCTTTTAAGTGAGTCTGTTCTGCTAACGTGGGTGGTGAAGTAGGGACTGCCCATAACAAAGATGGCAGATAGTCATGAGCCTGCCTGCAATCAAGATGGCCATGTGACCTCCCTTAGCTAAGATGTCACTGAAGCGATAGCTCTACCAGTGGAGGAAAGTCACTTGTTTGCTATACCTTAGAACAGAATGGCATTTTCTACAGAAGCATGGGTATGTGTGTATCAGCAGAGACAAATAAACAAAGAGACAAATAGGCATGTTTGTTCTGGCAGACAGGGCATTATGTATATTTGAGGAGATCTCTCCTTGTCTCTCTCAGCCTTTCTGACTCTTCGTGGATCAGAGCACAGAAATGGCAGGTCTGGGCAGTGCGCAGCATGTCTTGGCTGCTCCTTTTTCCACCACAGGTAGCTTAGAGTTGGTGTAGACCAGAATGGAAAGAAACTAGAGAGAAAAATTTCCCAGGAAGTAGAAATTTAAGTCTGCTCCCTGGAGCCAACAGCTGGCAGTGGTGGTGGCGGAGGGGGCAGCAGGAGCACGGTGAGTTAAGTCTAAAACACGATCTGAAGAGCCCTGTTAAGAGTCAAGAGTTGGGGCTGGTGAGATGGCTCAGCGGGTAAGAGCACCTGACTGCTCTTCCGAAGGTGATAAGTTCAAATCCCAGCAACCACATGGTGGCTCACAACCATTCGTAATGAGATCTGGCTCCCTCTTCTGGAGTGTCTGAGGACAGCTACAGTGTACTTACATATAATAAAAATAATAAAATAAAATCTTTAAAAAAAAAGAGTCAAGAGTCAGAGTGGGGAGACAGGAGCAGAGAGTGGTTGGGAGTGAAGGTGGGAAAAGCCAACATAGAAAACCTTCCATTTTTCAGATAACTGGTGAGATTTGTAAAAGTTTACTTTTTTTTTCAAAGCTCCATTAAGAGGCCATTTAGAGTTATTATCTAGTGGATATTGGGGCCAAATTTAGGGTGTGAATTTGGAAGCCTTTAATACCAGAGTCCCAGTAGGGAGCCTGGAAGTAGCAACGAAGACATTCCCATTGAATGAGAGTAGAAGTTATCAATTATCCACACTAGTGTCTCTAGGATAAATATGATAACTAGGAATGGGGGCATCTAGGCCAGGTCATCATGGGGTAAACTAGGCCATGAGCAGCAGGAGAACGGTTTACTTAGGTTTAGGACTTTCCAATAGCTTTAGAAAGAAACGGTCTTGAGAAGAGAAAGAGATCTCACCCAAGGGAAGAGGTTCTAGGATGAAGAGTCAGGGAGGAGGGTCATGACTCTGTATATCTTTGTCCTCAAGTACACCAGGGGGTGTGAGCTCAACTACCTTCCCTTGGGACCAGGGATCATTTAAGCTGACTAGTGTTGTGTGTGTGTGTGTGTGTGTGTGTGTGTGTGTGTGTGTGTATGTGTATGTGTTAGGTAGCTTACTGGTATTTGGATGGATAGGTCAAGCAATCCAATGGCTGGAAAGTGCTTGTGGCACCTGTTAGTTTATAAATCTGAGTCATGACACTAAATGAAATGTTTTATAAAACCAAGGATATGTTTTGTAGAGTGTGGTGTGGTGTGGTATGGTGGGAGAGGGTATCTCAGGAGGCCCATGCTGAAGCATCCTACCCCCAAGGTACCTAGACCCAATGGGTATACTAGACCCAATGGGTCTAGTACAGAATAGAGTTTATTTTGGGAGAGAGAGAGAGAGAAAGAGAGAGAGAGAGAGCTGGAGGAATCTTAGAAGGATCTAAGGTACTATCACTGTCCACATTTCAAGTGTGAAACTGAGATGCCTTGAGGTCATTTGCTGCACCCAAGAACCTACTTCTGGTAAAGGTGGGTGTGTGGGTTTAAAGTCAGCTGAAGCCTTCTCTATTCTGATCTTGCATTTGCTTGACATGGCCCTTATTTTCTCTCTGGAAGCAGGACCCAAGCCTGATAAACACCAGGAATCATATTGGCATTGACAAGTGTCCTCAGAGTCCCAATGCATGCTGCTTTCCCTAAGGGAATACCATCATTATTCTGGACACAAATCTTGGGAAAGCCCAACAAAATGGTTGAAGCTAAAGTCGTTGGGTCCTCAGCACTTCTATCTGTATCCTTTTAGATGCTATTTCCAAGAAAGAAAGCCTACAGGAGGCTTCCACTCAACTCTGTGTGGATGCTTGGAACATGGCTTTCCTGTCCTGCCTCCTCCCAGTCCTTGAGATAGTAGGTATAGAGGCAGCTGAGGCATCAGAATGATCTTGGCTAAGCCAAGAGCACAATGGGCCAGGGTCAGTGGAGACTGCCCCCTGCAGGCGCTTGCCCCCTATTTACTCAGTATCAATTCTGAGCCTGAGCTTCCTCCAACGGGCTTCTGAGGCCCCTTTAACCTAACCTACGCAGCTGCCTTTGACTCTGTGGACATAAGAATAGCTTACAGGCAGATGTCACAATAGAAGAATGTCCGCTTTGCCGCTTCCAACTGTGGGTCAAATGTGTTCGCTCACCTGTCTGTCTCCTGTGGGCCAGAGAGAGAACAGGGTTGACAGCCTGGAGAAACTGCTAACGAAGCAAGACTTGATGCAAGCTGCCTAGACAGACACATTATCTGGGAGTAAAGGCTCAGCCTTCAGAAAGATTTACGGCAGGATGTGAGGGGGAGCGGATCTGAAAGTGTGTGTCTGTGGCATGGGAGTAGCTGAAGGTGCTGAGCTGTTGTTCTGTAGTTAGCGCAGCCTTTTGTTTCCAAAGCCACATTGCTGAGGCAATATTTACCTGCTGGCTGCACAGTCCCCCCCAAAGTCACTTAAGACTCCTTCATTCTGTTTAGCTATTATGAGTGCATGGTACTAGGTCCCTGGATTATACATTAGCCTAAAAATGCTAGGAGAGTCATTGATGTGTGCTGCAAATTAATAGAAATAGAATCTTAAAGCAAGAAGTGTGTGTGTAAAAAACAAAAAGTGTGTGTGTGTGTGTGTATTTATATTAGTGTATATAGTGCTATGTTTGTGGTCTAGGTGTGATTTGGTGCATGGTGTTGGGGGTAGTGAGAGGTGATGGTGATGATGATGTATATGCACAGTGTAATGGTGGGCATTGCTTCCTTGCTTCCATTTTATTATATGAAATGGCACACTGTTGCAATCAGCCAACAATTCTTATAGATTTCTTTTGGTAAACAGTCCCCATCACACATAAAGTTCATTGCATGGGAGAAAATTTTGTGGTAAGGGTTCTTGAAACTTATCTACATAAGTCAGGTGTGTGTGTGTGTGTGTGTGTGTGTGTGTGTGTGTGTGTGTTCCTCTTTGGTTCCCAGATTTAAATGCAGATAGAAACTGGTAATATTATCCAAGGGAGAAGGCTGAGGAGACGTTCTTAGGGGTGGACACCATACCTGTTCTCCAGGTTCACCCCTGCTAGGCTGTAACATTACCCTATCACCACTCATGCTTTGCACAGTGGACTTGGCACTGGAGGGAGCTTGAGGGACTAGGTGGACTAGGTCAGCTATGACCTGCCCTGGGCAATGTGGGGCAAAGCAAAAGGTAAATGATGGAAGGCACCAACCCATTCTCTCCTCCACTTTAGCAGTGCCAAAGCTTCCTCCATCTGATTCTCAGTGCCCAAGCTCTCTCCATCTGACCCCCAGTGCCCAGGCTCCTTCATCCTACTCTTAGTGAAGATTTGACAGCCTTGTACTTCTTGGTGTTTTGTTATCAGATTCTCAGTCTTCAATTTCCCTCTTGCTTCCCAAGATTTTCCAGAATGGAGTTTACTTTTCCATATTGTCTGAGAGAGAGAGAGAGAGAGAGAGAGAGAGAGAGAGAGAGAGAGATTTTAAAAAGCCTTTTTTGTTGTTGTTGGGGAGGGGCTTGCTTATTTTATCACTCATCATGTATCAAGTAACCTTATTTGTTCTCATCATTTGTCAAAATTTGACTCTCTTACAGTGTGTGATTTAGTGGCATGAGAAACTGTGATAATCCAATTTATTTCTGACTTGACTGTAACTGTATATACCAAAAATGTGTATGGGTTTCCATGGTCTTTGAATTCAAAGTATATCCACATGTGTATCTGTTTTCCCAAGCATCGTGCACTTTTGAACAAAGGTTTCAAGTCTTGAATGGCACCTTGTTCTCTTCGGGAAAAGGAAGTGTGTCCCATTGGGTTTGTCCTGTGCCTTGTATGTTGGCTGGTTGTGTCACCTTCTCTATCCTTTCTTGGTACAGAGTAGACCAACACCATGTCTGGTAACTTTCATTCATTAGCTGGCTTGTTGCTCTTGCCCCCCTCCTCCCCTGTCTACAACACCCCTATATTTTACTACCCTTTTCAAAAATCTGAAAGCAGTCTCAGAAGATTGTGCCCATCAGATAGCTAAAGCTCACAGTTTAAAAAAAATTGTGTTTTCTGTTCCTTGGAGGTGGAGTCTTACTTACTCTGAATCATTAAACGTTTCTTTGGACTTCTAGAGAGATTGTCCCCCAGGTCACAAGACACTTCCTGGTCCAACTCTTTTTCTTAACTACTCAAACTTTTGAGATTCCACACTAAAGATGTCCTGGACCCCCCTCCCCAGGTCATCATGACTCAATCTGGGTTTGTTCAAGTGTCCTGAAATTCCAGCTGGCAGGCAGCCCATGAGATTGCTTCCGTGATGATGGAGTCTGAATCAGTCATACATTTTGTTTGATGTGTTTTGGGTGTCAAGTGGCATCTCACATGAATGGATGCTGTTTGTGGGGAACAACTGCAGCAGTGGGGACTGTCTACAGGCCCTGTTTGTGGTGACCACACTGCGGTCCACTGCTGTCCTGTTTTCTCTCTGTGTCAAATCTAGCAGAAGAGTCATGAATGCTTTCTAAGGAGCCCTGTGGTGAGAGCGCCTCCTGAAGCAAATAAACTCAGCGAGCAACTCTTCAGTCTGAGCATCTCTTCATCTTTTTTAGCTGAAGTATGATGGATGTGTTGAATTACAAGATGCTGGCATTTAAAAAAAATCAAAGTTTTGATTTATTTTAAATGCATGCTGTTCTTTGCTTTAATTTCCCCTTGCTCCCTTATTATCAAATATTCTGGTTTATGCCTTTTCATTTAAAATATAAACCAAGTAAAATATCTTGCTAACAAAAAAAAAAAATCAGTTCTTTGTTTTGACAACTTTTATCTTTATGTACATACAACCATTCATTTAAAACGAACCAAAACCCTGATTACCTGCAGGAAAGCAAACTACCTAGAAAATGTTAATTTATCAAGACAATGGGTCATAGACCAAGCAGAGCACAGATGAGTTCATTTTAGTTCCTGTGACAAAACACCAGAGATAAGTCAACTTAGAGGGGGGTGGGGGAAGGTTCATTATGGATGGTGCATGGCTTTGAGGGTTTGATTCCAGGCTGGATGATTTCAATGCTCTAGGACCTTGGATAATGAAAATATACATGAATGGCGTCTGTAATAGAGGAAGAAAATTGACCTTCCAGCAACCAAGAAGAATGGGGTGGGGGGAGGGAAAGAGGGAAAAGGAGAGATGGGGAGAGGAGGAGAGGGGAAAGGGGGAGGGAGAAAGAGAATATGCATGAGCCAGTGGGGATAAGATTTACTCAGATCTGCACCCCAAGTGTGGCGCATGCTAATCCCAGCATTTGGGAGACAGAGGCAGGTGGATTTCTGAGTTCGAGGCCAGCCTGGTCTACAAAGTGTATTCCAGGACAACCAGGGCTATACAGAGAAACCCTGTCTCAAAACACCCCCCCCCAAAAAAAAAGAAGCCCACTTCATCCAGGCAAGCTCTTCCTCCTAGTAGCCTATTCTCTGTGTACATATTGACCCAGGATGAAGTTAATATCCTTGTGATCCAACCGACTCCCAATGTCCTTCATCACATGGCCCTTCTGGGGCCCGCATCACATGGAAACTCTAACAAGAAGGTAGTTTAAGGCAAGATAACAGTGATGCTTCCCCAGTGCCTTACTCATTTTGCATAGAACTGGGAACTTCAAAATAACTGAGATCTGTAAACAGTATGTCAGAACTCAAAAGATTAAAATTCCTTTAGAAAGTTATAGTTTTGCTAACTGGGATTATGCTGTTGATCAGCTTCCATCTGGCTTGACAAATTACTTTGTTTAAAATATTCCTAAACTAAAATGTTCCTAAACGTGCAACATGTCAGTGAGTGGTTTCCATTGCCATCGTGTTTTAGTTGGATTTTAGAAGTTGAGCCTGAAACACTCTTTTCTTAATTCTGATTGGTCCTTCTTTCTTGTATCCCTCTTTTAATGAGAACATATGAAGAGGACACATAGATCTTTTAAATATTGGAGGAAGTACATTTCTGCCAGTCAGAAAAGGGCCTGGTGCAGAAAAGAATAATCTGGAAAATGGGGGAAGGCACAGACTTTTGGCTTGGGGATGAACCATGGAATTGCCACACCTGGCTTGTGATCTTGGTTAAGTTACCTTCTTGGAGTGTGTTTGTCTTTATTAGAAAAGTAAGTTGAATCACGTGTGTTAGTCAGTTAGGGCTAACAAAGCAGAATGGACTGAGTGGCTTAAGGAATATAATTCATTTCCTCATGTTTCTGGAGTCTGGTAGTCTACACTCGAGGTGTTGGTAATGTTGAGTTTCTTCTGAGGCCTCTTTCCTTGGTTAATAGCTTTCTTCTCCGTGTGCCCTCACACGGACTGCCCTCTGTGTGTCTGCATCCTAACGTCTTCCTATAACACTGGTCATGCTGGCTTAGGGGCTGATTTAGTTACCTTTCTGTTGCTTTAGTAAAATAACCATGACCAAAAGCTACTTAGAGTTCCAGGGGATACATTCATGCTTACAGGGATATGAAACAGGCACGGCCATTAGGAAGCAGATTTAATGTCATGGACATATAGGAAACAGAGGAAGAGAACAGACAGAAGCAGAGAAAGACAACAGGAAGTGGGGTCAGGCTGTAAAAACTCAAAACCCACCACTAATGATATATTTTCTCTAATGAGGCTCTATCTCCTAAGGGTTTTATACCTTCTGAGAAAGCATCATTAGATAGGAAACAAATATTCAATACATGAGCCTATACATTAATCTATCTCATTCACCCATAACAGGGGCTTCTTCTAAGTAGCTTCTAAGGTCCTTTCTTCAAATCCAGTCATAATCTGAGGAATAGATTGGGAAAGAGGGCTTTCAACAAGATTATAGAAGGGACACAATTCACCCCACCTCACACCTTTTTCCTAGGGGAATAGTAAGATTTGATGGCTAAAGTGTTTAATATTCAGTAAAGATACTGACAGTGCTGGCATTCTTTTTTTTTTAAAAGATTTATTTTATTTATTATATGTAAGTACACTGTAGCTGTCTTCAGACACTCCAGAAGAGGGCGCCAGATCTCGTTACGGATGGTTGTGAGCCACCATGTGGATGCTGGGATTTGAACTTATCACTTTCGGAAGAGCAGTCGGGTGCTCTTACCCGCTGAGCCATCTCACCAGCCCCAGTGCTGGAATTCTTTCTTCCTTCTCTGAAGTCCAGATTCCTTTATCTTGGTGGTAGAATGGACACATTAATTTTTCCATCAATCCAATTTCCCTCTCTTCATTTCCAAGAAATTATTTGTCAGATATCACGGGAAGATAATCTATCATGTTTCCCCTTTCAAGAGTCTCAAATAGAATTCCAACAATTTCCCCTCTCTTCTGGAACAGGGATATGCTCACCAGAATTACAACAGCTGTTCTCATATCAGGAAATGACTTTGAGCGCTGGAGAGATGGCTCAGTGGTTAAGAGCACTGACTGCTCTTCCGAAGGTCCTGAGTTCAAATCCCAGCAACCATCCGTAATGAGATGTGACACCCTCTTCTGGTGCATCTGAAGACAGCTACAGTGTACTTAGATATAATAATAATAATAATAATAATAATAATAATAATAATAAATGAAATTTATTTAAAAAAAGGAAATGACTCTGAGTTTAGAGCTTCCATATAAGGTAGGGGTGAGAAAATTAGGAGGAACCCCCAGGGCCTAGATGGTGGCATGTGAATGTCCTCCCTGGATTATGTACCTCAGATCGTCATGCTACATAAGGGGAAATTATTATTATTTATGTGATTATTATTTCAGCCAAAAGATGTTTTCTAACTAATAGGATATGTGAGTGAAGTTGCCAAAATTGAGATGGATTTAATAAACCCATTTAATGTGTTTAAAAATTAATGATTTCTTGTCCTTGAAGCTTCAATCTGGTCTCTTATGGTTGACTGTACTGAATATAACAACATGATCTGTGTGTAAGTCTGTGTTCCAGAACCATGAAGGATCAAAACATGCAGAATTAGAATGAGCATGCAAGTGTTAGATGTCAGATAAAGTCAGACACAAAGCAGGAGAGGGGCACGCACATCCTGGCCGCTCTTGTGAGGATTTCTACACAATTTTAATTTAAGTTGCCAGTCATCAGCTTACTTAACAATCTGAAATCCTGGTATGGACCAAAGAAAGGTGAGGAGGGCGTATAGCAGTAGGTATGTCATTTAGGAAGTCATTTATTAAGTCAGGAGGGGCTAAGAACAAGGTGGTTGAAAGGGCAGTGCAGAGAGAAGAAAGTCGTCCAGGGTAAGATAGAGTTTGCAGGTGACAACTGATATTTGTTGGTTAGATGTTGAGGTTGGGAAGTATGAAGAACCAAGAAGACCATGCAATGATCTTATCTGAGTGACAAATAGCAGATGGCTGATCCTAATGAAGGACATGGAGAAGGTAGAAGAAATCTCAGTGTGTTGGAGAGGGGATGGAGTCAAGACACCCATCTGAAGGTTTGAGATATGGATAAAATATAATGTAAAGGTCATCAGAAGCCATGGGCTTAGATGAGATCCAGGAGGAAATAATTACAATGAACTGACATCCCCCTGCCCCGCCAAGATGGTCTCTTCCTCAAATGGTGATTCACCAGTTCAATGGAGAGCAGACACTGATATAAGTGGGCAAACAGGAGTGAGGTGTCCTGGTGGCCAAGGAAGGAGCAGCGTGGAGTATTGATGCATGCACAAGAGCAAGGGGGCAAGGGCAGGATTCCGGGGCAGTCAAGGACTTGACAGTATGGAGAGGGCCAATCAGCGAACAGGAGGGGGATAGGAAAACCGGGGCTCAGCAGAGGAAACTGGAGTCTCCTTGTCTAGAGGAGGGGAAGACTTGAATAGTGTGGGCTCAAAATAAAGCAAATGAAGTTAGGGGTGGGGGAGAAACTGGTGGTGGGGTAGGGGATATATTATACACATGTATGAAATTATAAGACAAGTTTTTTAAAAGGTGCTAAACATATTGTAAATAAAAATACCTAGATATAGATACATACATACATATACACACAAATATATATATATATAGATACAAATGTATGTAGTAGATAAAGAGAGGTTTTCAATACATACAACAGAAGAATGGAATGTAGGAAACTCTAAGGTACAGAGTCACAGTGGGATATGAAACACAGAGAAGACTCTGCAAGAGGAGAAATGATGCTTGTGTGGTCTTGATGCAGAAGACTGAACCTGGGGCCTTGGGTGCTTTCTCATGAGCTGTATCTCCACCCCAGGTTTGCTCCTAAAATTCCATCCCAGATAATGCTGTGAAGCTCATTTCTTCATATCAGCATATGTTGACATTTCTAATGTACTCTTAGGTAAAAATTGCCACAATTCAGGTTATGACATTTAAAAAAAAATCCTCTTAACATTTTTTTTTTTGGGTATAACTAATTCTAGAAAGGTCATACGAATTAACATAATCTTATCTTTATCACACCTTCTTTTGAATATTCAGACATAGTTTTGGTCACCGCCATTTTTCTTTCTTTTCTTTTTTTTAAAAAATATTTCTAAACTTAGAACTTAAACAAATATGAGTGTGCATGTTCCTCTGAGCGTGTGCACATGTTTGTGTAGGTGCTATTGCATGTGCGTGTGTGAACATGTGGATCCCAGAGGTTGGGTACCTTTCTCAATTACTTTTCATTGAATCTTTTGAGACACAGTCTTTTCCTGAACCAGTTCAGTTAAACCTGCTCCTGATGAGCTCCCAGATCCAACTGCCTTTGCCTCCCTAGTATCACACATACTGCTGCACCCATCTTCTCTGTGGGTACTAGGGATCTGAATGCAGGGCCTCTGACTTGTATGGTTTCTTTGCTGTGTGAATCATCTCCCCAGCCCATTAAAATATGTGTGTAGAAGTTTTTGTGCAATATGGCTGCATCTGTCATGTTTGGGACATACCTGTCTTCCAGCTGGCTTTTATTTATATTTCTCACAGCGTTTTTGAATAATTTCCCACTGTGATTCACTTTGTTGATTTTTATCCTAGAAAGTCATTTTTTCCCCTCTCCAAAAACTGATAGTTGAAGGCACAATTTTGAAAGGCTGGAATGCTTTTCTGGATGGCTTTTCCCCACAAGCATAGGGCTCAGCAGTGAGTAGTTTAATCTAACCTTTGCGTTCCCAGAGAAAAACCCAGTATATGTAAGATGGTTGTTCCGTGGCTTAGCTTCTTGAAACACAAAAACTGCCTTTGTGAAGGTCACTATGGCCCATTGTTTTCATGTTTATTTTTCAGTTTTGCTGTTTACTGTTCAGCCCTGTAATGTGTGGGAAGGAATAAAGCCAGAACCTGGAGCCTGGGTACTGCTGTGTATTGCTGACGCTAATCCAGAGGAAGAATTATTAGCTCTGGATATAGGTAATAGCAGAAGCCACCTAGGATTTCTAAAGTCTTGCCCATCTTTATTCCTCTTGTCCTTCTTCTTTAACTTTTCCTCCTTTTTCCCTCTACCTGGTACCATTTTTGGATCTGGGCATAATGGCACCTATCCTGGACTCATTCTTTGAGGATCTTCTCTTGAAGTCCTTGTTTTCCCCATGAGTTGAATGTTCCACAGGCCCCAAATATGACCAGTTAGGTTCACCTCTCCCACACCACCATGTTTCAAAGAGCCAAGACTCCAAGATTCCCTGCCTGAAATCCCATGAGCCCACGTCTAACGCCTGCCTGTGGCTCTAGCCTCTTGTGTGCCCTTTGTAGGGCTGAGCAGCAGAGCAGGGGGCTGTTCATAAGTGTTGTGAATAAAGCTAACTCTGGGATGGCTTATCCATGCATGTGAATGGAGGCCCTCATGGTGGGACCAAGTTAGCTAGAAGGAAGGAGTAGACCAAAGGGCAAGACTTCAACAAGTGGCCTCTTCTCTGGCCTCTTGGCACTCCAGAATTCCGAGGAGTCCAGGAATACTGAATTTGCCAACCTTGGCTTTCCAAGTTGCTAAACAAATTTGCAACAAAGTTGGAGACTGTCTTACAGCTTAATAGACTTTAATAGACCTTGTTTAGTTCTCTTGTTTAGTTTCATAGCGTAAGTGTCTTCGTTTGACCTTTTGCTCCTAGCCCTCCAGATGGTGGGCTGAATGTGGACAGGCTCACCCTTCCCTCTCTTCTCTCTTTCGCTACTTCTCACTCCTGCCCCTTTGCAGATCACCTTGTTTGGTTCTCTCAGTGTTCATGGAGACCTGGTGAGGTCCAGTTCCAACCTTCAGTATTGAAATCCTTCTGTTTCCCTCTCTATGCCTGTCTTTCTCAGATCATCCTCATTTGTCAGAATCTAATACATGAAGATGGCTTTTTAGAGGATAAATAATAGAAATGTTTTAAATGCACTGATAAAATTAATAGAAGGACTGATGAGTATGTTCTATATATCACTCAAACAGGCCTAGGTATGTTTCTCTTGAATATTTACTCTGTTTAGCCCTCAGCCTATCTCTATACTCTCCTTCCCCCCTTCCTTCCCTTCCCTTCTCCTCCTCCTCTTCCTTTTCTTCTTCTCTTTCCTCTTCTCTTTCTTCCTCTTCCTCTTCCCCCTCCCCCTCCCCTTCTTCCTCCTCCCCTTCTTTTCCTTCTCCTCCTTTTCCTCCTTCTTTTTCTTCTTCTTCTTTCCCCAACTCCAGAGGACAGGGTCTCACTAGATCTCATTGTGTAACTCTTGACTGTCCTGAAATTCTTTCTTGAACACCAGCCAGGTTGGCTTTGAGCTCACAGGATTCCACCTGCCTCTGCCTCTCAAATGCTGAGATTAAAAGCATGTGCCACCATGCTTGGTTTTGCCCTTCCTTTCTGAGGTAATGAGGCAGATGGCAGGTGACAAATGGGGACAGGCATACCTGGTTAACATATCTTAGGTTCTCTTAAAATCTGTCCTTGAAATGGTCCCTTTCATCTCTACTACCAGTATTTCACAAAGTTTTTCAGCACCTGGTTTAAAACAAGAAGGATTTTAGAAGCTCTTGCTGCATCTATCCTCAGAGTTTCAGAATCAGTAGGTAGAATAGGGGTGAGCACCAAGTGATTGTACTTCTAACAATTTCCCAGGTAATATGGTGGCTGCTGGTCCAGGCCATAATCTGAGAACCACAGCCATTAGATTTTCCCGTGTAGGTCTCTGTTGCTAATGCCAGAGCACTTTCCACTTGTGGTTCTCAAGCAGACACTGCCTGGGTCCAGAGCACTGCTCAGAGGCAAGAGAAGTGACGGGGACCTTAGTGTCTAGTTCCTAGGCCAGACAGGCTTGGTTCTTAATGGCTGGGGCGTTCTCCCACAGAGGCAACTTGAGCCCTGGCTTGGCAGAATATGAAACAGCCTTGGCCTGTACCCTTGTCTGTGAGTTTCTCTTTAATTGCAGAATCTGGGTGGCCTTCACACACTTGTTTGCATAGCAAGGGAAAAGAGATAAGTTCAGTAACCTTGGAAGACCAGTCTCTTCCCTCCCCCCCCCCCAGTCTCCTGAGAAGTGGTGCCCAGAGGAAGAAACACTGTGTGTGGGAAACCAGAGAGGGGCTCTAGAGGGTGGCCTGCAGAGGCCAGGCGAGGGGGTGGCGTTTCTAAAGAATGAATGTCTACCGAGCTGCCTAAAATTACTTCCTGCTGCATGAGGGTTCATTAGCTGGAATTCTCTAGATGACAAGGGTCTCTAAATCTCCTTAGCTGGACTCTGGGCCACAATTCTCCCTCCCAGGATATAATCACTCAGAAAGACAATCTTGGCTCCAGCTGTTGGGTTACAACAGCCAGTTCAGAGAGTGGGTGGCTCTTAAATTGAACCTCTCCAGTATTTGTATCTGATAGGGACAAGGAATTCTCTGTCCACAAATAACCACAGCCACATCAGGGCACAGACTCAAGCCCAGCGCAACCAACAGCCCAGGTGCCCAGGTCCCAGTCTGTATTGGTCTATTTTCTCTTGTGCAAAACCACAAGGCAATAACTGCTTTCTCTTTCCAGCCACACCTTTGCCAAATGACTTGGGCCGTGGGTTGCTGTGAGTCCATCCTGGATCTGTCATGCCCTGAGAGCCCCAAACAGTTTCAGTTTCACAATGTTAATAGCAATAATGGGAGCAAGTTGTGAAGTGGGAGCTCCCCAATGGGACCTGTGCCAAGCACTTCTCACCCATGATCGCATATCATCCTCACAATAGTACCAGACAGTGGGGTTTATTACGGCCAATCTCCAGATGGCGGAACTGAGGTTCAAGGGTTGGATAACTGCCCTAAGATCACACAGGCAGCAAGATGTGTGGGAACTTGGTGAGAAATCAAACTTGTGTCCTTGTCCCTGCTCTGATAATTTTGTACTTGACACGTGTTTACTAAGTGTATCTACACATGCATAAAAAAAGAACTTCAAAGGCAGGTTCTAACCTGTATTATTTTAAAACAGGAAACTTAGCTAACCAAATACTCCATTTTCCAGGCAAGCCAGTTAACTGAATTGTCAGAGTATAGTCAATAGGCAATCAATAATCAACAGTTGCATAATAGCAGTTAGCGTTAGGGGAAAGGGAGAGCATGGGTAAGCAATACAGCTGTGACCATGATGAGATTTTCCTGGCTGGTGCGTGGACGGTCTGTATAAAACAAGCATGGCAACCTATCTGAGGCTCATAGCAGTGTGGAGTCAAAGGCTCTCTTTTTCTAGGAGAACATAGGGTCCTCATAGTTCTTCTGCCAATCTCTCAAAACATGCTAGTTTCCACAACTCACTTCTTGATCTAAAGACTCGGGCTCTCAGCATTGGCTTGCCGGCTTCACATTGGGTGTGGGAGCAGGCAGGTGGATGTGAGCATGTGAAGACATGGAAATGAAGAATGTCTGTCCTTCCTTCCTGCAAT
The DNA here is from genome assembly GCA_902729485.2 of Mus minutoides. Taxonomy (NCBI): domain Eukaryota; kingdom Metazoa; phylum Chordata; class Mammalia; order Rodentia; family Muridae; genus Mus; species Mus minutoides. The sequence continues at coordinate 264,612 of LR750188.1, read as the reverse complement.
GGCCGAAGACAGTGTGGGATGTGCCAAGTGGGATCAGACCCCTCTACACACAGGGGAGCACTGTGAGGGGTGGTCTGACTCCAAAGACGAGTTCAGGAGGTCAGGAGCAGGATCTGAATATCCCAGTATCCCAAGGCTTTGCTCCATTTTTGAAAGCCTTCTCAAGTGTGTAGCTTTATCAGACAGTGACTTTGGGGGCTAGTAATTCTGCAAGCTTGCCTCTATCTTCCATTTGTTAGAACTCACTTTAGATAAGTCCGGTTTATAGAGCGGTTTTGGAAGAAATGCGCTGTAATAAAAGAAACATACATAATTTCAGATGTAGAATATCCAGATCTGAAACCCTGATCTGTCCCTTACTAGCAAAGGAGGGCTTTTAGCCAAGACAATGAGGCTGAGGTTCTGTGGGGACTCCACTCTAATCTTCAGGTATCAAACCACTTTAAGGGCTAAGTAGCTTAGCAGAAACATGCCTCATAGGCAGGAGACCCTGGGCTCAACCCCAGCACTGTAAATTAGCAAACAACAGGATTGCTTTTAAGAACCGTTTTTAAACCCTTATTAATCCAAATGGGATAAAGGGAACCTTTGTGGACCGTAAAGAAGAAACCATGGACCGTAGTGGGGGCGGGACAGCAGAGCTAACAGACTGTGGTGCCACACAGAGCAGACATGTGGCTTGAAAGATGTGCTCTGAAGCCAATGTAGCATGCAGACCACCAGCTCTTGTCACTCAGAGACAACCAGAACTAGGTTCTTGGGAGAAAAACCAACTGAGAACCAATAGAGTTCTTCTGACCTTGGGCAAGAAAATGCCAGTTTCTGGCCTTCTGCCCAAGATGATGGTAGAAATGGAATCAACCAATGTCAAATCCTAGGTTACTGGGACATTGTTGGTCAGGAGACCTGGATTCTTGATACTAAGTAAGATGTAGGAGCCTTGTAGCATAGTAAGCAAGAGACAAAAATACATCCCGTTGGCAAATTCAGTTCCTTGTGGTCACTGTTAATAATCTCAGGAGCAAGGCTCAGAGAAAGCAGTCAACGCAGCTTCAACTTACAGCTTTAGGATGTGCAGAATCTCTGGAGAGGCCTTGAGGTCTGCTGGAGTCCGCAGTGTCTGCTTGCTTTCATGTCCAGCTCTGGAGGGCGCAGATCTCCATTCTTTTATCTCCTCTACTTTCTTCTTCTTCTTCTCTCTCTCTCTCTCTCTCTCTCTCTCTCTCTCTCTTTTCTCTTGTCAAACCATTCTATTTATTTAGCACTGGGTTGCCCATGCAATTTAGGTGTTCAGCCCTGAGTTCCCGAGAATGTTGATGGTGGAAAGAGATGCTCGGCTTGCTTCTGGTGGAAATCACTTAAGGACCAGGGCTACTAACAATCCTGTATGCTGTTGAGGCCGTGAAGCCCATTAGCTCCTCTGATTCTGTCATCTTGCTGGTTGATTTGAAATCATTCCTGTTTTTTGTTTGTTTTTCATTCGTTAACTATGTGGTCCTCTTCCCTCCTCTTTTATTTCCTTATACAAGTTTTCTCTCTCTCTCTCTCTCTCTCTCTCTCTCTCTCTCTCTCTCTCTCTCTCAAAGCTCCACACCTCTTTATCCTCTTTCTTATTGGATGCTTCTACTTGCATACCCGCCTCACATTTCCTCCTAATTAAAAAAAACATCAAACACAAACAAACCAAAAAAACAACCTCACCTCTAATTTCAAACTCAAAGAGGTTCTTAATAAAGTCATCTTTAAAGGACAGCTCTTCACATGTAGGGCTATTTAAAAACAAACAACAAACAAACAAACAAACAAAATAAACCTCATACACACAGACAGCTCCTTTTCTTTGCCATATTAAATTCACCCCTGTCTCTTGGTATCTAGCTGCTTTCTAGAATTGTATATTGATGGATGGTTCCACCAGCTATTTAGGAAGATTTTCTTATTAGTTACCGACAATGACTGGTTTAAATACCATAGGAATTTGTTATTAATTAAAGCAGTTAAAAGTGTATATATGCGTGTGTGAGTGTGTGTGTGTGTGTGTGTGTGTGTGTGTGTGTGTGTGTGTGTGTGTGTTTCAGATTGAATCTCACTATAGTTCAGGCACATGCATTCACACGCTTGGGTCAGTTTTTATCAGTCTTTCTCTTGCAGTAAAGGGGAGAGGCTGGGCACCAGGGACTCCTTTATTTCTTGCTCCAAGTATTTATGAAATAACTGATGACCCGTCTAGGTGATGAATAAAGACAGTAGATGCCTTAAAGGCAGAGTGCTCCACCTTCTTGTTTAGGGAGGAGAGAACTTTGATCTTCTCTGTCGTGTTAGTCATTGTTTACTTCTCAGGGGTTTCTGTGTCTGCCTCTTTCTCACTCCTTACTAGTCATCAGAATAACCTGGACCAGCAGCTAGACACTCCCCAAGCTAGAGGGTGACTGCAGCATCTACAGGGATGGGAGAGGGTGAGTTCAAAACAAAATACCAGTGTGGCCAGGGATGTTTTAGTGACGGAGCTTTGGTTTCTAGAAAAAGAAATCCTTTCAAGGATGCCCAAGTGAGTTTACTGTGAGGATACAAGTGGATCCCACAGAAACAGCCACAGGAAAGGCAGCAATGCCTCATAGGAAGTGGAAAATCACTGGAAGAATCTATCGCTTGATCATATCCATATTACTTCAGCTCACCTTTACCTGCAGATTCCTTTCATGTGTTTGCATGTATGCTCTAACACCCTTCACCTCTGCAGAAAGCCACCCCATCCCCCACATCTGCATGACTTTCTGCTTCCTCTTCTCTGAGACAGTCAACCCTGTGTCTGAGTCCCGGTCATTAGTCCCATATAGAGTAAATCTGATTGATTTTTGCCTGGATGAACTATTTACCCTTGGACTAATATTGTGCTTAAGATGAAAGGTGGAAAGAAAAGAACAGGGAGACCATTTTCTGAAAAATCTTTTAAGACATATATGGATAGGGAGACAGTTTTGAATATGTATAGAAAGACGCAGAGCCAACATACATAATATACTCCAGACCAGTCTGAATATGAATCAAAGTTTACCACCACTCAAGCCCACCCAGAAAGCTTCCACTCACTCAATTGTTCCCAAAGTTCACCTCTTAGGTATTTGTCTGCATTGAGTGTTGAGCTACTGGGAACAGACCAAGGAGGACCAGGTCTTTGAGATGGCTTGATAAATAGCCCATACTCAAGGAATCACCATAACCAGGGTCTTTGTCATCATAAAAGCAGTTTTCTCTCACGCCTGACTCACCCTTCTTCCAGTGTAAAGGATTTGAATTACAGCTTCTCATTCAATTTAGCTTTAAGAAAAGCATTCATTTTTCTGAGCACATCGAAGTCCTACAGAGAGTTTCTTGAGATCTGGTGCCAGTTGGCTTACCAGGGCCTGGTGTCTCACAAATGGAACTGGAGATCTTTTGACTTCCAATGGAAGAAGAACAGAGGGGTAGGTGTCAATGACATTCTGAGTAGTTCCCTGGACTCAGATATCTTAGGGTCACACAGGGGACCTGTGTCTTGCTTTGTAATGTCTTCCAATGTTCCTGACTCACTGTGTTAGGCTAATTTGTCCATTAAGTGACTAAATATAGACTGTGAGGTAACAATGGTATCAGTGGAAACAGCAGTGATGACAGAAATGGCCCTTACCAGAGTTCCCCAACATTTCTTATCTATTACATTACTTAGTCCTCACTGTAAAACTATGTAAGTACCATTCGCTCTATCACACGACTTAGATGACTTATGTATCTTTATTTCTTTTATTCACACGAGACATCTTTACAGTGCCCAAGATATAATTAAATCAAGTTGGAGTCCTTTACATGTAAAATACCTTGCTCAAAGAGGTTTCTAAGAAAATTATGCTAATATGTATTTTCTGGGTATTTCAGTGGTTATCGCTTATTCTCAATATTTCTAAATTGGTAGTTTTCTATACATATCCCGAGTAAAATGAGGACTTTCAAGCCAGAACTTGCTATGTGCTACATTCCCTACCAGCTAATTCAAAGTCGTATATCATGTTTTTTTTCTGTTCAACTACAAGCATGATCGCCATACCATTAAACCAGAAGAGGAATTTGTAGCTAGTTAGACTGGAAGTCCAATGTGTGAGTCCCAACAGGTTACACAGAAACAGAAATACACAGAAAGGCCATTTTCCTGTCTCAGAAATGTAAAACAGACAGACCTGTAAGTTCAACATTCCAAAAGGTTGAAGTCATTCTTTTACTGATTTAAATAATGAGGAAAAGAAATTTTACACTACTAATAAAAATATTATTTATGATTGCCCAGTCATAAAGGCTGCATTGTCGATCGCTGGGTCCTGGTAAACATTTTGTATCCCTTTGGTATTTACAGATGGTCTATTTTAGTAATGTGTTCACAGTATGAGGCTTGTGTTAGGACAGACAGAGCTTTTGTTGAAGTTTGCGTTCACCTCTCTACCTTGAAGAGCCCATTCTTCATACAGATCTCTCCCAGGTCTCTCAGGCAATATGTTCTACTAGCCCAGAGTGAGCTGGGAGCTCAAGGCTTTTGAGAACATGTTGGTGTCACTAGAGGATTGCAACAGAAACTCGACTTCTTGTCTTCTGATGTCCTTGACTTTAAATTAGGACTTGTTTTCTGGTTAATGAATTTGCTCTCTGCTCCTCTATTTACACAAGTTTATCGATCATTTCATTCCGCTCATTGCTGGGGAATCTTTTCTTCCTTGATCTTGTCACTAGAAAGACAGCAGCGAACTTGAACTTGGGTAAAACTAGAGGCAGATCTATGGTCTGTCATTAACTAGCTTGTCATCCTAGTCAAAATGTTTATACCTCTTCAAGTTCCTCAGCTCCACAATAGGGATAACAGTGACCTTCCAGCGAGGCATGGTAGCACACATCCATAACCCCAGTACTACAGAAGCTGGGCACTTACAGACACTGTATGTAAGCCTGAGTCCAAACTGGGCTACAAAATGAGTTCAAAGCCAGCCTGGGATGCACTGGGAAACACTGTGTCAGAAAACAAAACAAAACAATTATCTTTCAGTAAAATGATAAGGATGAAAACAAAATAAGCAATTAAATTAATTAATGTAAATAAGCAACGTTTTACTGTTATGCTAAATATTATGAAATAAAAAANTGTAAGCCTGAGTCCAAACTGGGCTACAAAATGAGTTCAAAGCCAGCCTGGGATGCACTGGGAAACACTGTGTCAGAAAACAAAACAAAACAATTATCTTTCAGTAAAATGATAAGGATGAAAACAAAATAAGCAATTAAATTAATTAATGTAAATAAGCAACGTTTTACTGTTATGCTAAATATTATGAAATAAAAAATTAATTGTAATTATCTTTTTTTAATTGAAGCAAAAATTCCTCTTGTTTTATGGAGATATTGTTCATGAATCATCTCAAGAAATATTACTGTGTGACAATTCATATATGGTAAATAATGTGACCCCGTTTTCCTTCTGTATTTTTTTTTTTTTTTTGGTTTTTCGAGACAGGGTTTCTCTGTATAGCCCTGGCTGTCCTGGAACTCACTCTGTAGACCAGGCTGGCCTCGAACTCAGAAATCCTCCTGCCTCTGCCTCCTGAGTGCTGGGATTAAAGGCCACCATGCCCGGCTCCTTCTGTATTTTTAAACTCATTTTTATTCATTTACTTATGGAAAATACAAGGTTGAGTTTAGGAAGTAGGTTGAGTTGGTGTCTTTCTTGATGCTCTAATAACACTGAGGGACTTTTGCCTTTTCTTTACTAATTAGTTATAAAAGTAAGTACAAATCTTAAATGTCTCGGAGAAACAGGTGGACATTTGGGGAGGTTACTTGGCTTGAGAAAGGGCGCATTAGTTCACACCTCACTTTCCAAAGTGAGGCTTGTTACTGTGGTCAGTCAGCAGTGTCCCTGGGCCTCCCCCATGGAGCTGGGGGCTGGATCTTGAGAAATGGTTGGACCACAGTCAGAACGGAGTTGTTCTCCTTTTCACTGTAATAGTGCCAAAGTTAATCTTCAGAATAGCCCTCTGGTCATACCTAAGATGTCTCTAGGGTGAATACCACCATCCTTAGGTGCAGTTCTACATCACTGTTTTAATTAATAGTCTTGAACGCTGTGGGATGTTTTGAAGGTGACTCTAGTCAAACTGATCCCAGTCTGCTTTGGGATCCCCACAGGGACACACTTTGCTGCGTATCTGTAGTTGCTCTTCCTTTCTGTGTAGAATGCTCAACACTTTGAATGCCGCCTTGGGGCTAGAAGCAGCTAGAAGCAATGAACTTGCTATTGAAGGCTGTCTTATCAAACCAATCATGGCCGTCATGGTTCCTTGCCAGAGCAGAGCTAAGAATACCTTTATTTAAGCCCCTTCTCCTCCCTTCCTCCTCCCTCCCTGTCTCTCACTCTCTTTCTTTTCTCCTCTCCCTCCCTTCCTCACTCTCTCCCAGCCCCTCATCAAGACATCTGTTTTTAAGGGAAAAGTAAGTTCTTCTATAACTAAGAACACTTCAGAGCATTCAAGTCACGAGGCCTGTTTTGGCTGAGACGAGACAGGAGACCGGGCGACCTTAGTGGGAAGCTGGCTTGTCTGTCCCGCTTGCCTTTTAAAGTCTTTAGCAGCAGGCTCATGGACTTGAGTTGTCCCACCAGTGACTCAGCTAGGTTTCCTTGTGTTGTTTATCCTGCCTTCCATCTCTAGAGTATTCATATTTGCATAATTTGAAAACTTTCTTGCTAAAAGGCTTTGAGACATGTTTCTGTACATTGTATACAAAGATGGACAGACAGACACACACACACTCACACACACACTCTCATGGGAGAGAGATAGGCACAAAGACACAGACAGACATGAGAGAGAGAGAGAGAGAGAGAGAGAGAGAGAGAGAGAGAGAGAGATTAAGAAGGGGGAACCCATAGGTGCCGGAGGTAGATCATTCTGCATTTTCAAAGCAGATACATCTCTTACTTGTCATGTCAGGAAGAGCCTTGGAAAGGGACCCATAACTTTTCTTCAGTTCCTGGGCTTTGGGAGTTTCAGAGTCCCAGGGTGCTAGACACTGGCTGGAAAGGAGTAGCAAGCATCAGTGACAAGTGACAGCCCAGGTGGAAGCAGCCGAGCTTCTGCTGGACTGCAGCCGTGGGAAGAGCGGAAAGAGTGCAGAGGTTCAGAGCCCCCAGGGCCTCCATTTGGCTCTGCCATTGATTGCTGGAAAGAACTAGAGCATCTCCCGTCCAGGCCTCAGCGCTTTCATTTGTGTAACTGGATAGTTCATCTAGATCAGCAGCCAGCTAGCTATGGTTTGCGGGTCAAAGAGCTACCTGCTGCCTGTAAGGGGGTTTGTAAGTGACCTGGTATTGGGCAGGTCTGTTCAGGCACTGGCTATGGCTAGTTTTGTAAGCAAGAAGGCAGATTCAATACAGAAACACCATTCTCCACATGACTTAAAGGACTTACTGTCTGGTCCTTTACAGAAAAATTTGTTCAATCCTGAACTAAGGGGCTTCCATTCTTCAGGTCTTGATCTCTGCAATTCAAAAGCTATGGACTGATCTCCGTGCGTGCTGGGGAGACACTTCCTGGCATCTCAGAAGCACGACGGTTTCCTACCTGCTCAGAAAGCTACAGAGGTGTGCCTAATAATGAAAGGAGCTCACGGAAAGGACAGTAAGAGGCAAGGGAGGGAGACAATGACAACTAGGAGAAGTGAAGTGACAGTGTCGCTCAGCACTGGCGGGGCTGGGCCACCAAACTCCCGCCTTCAGAATTCTTCACACAGAATGCAATAGGTTGTGCAATGGGGAAGCTGCCCCTCAGCCAGCGGTGTTGATGGAATGAGGCTGGGCCGGCTCGGTGGCAGAGGAGGATTCCTCTCCTGGAGATGTTGCCACACGTGACTCATAAGGTGTGCTCTCTACCGAGGAGCTCTGCAAAAGGCAGAGACAGGAGAAAGGGGAAAAGAGGGATGTGGGGGGTGAGTGGAGACACTGAGGTGCAGCAAGAGTTCGCCACAATGGTTGCCGCGCACCAACAGACACTGAGGGTACAAAGGGGAACAGGGTGGAAGTCTCCTCTGGAAGCTTGGGCTAGACTTCTAGGGCACAGGTTCCACAGAATAAGAAAAAAAGTACCATAAGGGTACAGCCAGAGACAGAGTAGTTGTCTGAAAAGTACTCAGGTTGATCACATCTCCCACCTACATCGAAATCCTGGCAATACCCCAAAGTGCTGATGGTCATCATTGCTGCTGAAGACAGACGGATGGCCTCTAGTCTCTACCTTCTTAGCTTGGTACAGGAGCTCCTTTGTGATGTGTCTGGCATATGACCTCTTCAGCTTTCGCTCTTTCTGGTCACTCCCGGTTGTGGAGAACTCATTCCATGTCTTTAAATATAGCTGCCTCATTTACCCTTGCCTCTGGCCTTGTCATGCGGGTGTCAACGAGGTTGAGTTTGCCCCACACCCTATGGCCCTATTCCTACTGCTTTGAGAAGACTTTGCTGTTGTTCTAGCACCTCTTTCTAACCCGAGTGTATGTCCTAGGAAAAGGTTAGTCCACGGCAACAGAACAAGGACATCATTCCCAAGACCATGTGTATTACAGCACTGTGGAATGAACAGTGGCAGTTAATGGCTGAATTCTCTGGCTCTGCTATTCTGCCTAGATGTGATAGAGATGTCAAATGCTAAGCAGGAAGGAAGTGGGACAGCAGAAGGAAGTTAGAAACAAAGGAGTTTATGGAGTGTGTTGTCACTGTGGGGCAGGAAGGCCTGGGGCACCTGGAGGGCAGTGCAGAATACCGAGGGTATGCAAACACCACGACTGTTAATGGAGTCTTTGGCACTCCCAACATGCTCTCATGGGTGTGTAGAGTGGGTGTGAGAGGCAGAGTTGGTCCTTCATCAGAGAAGCACTGATGCTGGCAGTTAGAAGATGTTTGGCGAATTCTGAACTAGGAAGGGGTACTGGTTCAGGGGATTGGTGGGCACTGACAGCTATAGCTTCTGGATCTGATCGATGTCAGACTACTATTGCTAGAAAAGCCAGGGCCAGAGGAAGGCAAGGTGGTTGGCTGTGCATCTCCCTCCTCCCAGAGTGTCAGTTCTGCATCCCTGTTGTTTGGTTTGGGCTTCTTCATTCTCGATGGTATCAGAGTCCCTGAAACCTCAAATGGAGCACCAGAGACTCAAAAGCAAGTAAGTACATGTTCCATGAGAGCCTAAACAAGCTGTGTTGCCCTTTGGTGGCCTGACATGCACGTCCAGCTTCAAGGGGAAGATTTACAACCTGTTTTTCCATGGGTGGAAGGTGAAGGTTACATCATAGGAGAAGATGGGATAGAGATGCAGCCATAGCTTTCTCTAGAAAGTACTGTCTGGGGGCTGGTGAGATGGCTCAGTGGTTAAGAGTGCCGACTGCTCTTCCGAAGGTCCAGAGTTCAAATCCCAGCAACCACATGGTGGCTTACAATCTATAACATGGGTTACAATCCATAACGAAATCTGATGCCCTCTTCTGGAGTGTCTGAAGACAGCTACAGTGTACTTACATATAATAAATAAATAAATCTTTAAAAAAAAATAAAGAAAGCACTGTCTGTCATTTGATGGTCTTTGGGTTTCTCTCTCTCTCTCTCTCTCTCTCTCTCTCTTTATTAAAACAGGGTCTTATTATGTAGCTGAGGGTGGCCTCCAGAGTGTGCCTGTCCTTGTGCGTGAACCTCCTGTAGCAGTGCAGCCCCACACCTAGCTTAGACAGTATATTTTAAAACTTTCCTTCACTGTAACAACACATGACATCTCTGGATGCCTTTGAGTATCCCCAGGGCTCTTAAGCACTCAGGGAGTTCGCTATAATGCTAGCAGCAATCTCATTTCTCTGGCAAAGCATACAGTCTACCTGCTGCTCCACCTCGCTTCTGAGCTGACTTGCAGTATGGATTGGCTTCCCTCCCACCTATGACATATGTCACAGAATAAGCAGCCTCAATCACGGTGCAGAAAATGTCACCAGCAGTAGAGATTGCAGGGAAAACAACTGACAAGTCTGACTAAGGTAAGTTTAGAACTTCAGCAATCAAAAATACTATGAACCAAACAACAACAAATTAACCACCGAGCAACTTTTATAGTATTATATATGATAAATATTGGTGCTGCTTATACACAGAGAGATATACAATTAGATTAGAAAAGAGAAAGACTTTGATAGACAAACCATGGGCACTCCAAAAGAGAAATACAAATTGTTAAAATAAGTAAAAATATTTTCTTTGATAATTTTAAAATAAAAGTAGGGATTGCTATAAACCACCATGTGGATGTAGGGAGCTGAATTTGGGTCCTCTGCAAGAGCAGCAGGCACTTTACCGCTGAGTCATCTCTCCAGCTCCCATAATAGAGTCTTAAGTGAAAACTATCATAAGTCAGTTTAAAATCAGCAAATATTCTTTAATTCTGTGCTGGTATCTAAAAATATGTCTACATTTATTAAATATGTGTATAAAGGTATATAGAGGAAACAAAGGTGAAATGACATATATCTAAATATAATCAGAGATTACCTCTAAAAGGTGTAATTATCAGTCTTTGATAATAGTTTCTTAAATTACTGCATCCTTAGGTTTCTTTTAAATGAATGTATCTATACTATTACAAAATGTATGAACAAAAATATGGCAGTCATTAAAAATGCAGGTAAAATTGTGTAATAGTATGTGTGAGCCACTCACAGAATAAACATAGAATCCCAGCACTTGGAAGAGTTGAATCAGGAGGATCTTGATTTCTAGGTCAGCCTACCTGTACCTCCCATTTGAAAAATATTTAGCTGCACCTGGTAACCAGAACCCAGTGACATCACTCTCTCAAGATAATCAGACACAGTCCTAGAACCCCATGATGCCCACTTGACAGTATGTAAGCAGAGACTAAGAACAATGCTCTGTCCTGCACATCTGGAGAGAGGCCACCCTGATTTGCCCTGCAGCTGGAGAGTCTCCCTAGGATCCTGAACCTTCCAGGATTAGAGATTTAAGTTAGAGACTGGACTTGACCTTCAGCTAAGATACCTAGCACAGGTGAGCAATGTTGGGGAGATAGGCTTAGGACCACATAGGAATTTAGAGTGTGACTGGCCCACAGCATAATAAAATATAACTTATTTACACTATTTGTTATACTAACTACACATTAGCTTGCTCAAGACACTCAGGGATTAGGAATAATACTTGTTGTCCTGATAGAGGACCTGATAAGGTTGTCAGCACCCACACTGAAGCCCACAATCACTTATAGGCTCGAACATGATATACAGTCATATGTGCAGACGAAACAATGACACACATAAAGTAAGTAAATCTGAACATAATAGTAATTCAAAAGAAAACCTATTAGATGGAACACAGGGTTCCCAAGGAAGAAGGAGCTAGAGAAAGTACCCAAGGAGCTGAAGGGGTCTTCAACCCTATAGGTGGAAGAATAACATGAACTAACTACTACCCCTGAGCTCATGTCTCTAGCTGCATATATAGAAGAGGGTGGCCAAGTTGGCCATCAGTGGGAAGAGAGGCCCCTTGGTTATGCAGACTTTATATGCCCCAATACAGGGGAACGCCGGGGCCAAGGGGTGGGAGCGGGTGGGTAGGGGAGCAGGGCCGGGAGGGGGGAGGATACAGGGAACTTTCTGGATAACACTTGAAATGTAAATGAAGAAAATATCTAATAAAAGTTGAAAAAAAAAAGAAAGAAAAAAAAAGAAAAATATTTAGCATATTTCTTACTTGTGCAAATTTAACCAATACAATAAAAATAAATCATAGATATTAATATATAATATAGATTGTTAGGTTAATAATCTATAGCATTATATTTATGCACAATATAAATATAAAATAAAAAGCAAAATCTCTCTTCAATAAATGACTTTTTGAAGGGCAAGGAAATCTAGCCACCTTTTACCTTTCGTGAACACAACCCAGTGTGGCTGAATTCACATGAATGCACTCACCATCTGAACCATTGAAGAACAGTCTACAGCAGTGGTTCTCAGCCTTCCTAATGCTGCAACCCTTTAATACAGTTCCTCATGTTGTGGTTGACCCCCAACCATAAAATTATTTTCATTGCTACTTCATAACCCCAATTTTGCTACTGTTATAAATTGTAACACAAGTATCTGTTGTGCAGAGTATCTGATGTGTGACCCCAGTTGGGTTGAGACCTACAGGTTGGTCTATGGTCTTCATTTATGAATGAGTACTAATCAGAAAACCACACAGTCATAGAAGAGATAGCGTGCTGCTGTGAGCTATCCCAGCACAGACGCACCGAGAAGCCAGCCCAGCTGGTCAGACTCAGAAGCAAAGAATTCTTCCCAACCCCAGCACAGCCTTTCCCTCAGTGGAAGGATGATGATGTAACGATTGGGATGCTGGAGCACAGGGTAGCTTGGTGTACAAAGGCTGACTGAAGTATTGATGGTGAGACCAAGGGGTGCTGATGGAGTGGACGCTGTAGGAGAGAAAATCTATTTTTCTAGGGCGAAGGCACCAAGACTCAATCAAATGGCACTTAGATTTCACCTGAGACTGGAATTTTTATTCAAAGCCCTAACGGAACCAGTGCTTTCTTTATCAGCAAGTAATGGGAGCATATCAGCAAGTAATGGGAGCAAGCTTCTCTTCTTTCTCATCCATCTACTTGCCTTTGCATGTTTAGAGCCCAGGAGTATCAGAACCTGCCAGGTGACTTTCCCCTGAGTATCATTATCCTCTGTGCAAAGCATTTGAAGCTGGCTGAGAAATGGCTGTCCACAGAGATCATACCTCGTGTGGAAACCTGCCAATACCAAAGAGGGGAACTTGTGCCATGGAAGAGACATGAGCATCCTGCTCCTGTTGCTGTCCCCTGGTCCCTGAGTGCATGCCCAGGACACAGTCAGTTTCTCTAGGCTCAAGTCTCCTTGAATAGGTAACAAGAATAGAAGTCCATTCTTGTGTAGCATTGGGGGTAGCGGGGAGTCATTCCAGATGTTTCTAGTTCATTATTCATTGCCAGATTTCAAAGAACAAGAACATAGAGGAGTTTGCAAGAGTTTTGAAAACACTATATGTCTGGGGAAAAAAAACCAAAACCAAAACCACAGATCATTTCATTGTGTTCTGCTGGAGCGAGAGGACGGGAGGTTTTCACTCATAGCATTGAGAACCTGCAGTTCCTGCTTTAGCTAATGTCCCTAGTCCCAGCTGTCAAGTTATTTTCAGGGATAAACTCGCCGCGTTTTAAGGTAGATGCATGTAAGCTATAATATGACCATGTATGAACATGGAGTCTCCCAGACCTGTCCCCGGCTCTGTGTCTGCATAGATCTGACATATGCTTAACTCATGTTCCTTCTCTTCCCCACTCAGCATTACGCACTGATCTGGTGTGTGAGGAGGACCATGAGCTTTGAAGCAGAAGCTTCTGCAAGTCCTCTGCCTTCGATGTCTATTTTTTTTTCTATCTACAGTATGGGATGAGGTTTTAACACCTATCTCAGAACTGTGGGAGGACGAATGAAATCACACATATGATGTTCTCGTACTTTGCCAGGCAGCAAGGAAATAGTTTTTAAGTGTCGAGTTGTAGAATCTGTTTCCCATACCAGAAGACTCTGGGCATCCATTCCTCTGTGGCTTGCAATGCTGAGGCTGTTCATCTTTGCTTTCTTGACATCTTTCTGTCTCTTTGTGCGATATTCCCTTGGGTGAGGCTCATCAGTACCCCTGGCACACACACACACATACACACACAAATATCCCACATGCACACACACACACACACATCCCATATGCACACACACACACACACATACCCCACATGCACACACATCTCCCACATGCACACACACATCCCACATACATACACAAACATACACACACACATACCACATGAACACAGACACACACACACACACCACATGCACATATATACACACACACAGACTGTACATGACAAAACAATTGGAAAAAGCCAAAGGTGAAGTGTGTGTGTGTGTGTGTGTGTGCGTGCGCGTGCGCACGCTCGTGCAGGTGTGCCTGTGAATCTGGAAGCCAGAGGTCAACCTTAGATGTTGTTCACCAGGACATTGGCTGTCTTGATTTTTGAAACAGGATCTCTCACAAAGACTTGAGGTTTTCTGGGTCTGGCTAGCCAGTGAGCTTTCCCCAGCACCAGAATCCCAAGCCCAAACCATCATAGTTAGCTTTGATATGGGTGCTGGGGATCAATTTAGATTCTCATGCTTGTATGGCAATCCCTTTAGTAACCGAACCATTTCCCAATCCTGTGTGTGCTATTTTTGTGCACAAAAACATTGTGCACACCAGACTCCACGTAGAACATGACATAAGGTAGAATAAACTTTATTTAAGCATCAGAGAGCAGAAATTTTGATGGGGTTCAGACCTGAAGTTCACAAAGGAAGTTCACAAAGGTTCCTTAAGTAGGCAGCACTTTCTCTTACTGCCTTTGGAAGGGGTAGTAAGATCCTGTTTCTCCTTTGCTGCCCTCTTTGATCTTACTTCTCTTTGTCCTTACTTCTGCCTATTGGGATTGTTCTCAGTTGTGTTCTGGACCCCAACAAGATACTGCTGGCTTGTCATTTAGTACCCATAAGCTATTTACATAAGACACATGCTGTATGTATGCTCTATGCTCCAGTTCCTCATCTTAGTAGACTACAGGAGTCCATGCCAGTCCCTGGAAATGTTGACCTTGATCTACAGCTTGACAATGAGTTAGTGACACAAGATGTCTGCCAGTCTCTTGAATAAAAAGGGACCCAGGGCAGCTCCCGGCTTAAACTTTCCATCCTGTGTAAAGAGCATGGGTCTCATTGCTTGCTCTGAATTAAAATAGCCCGGTGCTGAAATATTCATGCTTTGCTTATTTCGGGATATTTAATAATAATACATAGTGAAAAGACCCCAAAATATATTTGAACGGACTCCTGCAAAAAGGGGGTCAAACTCACGACCGTCTTACAAGGGAAAAGAAACCGTCACACAACTACTCAATTTCTTTCAGACGAATCGACCCCTCTACTAAAAGAAAAATGTCTAACGGGAACGTGGAATTATTTTTACTATCACCTCAGTAATGGTGCAGAATTAATTAGTCTTTAATGATCATTAGTGTGGTGTCCAATGTGAGGTTCCATTAAAACATCTACTTAGTGTATTCCCAAGGCTGGAAGCTGTTTTGGACTGCAGGATCAATTGAGGATGGCAAGAGTGAGGGAGAGGCAGATTTCTTCTTTTCTGTCCATCTCCCACGGAGAAAGACACTCTGGTCTCCCCCATCTCTCATATCCTCACCCACCGGCTCCGCCCTGTGAATTCATGGTGGGGTAGCCTAGAGAGATGACTGCTCCTTAGAGCAGGGGATATAAATCACATCTTCTTGGGCTTCCCTTTTGCCAGACTTAGGCATGTGTGAATTCTGGCTGAGTCTGGGTCTGGTCTGGGGCAAGGGGCTGGGTCTGGATCTGGGGCGGGTCTGGGTCTGGGGTGGGGCTAGGTCTGGGGTAGGTCTGAGCCTGGTACAGGTCTGGGCCTGGGTCTTGGTCTGGGTCTGAGGATGGAGCTGAGGCAGAGCTGGTGAAGGCTCAAAACTCCAGGGTAGCACAGACCATTTCTTCCCACATTTAAGATAAAGGAACCATTGATTAGAAGTCAAGAGACTCTCTGCAGGAGCCAATCTAACGGTGACTCTTGGAAACACATTTTCCTCTTTGGTACAAGTCACATGCCTGCTGTACTCATAGTATATAAGCACAGATCATTTGATTATCAAGTGTTAATTAAAAATGACATGCGTCGCCCCCCATCCCCACCCCCACACATCATAAACCAGCACTCCTTCTTGCCACCACCCACACAGCATCTGCTGGAGCTTACATATGAGTTCCAGTATTAGCCTAGGAAAATCACAAAACAAAGTTAGAAATTTAAATTAGCTGCCATGGAAGGAATCGTATGTCATCCCTCTACCCAGAAGCATTATATAAGCAGCACAGAAGAAAGGAAGAAGGGAAACAGGAAGGCGGCAGAGAGAATAGGGTGGAGTAGAGAAGAAGACAAAGGAGAGAGGAAGGAAATGAAGAATGGGGAGGAGCAGGGGAGATGGGAGAAGAAGCGGGAGGGAGGGAACAGAGCTAGGCAAAAGGTTGGAAGTATGCAGAAGAGAAAGTTACAAATTACTGCTGGGCACAGAGTGAAGTCTTTAATAATAGTTATCTGCTTTAAAAACGAGATCAGGTCATAATTTTATAAGATGGTTTCTTTGCAAATTAATTTACAAACTTAATATACTTATTCCTGAATAAAAACTCTTAGAAAATTAAAACAAGTTATTCTAACTTTTCTATTCTAATTTTTTTTCCAGAGGACTAACTAGTTTAATATATTTTTGTATTTGTAACGGGATAATCAACTGCCAGATACAAAATGGAAGAGACATGATGTGGCAATTCACATAATGCTATTAATATAAGAATAGACTGACAGAGACTGAAAAGCCAATGTCATAGATAAACATCTTATAGAGGGTAGGAATGACATTCCAGACAAGTGAGGCAAGTATGGGTTGGCTATATACAGTCCGAAGAACACTCCTTGGTGGGCTGTTATATCCGAGTCTGCTCTAACAAATTACCCTCAACTTGGTGGCTTTAATGAAACGGATTTATTGTCCCATAGATCAGGGGACCAGACATCAGGGAATCCTTTCCGTTCAGTCAGAGTAGGCTGGGCAGAGGTCCCTGTTGAGGGTGTAGGTGAGATCCTCTTCTTTTTCTCACCATTTCTGGTGGTCGCTAGTTTCCCTGGGCTTGTGGGGGGGCACCATCTAGTCTTGGCTTCTGTCTTTACACGGCTGTCTCCTCTGTGTGTGGCAAATTTCCTTAGTCTCACTTGCAAGAGCAGTACAGCTAGGTTCTTGTGGCACTCAGCTAACCCAGGATAATCTCCTCATGTCAAGATCTTTAACTTAGTCACAGCTGTCAAGATCTTTCTGTGCATATGGTAATACATCCAGGTTCCAGGGATTAAGACCTGATATCTTTGAACTAACATCATTCACCTTACTGCAGTCAGTGTTCAATTAGATTCTTATCTCATTGGTACATCAAATAAGCCCACAATACGTTAAGTATGTAAATAGAAGACGTGAAAACAAATCGCTTTGTGATCTCAGAGACTGTCTTTTGAAGGATGAAAGAGAAGATTGATAGTTTTGCTGGGTAGAAATTAAAAGCCAGCTTTACATCTAAAATTACCATAAACAAAATTACAAAGAATCGCCACATTGCAAAAAGAATTTGTAAGAGACAAAACGTTTATATCTTTAATGTTTGAGGAACTTCCACAAGTCAGAAAGGAAAAAAAAGTCTAATGGAACAATAGCCCCAGTGACAGCGACTAAGTTTTCACTAATGTTGAAAATTTAAAAGTCGATGGACATTTAAAAATGCATTTTTATGGCTCAGTGGTTAAGAGCACTGACTGCTCTTCCAAAGGTCCTGAGTTCAAATCCCAGCAACCACATGGTGGCTCACAACCATCTGAAATGGGATCTGATGCCCACTTCTGGAATGTCTGAAGATAGCTACGATGTACTCATATACATAAAATAAATAAATAATTTTTAAAATGTATTTTTATAATAGCTAAATGCAATTTAGACATTAATGGTGTATTAGCTTTAAACTAACCGACTGACAGAAAAATTTTTGAAAATTGCAATAGTCAATAATGACAATGAAATGAGAGATTGACACATTCATGTTCTGGCTGGCATGTTAATGGTACAAGCTTCCTCAATATATGTAGGAAAGATCTTTATGTTCTCTTGGAAGCAGAACACGCAGTTTTAAGTATGTCAGTAAGTGAACGACTGCACACAGGACGGGACATAAATGTTTTTCCCAGCTTCCTTAAGACATGCAGAGATGACAAACTGCCTAATTCCCACAAGAGAGGTTGGTGAAGTAATTTCAGCATGACTATAGACTGGGATATGCTGCAAGCTTTATATAATAAATTCTGCTTAATGAGATGGAAACTTTATAATGTGTAGTTATGTGTAAAAAGCTAGGAAGCAGACTGCACATCTGGGCCTGTGAGTGCATGTGTTATACATGCGTGTTTGGTGGTGTGTGTGTTGAGGGAAAATGTGAATAGTGGTTATCACCGGACCACAGGATCATGGGGAACCCTCCCCACTTAGGAACAGAATGACAGATCCTCAGAACACTAGAAATAGAACCCTCGTGTGGTCCTACTGCCCTAATCACAAGCATGCTAGAAAGAATCTATGTCTGAATTTCAGAGAGACATTTGTACCTCCACATATGCTGCAGCTGCATTCACAGTAGTGGCTATATAGACTGCCTAGATGCCCACCAAACAATCAAAGGATAAAGTCGGTGGTGTATACACACAATGCACCGTTACTCGGCCACATAGAACAGATGTCACTGTGGGAAAATGGGGGACATAGAGATCATCACGCTCAGAGAAATAAGCTTGACTCAAAAGGACAAAAGTCTCATGCCATCCTCTGTGTGCAGAATCTAGATTTTAAAAGGGAATGCAAGTAAAAAAGAGATTGTTGGGCAGGCAGGAGACAAAGGACAAGAGGGAAACTGAATGAAATCAATGTCTGTCATGCACACAGATGAGTAAATCTCAGGGAACCCTATTTTTGTCTATAAGAAAGTATTTAATTTGGGGGCTGGGGAGACAGCTTACTCAAGAAAGAACTTGCTGTAAACAAGCGTGGGGACCTGAGTTTGATCCCTGACCCCCACATTTAAAAAGTCCTGAGCACAGAGTCCCTCACCTGCAATCACAGCTCTCAGGAAAGAAAGATAGGGAGATTCCTGGGACTCACTGGCTGGGCGGTAGAGCCACAGTGGAGAGCTTGACGTTTACTGAGTGTGGTGGTTAGGATGAAAATGGCTGCCATAGACTCACAGGGAGGGGCATTATTGGAGGTGTGGCCTTGTTGGAGGAGGTGTGGCCTTGTTGAAAGAGGTGTGGCCTTTTCGGAGAAGGTGTGGCCTTTTTGGGAGGAGATGTGGCCTTTTTTGGAGGAGATGTGGCCTCTTTGGAGGAAGTGTGTCACTGGGGGTGGGCTTTGAGGTTTCAGAAGCCCAAGCCAGGCCCAGTGTCATTCTCTCTTTCTGCTTCCCACCCATCTGAATGTAGAACTCTCAGCTACCAGTGCAGCACCATGTCTACCTGCATACTGCTATGCTTCCTGCCATGATAATAATGGACTAAAGCTCTTATCTGGAAGCCAGCCCCAATTAAATATTTTTATTTACAAGAGTTGCCATGGTCATGGTGCATCCTCACAGCACCAGAAACACTAACCAAGACAGTGAGAGACTCTGCTATAAAAATTAGGTGGAGTACTGGGCATGGTGGGATCCATCTTTAATCCTAGCACTTGGAAGGCAGAGGCAGGCAGATCTCTGTGGGTTCAAGGCCAGTCTGATCTACAAAGTGAGTTTCTGGACAGCCAGGGCTACACCATAAGACCCTGTCTCAAGATCAAGATCAAAATCAAAATCAAAATCAAAATCAAAACCACACATATGCACATGCACATATACACAAAACTAAAAAAAAAAACCCAAAACAAAAACTCACAAACCAAAAAACCCCCAAACCCACAGTTAGGTGGTAGAGAGTGATTGAGGAAGGTGCCTTTCACAAGCAAGTGCACACACAGGTACCAGCATGCATATGCTAACACCTACACATGCACACACATGATTTTCTTTTAATTTCTATACACGTGTAGTTCTCTCATAATATGAGATGAAGAAAACTAAATGTTTTTAACTTATAATTATCTCCAGAGTGATGTGAAAGCTTCTCAGTGTGGCATGCACAGGCCCTTTGTAGGCTGATTGCTAATACCTTCCCATTTCTGCCTTCCTTGACTGCCTGTCACCTGCTCGAGGTTGCTATAGCAACACTGAATTTCTTGGCCTTCTGTGAACTGGTTCCTGGGCTCTCTAAGTCTATGTGTATATTCATGTTGCTCCTTCTGGCTCAAATCCCAGGAGAGCCCCACCAGTCAATCAAACCTAGACCTCTAGGGCAGGCAGAGAGATTGTGGGGCTCTCCCCACCCGAACCCAGCAAGCTCTGCAGAATAAGTCACTTTGCTGACAAGCTTAATATATTCGCTTCACCACATCCTGACTGCATTTCCATGCTGCTGGTACTCTAGGCCTTCATTTTCTCCTCCGTACTATGAGCTCTTGAAAGTGGGTCAGAATCCCACATATGAACCAGCACCTAGTCTACATAGGAGGCAGGAGGGAGTCCGGCCCATGTGAAGCCTAATGAGAAAGAGGCTACCTGGGCTCCCTTCCAGGAAGGTCAACAATGAATGAGAAACCCAAGATAAGGATCAAATATGACCTGTTCTGATGAGCAAATTTATAATTGCATGTGATTATGTATTGATTTGTGTTGGTGGAAATGAAATTGATTTACTCTGAGTTTGGTTCGAGTTGCCTGCTGGAGGATTTTTTTTTCCAGTGTGAGGAGAGCTGTTTCGGCGATTTTGGATGTCAGACAGATAATTGGCATGCTAAGTGGTTCACTCTTGTTTCCGGACCTGCTGGTCGTGTTTCAAAACAGTCTCACCTTTTTACAAAATCCCATCCTGGAGTTGCCTGGAATCATTTGTTGTGAGTCTTTGAAGATAATTAGCAACAGTTGGAGAAGCAGGTGCTGTGTCTACACATAGCTTTCCCTAAAAGGCAGAGAATTAACTAGAAAAGGAGTCATGTGCTGGGGATCACATCTCAGGTGTCCAAATTCTCTGTGCTTGTTTTTGTCTCTTAGTAAGGGTAGAAGAAAGAGCCTTCTGTGAGCTTGATTAACAGCAGTTCCTGTGTGTTGGACAAGGAAGTAAGATGTCTTCTAGGGGCTGGTGATGCTGATGGCAAAGCAGAGGACTTAACTGATGAACGAAGTCACTATGCCATCCATACCTAGATGTGACTGGAGCAGGTCTAAGAAGAGAACTGCCAAAGAAAGTCACAGTTGAGTCTGGTCTGGCCAGGTAGTGCCTGCCTGCAATTTCAGAACCTGGAAGGCAAAGATAGGATGATTAGGAGTTCAAGGTTCTCCTTGGTTCCAGGAAGAACTCAAGAGATAAGCACTCCAACACATGCATCCTGCTGTAGCATCAGAGCAAGGTGCTTATTGGGCAGGGCCTTCTACCTCCCAGGAGGCAGTCTTTTACTGGGCATGGTAAGGTTAATGAGAATCTAGAGGTAGGGTTTTAGACTTTAGACCCTGCCCCATACTCCTAAAGAAAGCCTAAGTAGGGGCTGAGAGATGGCTCAAGGGTTAAGCACTCTTGCTGTTCCTGTAGAGGAGCTGGTCTCTTGGTACCAGAACTCTCATGGTGGCTCAAAACCATATGTAACTCCTGTCTAAGGGGTCCACTCAGTGCCTTCTCACCTTCACAGGCTCCGCACACCCATGTACTGCACTCACACACATGCAGGCAAAACACTCATACACATACAAATAAAAACAAATGATTTGGAAGAAAGAAAGAAAGAAAGAAAGAAAGAAAGAAAGAAAGAAAGAAAGAAAGAAAGAAAGAAAGAAAGAAGCCCAAATTCACCTGCTTCCACAGACGGAACAGAGGGCAGGGATGGGTATGCAACACCTAGTTTTCCACAGGAAACAGAATGTTGAGGAGAGACAAGTGAGTGGACAAGCTGGCCTTGAGCTAAGCAATAGACCTTGAGTGATTATAAGCTCGAGGTGCAGAATACTGCTTGATAAGATACAGGAATTGGACACAATCATTGTTTATTGTGCATAGGATCTTCTTCCTCTTTTTTGTAGAGAAAATCTTACACTGAATCCTGCCTTATCCATCCAAGGAGATGGCAAAAGTAACTCTTCCTCCTTGATAAAGTAGGGGGGATTGGACTCTGTCTCTGGCCTCCCCTCAGTCCCTTTGCTTTCAACACTCTCATACACACACAGGCCTCAGTTCCCGCAGCCTTGGCCCTTGGCCCTCCCTCAGCTGCCACAGGCTCCATCTCTTTCCCCCCTTATCACTCTGACCTTGTCTTGTTTGGTCCCCTCCACTGTATCCAATAGAAACATTTCGGCTTCTCATTCTGTCCCAACTCTGTTCCAGTTTGTACTGCAACACCATCACACTATCAACTGTGTAATAGTCCCAGGGAGAACAGAGTTATGGAATTTTTTTTTTCCTTTTCATGTCTGCCTATTTATTGAGAAAGCGTGTTGCTATGTATTCAGGCTGGCCTCACACTCATAATCCTCCTGCCCTGGCTTTTCAAGTGCCAAGATTACAATGCCACCAGACCCTGCCTAGTGTCTTCTGTTTAGAGTATATGGGGATTTAAGAGACACTTAGGGGAGTGCTCTCATGACTTCACTCCTCACTAGGGGGTCCCCACTCCTAAAACTCCTTCACTGACTTGCACTTTAACTAAAACCATTAAAGACAGATGGTATCTGATGGAACCAACTAACACCCTTCATTTCTATGTTGATTTCTTCTTTACTGACAGGCACTGAAGAAAGGTGAATCTCCCACCCCCTTTGTGTGTGTGCTCGTGTTTTTGTATATGTACTTGTATGTATGCCCTACATGTGTGCATGTGCATCTCTCTGTGTGTACATGTGTGATAAGCCCATGATGGCATAGCTCCCTGTTGCCTACAGAATCAGCTGGAACTGTGATCCAGTTCTGCCTAATCCTCAGACAGTGCACCTGATAGTAATTGTGGTGTTTGTGTGTGTGTGTGGTGTGTGGTCTTTTCCTTTTCCTAAACCAGGTTATTGGAACCACTTCATGCTCTAATAGCAGATGTATAGAAAGTTGACCTGTGGCTAATAGGACTACCTAAGGGGACCTTTCCACATGAGTTGCCCAGTAGGATCCCTCTGTCTTTCTGTGGGTTTCAGGGCTTCCCTGAGTTGGGAGGTGCCCCTGAGGCAGGCAGGTCCTAACTGGGGTCTTGGGAGTGTTATCTGAGTCTAGATAGGCCTCAGAGACTTGAAGTTGTAGGTTTTACAACTGGTCTCCACACTTACCCACGTCCTTGGAGACTAAGACTGGTTCTCAAACATGGTCAGCACAGTGTTAAGTTCTATTTTGGTTCTACATGAACAAGCAACACGAGCTCTGCTGAAGTTTCAGAATGACGCTCTTTTCCTAATCAGCACGCTCAGATTTCTTGTCTTTGATATATGTAGATCCATTTCCTCATGTGCTGTTGACCCACTAGTGTCACAGCCCCTGCTGCCAATACTTATGCCCTACACACACACACACACATACACACACATGCATATGCACCCACCTCTCAAGACCAGCTCTTGACAATTCTACCATTTCACAGACTGTGCCCTTTATTCAATGTTTGCCAACAAACATTGGCAGCCATAAACCAACGACACATTTTCTTTTTAAATTTGATTTGTCCACATGGCCAAACTTGGATGATAGAGAAAAATTTAAGATATAGAAGTATGTGTGTGCCTGTATGTGCATTGTACATGTACCTTTGTATATGTGCCTGTGTGTGCGTCCTATGTGTGTGCCTCTCTCTCCCCCCATATGTGTACATGTGTATATGTGCACACACATGCATCATTGTGGATGTACTTTTGTAAATGTGCCTGTGTATACCTTATGTGTGTGTGTGTGTGTGTGTGTGTGTGTGTGTGTGTGAGAGAGAGAGAGAGAGAGAGAGAGAGAGAGAGAGAGAGAGAGAAGGCCATGTTGATATAACTCTCTATTGCCTAAAGAACCAGCAGGAATTATGGAGCAGTTCTATCTCCTCCTAAGACAATGCACCTGATGTAAATTTCACCCCATCAGCTCACTTTCTCTCTCTTCTAAAACCCAGACTTTGTTTTGGCTGAAAGAGACATAGAGAGGATGTCAGACTTGGTCAGATGACCTTGTTCTGATTTGAAACTGTTGGGAGGGGGGCATAGAAATTCCATGGTGAGGTGGCTAATGGTTTGGACCTGCAGGTGAGTTCTCATAGAGCTGATTTCTGTGGCTCGGGACAGGTTATTTGATACCTCTTTGTCTCATTCTCTTTATGAGCCAGGTAGGGATGAAAATACTAACCCCTGCCTCATGAGGTCCTTATGAGAGCTGGAATTAGTTAATGTGTGCACTACTTACAGTAAACTCTACTACATAAGCATTTGATATTTATTATTATTAGACATGAGACCAAGATTCTACTCTCCCCAGTTACTGCTTTGTTCCATGCCATTACTGACTCTGACCTGGGTTACTACACAGCTTGTAACTTCTCATTTTTGGCCTGGTGCTGTACCTTATCTGCTCATCTCAGAGGAGAAGAAACCCTATAGATGAGGCTTTAAAAGCCCCCCACCCCCTCTGGCCCCTGGATGCTCTCAGCTTCCCCCTTTTCCCCATTCTGCCTTGCTTTATCTGCTTCATCGCTATTCCTCTGATAGGAAGCCTCTGTATAGAGTTCCAGATTATTCTCTCTTAAACTCTACTTGTATTTTACACTCACTGGATGTAAGAATAGGAGAATAATCCTATGGTAATCTCCCCAGGACAGATTTCAAACTCTGTGCAATGCTTCTCATTCCTAAGGCACTTCCATTCTAGGAATCCCACCTAGAAACAATGGCTACTTGCTCTACTGGACCGAGCCTGTCCCATCACAGGTGTGCACATTGAACACTCAAAGTACCATGTCTAGGAAGCTGGAGAGGGCTCTCCAGGTTTGTCTCCTTCCCAGCACCCTGCATGTCATCAAGTCCTGATGTGTCACTTGGGCAATGCAAAGACATTGGGTCCTACAAAAGGCTTCCTAGGGCTACATGTGTGATATAATTACTTCTGTATTACATATGGGATGAAGACATATTGAACACCAGGTCTGGACTCAAGAACAGGAGGAAATGTTATGATCTCTGCTCCCCATGATTCTAGATGGACCTTTCAGCCTTAAGCATATGAATCACCTAAAGGAGTTTTAAAATATAAATCTGTAGGTAAATACTAGCTTTAACTATACACCAGATATGGTTGTAGTTTGGATATAGATTAGATATACCTATATTCATACACATGGCCACATGGAAGCTCCCTGCTCTCCACCCTCACATTTCATGAATCAATTCTATAGTGTTCTACTCGTACACACATCTACTCAGAGCCCCGCGTCATAGGTTGAGGTCACTCTTGTGAGGCTTGGATCCTAACTCATCCGATAGGACTTGGAGAGTCCACACTAGAAGATGACCCATCAGAGGAGAGTGGATCCTGTAAAAACAGAAGCAATATGGGCGAGATGAAGGCAGACATATTTTATAAGAATGAAAACTGAATCTAGTGTCATTCACCATGTTAGGGACCCTTGGAAGAGACAGTCTTGTGAACATTTGGTTTGATTCTGTGCATATGAATGTGTACCTGATTACGGTCATCTTAAGTTTCTGTTGTTATGATAACTACCATGACCAAAGGCAACTTGGGAAGGAAAGGGTTTATTTAATCTTATTGGTTTGTAGTTTACCATCTAGGGAAGTTGAAGAAGGAACTTGGAGGCAGGAACTGAAGCAGAGGTCTTGAAAGAGTGCTGCTTACTTGCTTGCTCTGCGTGGCTTGTTTAGCCTGCTTTCTTATAGTGCCCGGGATCACCAGTCCAGGAATAACACCGCTCACAGTGAGCTGGGCCCTCCCATATCAATTATCAATCAAGAAAATGCACCACAAGTGTGCTGACAGGCCAGAGCTGTAGGGTCATTTTCTGGATTGAAATTCCCTCTTGCAAAATAACTCTAACTTGTGTCAAGCTGATACTGAATTAGCCAGCACAATGGATAATTGTGGATTCTTGGAGTCAGGGTGCATAAATTAGAATAAATTCCTCTAAGCTGTGATTGTGTTTAAGGCTAAACATCCTCAATTGTTTCTGACACCCATGCTTTACTCACCAACACTTTTGCTGGTCTGCTCGACTTTGGGTCTTCGTCTGATCTAGACACCATCTTTTCTTGTCAATGGTGGCACTCCAAAACTTCCCCACTCCAGAATGACTCACAGGTGGCTGACTACCAGAATTCACAATTATTCATTGCATTGGATAATTCTATGTCAACTTGACACAAGCTAGAGTCATTTTACAAGAGGGAACCTCAATCCAGAAAATGACCCCACTGCACTGGCTGGTGGGCAAGCCTGTGGTGCATTTTCTTGATTGATGATGGATAGGGGGAGGGCCCATGGTGAAGACCTTGAGCTATGTTCATATCCCCCAGTGTAGATCTAGGTGTCTTATGACATGCAGTTCACAGGAGTAGAAGTCCTGCTGTAAGGTGGGAAGACTGACTATGCAATGCATTTTTATGCTTGGGAAGGGGGCAAGGAGTAAGTCTGTTAGCCCAAGATACCACCAGCCAGCCGGATACTAAAGTGCCACAACGGAGCTGGTGCTGGAAGGGCCTCAGTTCCCATGTTCAGCTCACCCAGGCACATGCTTCCTGCTTGGCAGCCTCTGTAACCCGAATAAGGAAGAGGGAGGGGCAAAGCTTCAAGAACAGCCTTTGAGTCCACTGCCTGAAGAAGGCCAGGGACTCACCTGATCTCAGCGGTTAACAGCTTTTTTTTTTCAAATAACAAACAGGTCTGACATTTACACCCTGCATGTGGGTTTTCATCACAATAGCTGCCCTGCTTTTAGAGATCTATGAACAATTTGATAGTGGAGATAAAGAGAGAACCCTTTGAAAGAGGACACTCCTGAAATACCATCTCTGTCAAATGGGCACGTTTCCCCCTCTCTCACACTTAATCCCTCTGAGAAATAGGATAGTGACTTCAAATGACCATTTCTGCACCTTCGGATAATGAATTTAAAGATGTCTGAAGAGCTCTTGGGCAACCAGGCTTGGCCGGCAGCTGGGCAGCATGCCACGGGCTTGGCAGTGAGCAGAGAAGAGGGTGCGTGTGTGTGCAGTAGTGTGGGGAGAACCACCCTGAGCCAACATGCCGCCTCTCAGGGGAAAACAAGCTTTTGAGAAGCTGAGTGGGTAGGGAGGAGTCAGAGGCCACCTAGCTAATTTCTAAACTGGAAAGAGAAGCAAGTCCACTCTACCCTCTGGAACGAATGCCCCAGATTTGAATCAATGTTTCTCTCATTCTCCTCTACTTCCTTTAGAGTGTACTGGAGGGCAAGAATGTGAATGGTTTATACCTCAAACAATTCTGAGTATGTGACTGGGAACCTTCTCCCAAGAACTACTGTCATTGGTCTGCAGAGTGACCTTAACCCTCAGCTCTTGCTTCTTCAGACACGGATAATAAGCAGGCCTTCTGCATCATGGCTGTGCACGCATAGGGAGCAGAGTGATAAGTGGCCAGCGTTTGAGGGGAATTGAGACAGACAGCCTGAAGGGGTTGGAAACACAGACTGAGTACAGAAGCTGTCATGTGCAAAGCCATTTTGACCTGTGTTTTCTGCAGCCTGGGTTACTAAAACAAACTGGCTGGGTTCTGATGAGAACTCCTTCCTGGCTTGAAGGCAATTAGCTGCCTTCTTCTGGTGCTCAAATGTAGAAAAGACAGAGAAGAGGGTGGTAGGAGGGAGGAGGGGACAATATGTCACATCCTTGCTGCTTCCTTTACTTATAAGGACCCTGATCCCATCCATGGGACACTGATTTCACCCATGGGCCTTCATATTATTCATTCTGTTGTGATGAATAAAAAAGAATAAAAAAGCAAAAAGAACAAAATTTCAGCTCTCAGCCAAGTTTTATAGAAAGCACAAACACATACACACACACACACACACACACACACACACACACACACACACACACGTGTGGGATGGTAAACCATGCCATGCATAACTACATGCGCACACACATAGGCAGCAAAGCACTCAATGAGATAGACCCCCACCCAGGGTTGGGAGGGGATCCAGAGATGGTGTCCAAATCTACTTGGTAAACTATGGTTTTTATGTTTGGGAGGCGGCTTCCCTTCCTCCTTCTGAATTGACTGGTCTGAGTTATTGCAGGGGATTGAATAATCCAGACAAAGACAGGAAAGATGATTGGTTCTTGCCACAATAGCCCTTCAGTGGATAGCCTCTCTCTCTCTCTCTCTCTCTCTCTCTCTCTCTCTCTGTCTCTCTCTCTCTCTCTCTGTTGTTGTTTTGTTTTGTTTCCTCTCATGGTTTAATTGCTTACCAATAGTCCTACCTCTTCTGATACCTGCACATTAAGGAGTAAGATTCCTATATGTGAATTGTGGGGGAAATAGATATTCAGGGCAATGGTCTCCCTGTAGATCAAAAGTATGAGGAGGAGGCTGCCATTGACTGGGCAGTGGATACAGGAGAGGACACTGAAGGGACCACCAGCTGAAAAGGTACCACACAGTGCAGAGGGGCTTGAAAGGGGGAAAACATCCCCACAGATCAGTTCATTAAAGAAAGAAAACATTTGGTGGTGCTATTTCTTCTAGAAGATTCTCTTCAAGGGGCTGAAGGCAGAGGTCCTTCCTATACTAAAGCTGACCTGTTCCTGGCTCCCAAACCCTGTGAGGTTTTGGTCAGGGTCAGAATTAGTACACAGCCCCAGTGACCATGACAAGGGTTTGCTTCCCTGATCTCTGAGTGCAAAGCCCACTTCCATCCACTGAGGTCTTCTGCCACAGTTCCTTGCCTCATGCGCCAAACCACATTCCTTCCATACCTTAAAAAAAGTTTTGCCTTTAAATTCCTGAGTTTCCATTTCCTCTTGTACCTTGGGTGGTGAGGATGATAATTAAGGCTAATAATCTCTTCAAAGCCGCCTGAGTTGGGCTTTGCTCTAGCCGGAGGGACTCTATGACCCACTGTTAACTCCTGGTGCACACTCTCACTCCATGCCCTCACCTTTGGGTTTTGGCTGATTTCCATACAAGCCCATAGGTGGAAGTAGAACATATTCATATTTTAGCACAGGTCTTTGCTCCAATAAGGCCACCAAAAATCATAGCTTTGAAAAAATGGTGTTTTATTTCACATTGAATAAGATGTTATTTTTTTATTAAAAAATGACTTGCTCTGTTAGGTTTTTACACAACAATACTATGATTAGAAAAATACCGATGAGATGCGAAACATCAAAATTTGACAATAAAGTTTATCTAAACTTTGGTAAATCAGAAAATATGCCTACCATGATTTTAAATTATTACTACAGACAATTCACAAGCAGTTGATCTAATCCTAGAAGTAGGTCAAAATGTTCCTTCACAGAAGAAAGTGTCACATAATATAAATGGGCTAATTATCAGATAATTATGGGAAAATGAGAAAATATTAATTATAGTGCTTTTGAGTCAATCTGCACTTGGAAATGTTAAATTGTAGAATGATGTCTTAGGTTTTTTTTTTTTTTTTCTCTGCAATGTTCAAAAGCTTAAAGTTGAGCTCTCTGTGACTGGGGAGTGTGCTGCAGAGCCCTTCTCCCTTTGCCTCGTGCCCCCTCCCGCCCCGTGCTACAGTGTAATGGGCCTTGACAGTGTGAACGTCAGCCTAACCCCCAGCCTGGTGGGGTGCTTCAGCCACAACTCAACTGGAGGTCCCTGGATGCAAAGGGACATCTTTATGGCTATGTCTGTGGGGTGGGGTGTGTGGTTAGAGGTTGAGGGTTAAGGGTTGGTTCTCTCTCTCTCTCTCTCTCTCTCTCTCTCTCTCTCTCTCTCTGTGTGTGTGTGTGTGTGTGTGTGTGTGTGTGTGTGTGTGTGTGTGTGTGTAGAAGCATGGATCTGAGGACACCCTCTTGAGCTGTTGCTTTTCAGCGCTAATCTTTGAACCTCTTTTTAGTCCTGTCTTTTTACCTGACCAGCTTCCTTCCCAGTCTCCCTTCCCCATTCTTTCTGTCAGTTTTCCAAGGAAGATCTCAAGATGAAGCATTTTTACAGGAAACCTTGTCCCTAGATCACCTCAGGAGAGCCTAGCTTTTGACAGTCGTGCTTATATGAGACTTAAGACAAATTACAAATTCATGTTTAAAAGTATTTGTGTGCGCGTGTCTGTTGTGTGCACATATGTAAGCATGCATGTGTACATCAACATTGAGTGTCTTCAGTCACTCTCCATTTTTACCTTACTACATGAACCTAGTTGTTTATTTACTTTAGCTGTGGGTTTGTTGTATATATATATGTATGTGTACACAAACATGCCTGGCAATGTGAGTGCTATAAGAAAGTCAGAAGACAATTTGTGGATCAGTCTCTCCTCTCCTTCCACCATGTGGGTCCGGGGGATCAAACTCAGGTTGTCAGGTTTAGCAGCAAGGGTCTTGTCTAGATGAGCCACCTCACCAACCATCTTTCCCTTACTTTTCAAGACAAATTTTCTTATTCAATCTGGAGCTTGCTGACACAGCTGGCTAATGAGCTCTTCCATCCCCACACTGGGTTTGCTGGCTTGTGCAACCATGCCCAAATCTTTTGTGTCAGTGACTGAATTTCATTTCTCATGCTCCTGTGACAAGCTCTTTGCCAAAAGAGGTATCTCCCCAGACCAGAAACTATTTCTTCATCTGTAAAACTGAGAAAGAAGTAGGGTTGGAGATCATATATGGAGGACACTGGGCAGTTGTAGATGTGAGTTGTTTTTATTGGGTGTTTCTCCAGGATTATTGCATCACTCACCCCTGAGGGGGTAGCCTCCATGTCTGGAATATGGTGTTGTAAAAGACTGTTGGAGCTTCATGGAGGAGTATGTTGTTGTGTTGCCCTGGGACTGAGCTGAGGGTACTTTCAACACAAATGGATCCATGGAATTCCATTGTGAGCTTTTGAAAACTCTAAGCACAAAGTTGGACTACAAGACCATGAGTCAAGGTGTGGGTGCCAGGAGAGGATTGGGTGTTGGACTTTAATTACTCCGAGTTGAATTGTCTCCTGTCTGTGAAACTCTCCTGTCGATTTTTAACCCTGACAAAAGAGGCCCTGCCTCATCCAGGTCTTTTACTGAGCCTTGGAGCCTGTGAGTTGGTGAAAGGCCATCGGGGCTGAGGTTTCCCTAGGGAAAGGGGGGGCATTGGGGGTGAGATGAGGTGAGACCAGAATGAGAATCAAATAACTTCCGATTCAGGAATCTTATCAGAATTTCTCATCGTATGCACCATATCTGCTAGTGAAATCCAAGTGACTCATTTCCTCTCTGAAGCTGGGGTCCTGGGAATTTAATGCTCTAAGATGATTTCTCTGCCCCCCCCCCCAATTCCTATGTACTCTGCCATCTTTATTCCACTCACTTCATCCTTTCTGCATGTGGAGTGTCAGCCTGTGATTCTCTTATGCCCTGAGCATCTATCCCCAAGGGCTTTTCAACATCTGCTGTGGATTGCTACCTCAGCTCTTCAAGAGTCTCCTTTTGCTGCCCACTATAAATACAGAGGGACTAAATGACCATTTGAAATGAGTCGGAGCTGTCCCAGTGGAACCATGCACACCGGGCAGACTCGAGGGTATTCCAGAAGGAGGCCAGACTGGGTGGGTGATGGAAAAAGAGTAGAAGGCAGTAAGTCGGAGGGTAGAGAGCCCTCTACAGAGAGTGCTGCCTTGCTTTGGGCACAGAGCTGGGAGGACACATCAGATATTCTGTGCCTTAATGTCATGGGCTAAGAAAAGCGGCCCTTGCTCTCCTTGGGGAGAGCAGGAAAAAGAACCAGAGAGGACACCATGTGAGGAAGTGTTCTGCTGTAAGTAGGTCACTTTCTTCCTGTGAGAGAGGCCCTCTGCTTTAGATATAGGGTCTGAGGTGTAGTTCAGTGGTAGGATACTTGCCCAGCACACTTGAGGCCCTGGGTTCAATCCCTACCACTCCAAAAGGAAACAGTATCAAATGCTTAAATGATCTCTTTAGGGTCAGGCACAGTGGTGCACAGTCTCTAGTCTCAGCACTTGTGAGAGTGGTACAGGCATCTTGGGAGTTCTAGGTCAGCCTGGACAACCTAGACCCTTCTCAAAGCAAAGAACAAAAAAGAACTGGAGATAGAATGTAGTGGTCCAGTGCTTGCCTGGGATCCACAGGTTCAATGCCCAGTGTACTAGTTACCTGTTTGTCGCACTGGCAGAATAGCTCACCGCTTTGGCTTGTGGTTTAAAGGGATACAATTTACTATGACAGTGTGGGCTCAAGCCTCTGCAGCAGGAGCTTGTGGCATGGCTTGTATCTCAGAAGACCAAGAAACAGGAAAAGCTCAGGCCAGAGACTGAGTCAAAGGGTACCTCCAGACCATCCTCCAGTGGCCCATTCTTCCTCATGAGGCAGCTCCTAAAGCTTCCACGGACTCCTAGACGACCACCGCCGGCTGAGAACCAAATGATGCAAACACACGAGACCATGTGGAGCATTCTCTATCCACACCAGAACACCCAGTACTGCAATTAGAAAGGTAAAGAAAACTAGGTGTGGTGATGCATACCTCTCTAACAGAGCGCAGAAGAGAGCAGAGCAGGGGCTCCTGGGAGAAACTAGGTCCTAACATGAGGCAGAGCATGGTGAGGAATGGGATCCTTCCACCTGAAGTTCTGAGGGGCTGACACGTCTACAGTGCGAGCTCTCAAAATGCCTCCCACCTAAAGCAGGTTTCTGCTTCCTGAGAAAGGGCGTGCCAGAAAAATCCATCATGGAGAAGAGAAAGTGCAGAGGAGCCCCAGGCAGGGAACGTTTGGTTGAGAGCAATGTTTATGGGCCCCCATCTGCCCAGCTTTTGACCCTAGTATTACAACCCCCCCCCCCCCAGCAGAACTCTGTTTCCACCTTCCAGAAAGATTAAGTCTTTAGTCTCAGGTCTCAATTGCTGAGGTACACATTACCTTGCTGGAGCCGGATTTAGGGCAAAGAAATGTCAATGAAAGCCCAATCTAAAAGGGGACGGGGGAGATTTTCCATTTCCTCGTAGGACATTAATAAAGGGTATGCTGTTGCCAGAGGACTGGAGGGCCTGTGCTAATTAGCTGTGTAAGGAAATCTGACGTTTCTAAACCTGCTGCTTTGGAAGCCACATAACTCCGGTGGCCGCCGTATATACACAGCACACCCTGCACCTGTCAACTCTCCTTGTTTGCCCAAAGCATTAGCTGGCCTTTTCTTTGTCCTCACTAATCACCACTAATCCCCTCTATTGCACACATAAAACCCCTCCCTGCCTCGCTTCCCTCGGCACCTATCTGTTATTATTAAATCGTGTTTTTCGTGGAAGCATGACACATGGGGACAGGGGGATCACTTCCTGCTTGGTAGGCTTCCATGGATGCACCACCTTGACAAGGCCAGGTCTGCCCTCAGAATCCTACTTCTTCTCTCACAGGAAGATGCCTGGTCAGTTAACTCTCCATCTGGGCAAAGCCTTCTTAACTATTAATCGGAGCATTAATGGACACCCCCATGTTGTCTTCAGACTCAGGGGCTGGTTAGTTTTATGAGGGGTGTGTGGCTGCCAAACAATAGGGTCTGGAAAAGGGCCACATTGTTTGCTTTCTGCCCAGGGCCAGAGGGAGCAGGAAGTTGGCTCAGTGAAGTCAGCGTGGGTTCCATTAGATAATACGGTACAATACGGTACAGAGGCAGCACGTCGTAGGTGGATTCTTCTTTGGCAAGTTAATGAAGAATGCCTACACTCTACCCACCATGACTGCGACGTGGGCCTCAGAAATGTGAGAAGTGCGTTTCTCTGTTCCAGCCTCAGCTTCAGTAACACTTATCTAAAGCTCCTGGTGGAAGGCCAAGGCTATTTTATGGATGTGTTGGGATGTTGTTTATGGGAACTCTTTGGAGATGAGCTGGTCTAAGCTCTGAGGTGTCAGTATGAGCTCAGTTCCTCATCTCTCCATAAGTCTCTTCGTGTTGTCTGCTGACTCCAGAAGACTTCCTCTTAACCTCTCTGTGGGCTCCAGCAGCCCATCTCTGTTCTGATAGCTTTTGGCTGTCACCGAAAGATGGCTTAGAGACATGGTCCAGGGTCTCCTGTGACTCTTCCTTGGCCACCTTGTGATGGTCTTGTGTTGGGTTTCCAGAAACCAGACAAGAGAAGGTGAAGGGACCTCCTAGATGTTCTCCAAGGCTGACATAGTCATAGCTGTTGCTTCCTGGGAACTTACAGTTATGTGTGAAGTCAGTAGGGACAATGGTACCATCAAAAAGATGGGCTCAGGATTCCTGACAGCATCTGAAGTAAACCTATACTAGTATTCATATAATACGACTATATTATATAGACGATTTGGTAGGAAACAGGAACAGTGTGTGCTTCAGTCCTAAGTTGACATCTACAACCTGTTAAAAAAAATACAAAAAACCAAACCATAGTGCCACTCACAGTCTACCTGGATTTGTATTTTTTCATTATAACAGATTTGTGTTGGAGTGCCATGTCATTGAATGAAGACTTGGAGAATGAAGAGCTAGCTTCACTATGCTGCCCCATGGGTCTTATAACTTCCTTTTGCAACTGGCATCCATTCATTGATATTGACACCAGCAATGGACTTGGCTGCCCTCCTCTTGTTTGCCGGCCCCTGCTTACACCTAACCTTTGTCTACTCTGTTGCTCTTTCACAGGACTCTTGCTCTCTTAGAACTCTACTTACTGCTTTCTCTAGACCCTTAACATATCTCCCACCTACTGTCAACTCTCAAGCACTTTCCTGCCCCATGCATTTGTGTCTGTCTGTCCCCTTCAGCCTGTCTAGTGAGAACAAAATCTCATTAGCTAGTCTTCATCTTTGCTCTGCAGTGGCCTACGAACTGTCAATGAGTTTAAGGTTTTTGTCAGGTACTTCATCCTGTCTTAATGATCATTGGTCAACAAATACGGGTCATTTCAGCATGATTCTGCCTAAGTATCTCCTCAGAAGAGTGAAAAGCATGTCAAACTTTCTGAGCTTTGGTACGACCAGTACATGGATTCCATCTTTCGTGGATTGTGGTAGTTTGAATCTGAATGACCCCCACGAATTTATGTGTGGGCCCATAGGAAATGGCACTATTAGAAGGTGTGACCTTTTTGGAGTAGGTGTGATCTTGATGGAGGAAGTATGTCACTGTGGGGTTATGGGGCAGGCTTTGAGGTCTCCCATGGTTGAGCTTCGCCTAGAGTGGTATATAGTCTCCTGCTGTCCTCAGATCAAGATATAGAGCTCTCAACTCCTCCATCACCACATCTGCCTACGCACCACCTTGTTTCCAGCTATGATGATAATCAACTAAATCTCTGAAACCATATGCCAGCTCCAGTTAAATGTTTTCCATTATAAGAATTTCTGTGGGCCTGTTGTCTCTTCACAGCAATAGACACAGGCTGACTTAAAATTTGATCAACGTACCTTCGGCAAGTGTTCATTTCACTGGAAATAGATGCAACCAAACTGTACACTTTCATCATGGATGGTTACACGTGATAACATGTTTAAACCAAGATAGTGTTCTAGGGTTTGAATAAAAGAATACAGCAGAAAATGTGAACCTCAGAAAAGCAGAAGTAAGGTGACTGAATCACATCTGTGGCCCACATTTCAGTTATCTACTGTTGACTCTCAAATCATGCCTGAAGTCCACTGCAAAGGCCGGGACCCCACAGATTCCATGGGACAGAGTGTGGGTAGGATGCAGTGGACATGACTTGCACTTGCTCAGCAGTGTCTGGGACTTCATGTAGGTGGACATAGAACATAAGACTCACCCAGGGGCTTCACTTGGATAATTGGCTCCTGGGCTGGGTTGGCACCAAGGGTCCATTAGAGACCTCTGTACTGTCTCTGCAAGTGAATAGAAATCCCTTAACCATTCCAGTGAGAAAGATGAAAGTTGTATGGCCCCGTGTAGCCTGACCCTGTAAGTCGTGTAACGTTAGTCCTACTATATTGTTACTGGTCAAAGAAGGCTCAGCATCATCCCAGAGCCACAGGAAGGAGAGAGATGGGTCTTACTTCTTAGTGGGAAGATCATTGAGCAGTGTGTCTCCATCATCAGAAGGTCCCATCAAAAATAATTTTTTTTTCCTTAAGGGCCACCTGTATTTAGCATTATGGAAGGCTACCACCCTCCTTGCTGGCAATAGCCATTGACAATAACAGACTATGCTTTTCAGGCTTCTACCTCAGGATCTCCATGGAGAGGACAGACAGGCTCCATCCCTGACTTCACTTGTCAAAGGCAGATCCACATTTATGTGGATTCATCAGATTTTCTGAGGCTCTGAAGGAACCAAGGGGATATAGCAGCATGGAAAGAAAGGAATTGCAAACCACATCAGGGCACGACTGCCAAAATTACAAATGAAACCTCCCTGGGGTAGAGCTTTTATATCTTGTGTCTGCCCCAATTTTTTTTTTTTTTTATAGAATTCCCCTTGTGAAATGTGTGTTGATCTTTGGTTTGGGGAAATTTTTCAGTGTTATCTATGACCCTATATTTGCCCTCAAGTCTTTAAGATCTTTCTCTCCTTCTCTCTCTTCTGTCTGTCTGTTTCTCTGTGTGTGTGTTTATCTATCTTTTCCTCTCCTTCACTCCCTCTCCTATTCTCCCTCTCTCCCCTCTCTCATCTGTCTGTCTGTCTGTCTGTCTTTCTCTCTCTCTCTCTCTCTCTCTCTCTGTGTATGTGTGTGTGTCTCTGTTGCTAGGGATCAGTCTCAGGGCCTCATACATATTAAGCAAGTAGTATTCTATCCCAGTCACACCTTAATACTACATGTCTCTTTTAAATTTGAGGTATTTAGCACACAGTGATTCACAAGGTAACTTGGGCACTCCAAATTCCTTAGGTCTTTCCAGGAAAAAAAAAAGGTTGGTGCTCTCAAGTCTTGTAGAATTATCAAAAATCATCTTCTACATGGAGTTCTCAATTAGTGTGGCTTTAGGAATAAATCATATTTCTCTTACTGTGTAGTTGGTATTGTTCAAACATGTGCAGACAAACCTGGAAGAGCATACATTAGTTGTTTAATGTACTAGAGACTCAGGCACAGGAGACAGAGCAAAGGGTTTCTGATTGCCTTGGATACATGAGCTGCTCTGAGATTCCATGTCCTAACTCTCTTCACTGTCCGTTCTTACGGCATCTGGAAAGCCTGCTAAGTGCTAGGTTAAGAGTTGGTTTGTTGTTGCTGAGGTAGGCATGACATTTAAGACTTGGCTGTAGTTTTAATATTATGTTCCTAAAGACAAAGTTTTAGAAAGTGGGTAATCTCACCTGGCATCTCCTAATTGTGGGGACAGGGGCTAAAGGGAGCAAAAATGTTTCTTCTGCAAGCATGAGGACCCAAGTTTGAATCCCCAGCACCATACAGAGCTAGACATGGGCAGGTATGGTGGCATACACTTTTGATCTCAGTACTTTGGAGGCAGAGGCAAGATTATCTCTGCGAGTTCACTGCCAGACTGGTGTATACAGTGAGTTCCAGAACAACCAAGGCTTCACAGTGAGACTTCACCTCAAAATCAAAAATCTCAAAACAACACAAAGAAGAAAAAAATTGGTCATGGTTATGTGTGCCTGTACCAGCACCAGAAGTAGAGATAGGCAGATGGTGGGTCAGTCAGCCAGGCCAAAATGGCTATTAACATAGTGAGAAGTGCTGTCTCTAGGCAATAAGGCAAAGAGCTAGGGGAAGACACTCAATGTTCTCCTATGGCCTCTGCAGGTTTACACATGTGTGCACACACTCACATACATGTACCATAAATTGATCTCCCCCCTCTCTCACACACACACATACATACACACGAATATGGGAATGAAACAGTTAGAAGTTGGGGTCCTTTATTGTTTATTGTAATAGAAGCTTCAAAGACCCAGTGGTTCATGATCTGTAACAGAGCTGAGCCTACAGCAACCTTTGACTGACAGATTGACCACTCGACCTGCAGAACCAGCTCAGCACTAGCTGGGAAGATCCCTCATGAGCAGATTAAAAAACCATGTTCTTCCAGGGACACTGATGTTACACATCACCATGATGAGAGCCCACACCCATCAGGGCTGTGTTGAGGATGATAGGTAGATGAATTTCAGTCCCTCCAGGGACTGAAATTAGGTCTCCTAATGCTGCTGCTGCTCATCTGGGGCTGCCCTCAATTTATCCTCTTCCATTCACTCACATCACCTCACACTACCCAATCATAAATGCACACGTCCAAGGCAGCATGCAGGATTGGCTGATAGAATGGTATCTCGAGATGTTGTGCCAATCTCTCCAACGAGTTACATGTGCTGCTTTTACTGCACATGACTGAGACTGGGATAAACAAGGAGACCAGATGAGACCGGACCAGTGTTAGAGAGACCAGCATAGAAGAGACCAGAGTGAGTGAGTGAAGGCTGTAGCTGTGTGAAACCTGAGAGAGAGAGAGAGAGAGAGAGAGAGAGAGAGAGAGAGAAGCAGAATAATGCAGAAGCTGCGAAGGCAAGCTGTTCTTGAACCTGCCTTGGCATGTCATTTCTTCCCACCATCTCTGCTGTGTGTGGGCGCGCGACAACTTCTCTATTTTCTGATGGTACCAACTCCATTCTTCTATAAATAACTCCAGAATTTTATTTCCTTTGAAATGCTCCAAACACCTCTGTTCTCTTTCACCGAGGCAATGCA
This sequence comes from Mus minutoides, assembly GCA_902729485.2. Lineage (NCBI taxonomy): Eukaryota > Metazoa > Chordata > Mammalia > Rodentia > Muridae > Mus > Mus minutoides. Next base: position 225,863 of record LR750188.1, on the reverse strand, counting down.
TTCTCTGGATTATAGTTCTCCTTCTTACATCCATGAGCAACAACTTAGTAAGATGTCCATGGTACAAGGGAGAGATGCCTTTCCTCCTTCACCCCTATCCCAACATCTGTCCCTTCTATGATCTGCTGGAGCTCCAGAAAGGACTGGTCCTGTGGATCTAAAACTATAGGATCACCATGACACAGGACAACAAAGGATGTGCTAGAGGAGTCCCCATGAGGATCCAGTATTGAGAGTATGGCAGAAGTCAGAGGCCTCAAACCAGACCAATGACTCACTGCAATGGACATTTGCAAGTAAAGATGTGTGGAGAAAAGGGTATACTGTGTAACATACTGTGAGACACTTTAGCATTCACAACAAGATTTTATTTTTAATCTGTCTTGCTTGGGGGAGGAAGAGGTTGCAAGGGCAGAGGGCTGATATGACATGGAACTGTATGCATAATTTAAAATTCACAAAGAATCAAAACAAGTTTTAAAATATCCCCATGATACCCTATTAAGAAGTTCTAGGTTGCAAGTTTATTAAGGCTCACACTGACTTTATAGTGAGTTTTTCTTTTTCCAAGATCCTCTTAGATACAACAGAAGTACAGCCCTTGAGATTGATTAACTTATTTTCATTTTGTGAGTAAAATATAGATGACGTCACATCTTTCAAGTTTGTGCTTTTGCTTGGAATGAGATAGCTTTCATCTCTAGTAAATGACTTAGACATCACATGAATTAGAAATGTGAAAATTATTATGTTTATAAGTATTTTGGCATATCAGAAGTCTCAGTCATTTTTATCATTGTTTACACATAGCTCCCCCTCACCCCCTGGACTTCAATCCTCCCCCCTCCCCCACAGCCCCATACCCATTTCCTCTTCTATGAAGCCTGAAGCTACTGCTCTCCTTGATCTTCAGGTTCTGCAACGTTGGCTCTTTTCCTTAGCCTGACCTCCCTTCTGCTTTTCACCTGATGCTGATGATCCTCCCCTCCCCCACACCAAGCCATCAGACTGTGTCTTAAACACTCGGGGGTTTAACCCTTTAACCCTTTTCCTTAGGCTCATTCTTAGCAAGTCCCCAAACGTGCTGTACAATATAAGACTGATTATTATTGTAATTTAACCTGCTGCAGGGACTGTGACCACTGTTGTTCACCATGGAGTCCCCAGTGCCCCCAGAGCTTAATGGTTTAATGGAGATGACTGAGCTGATATTTAAATGAACATGTGTGTCGATAGCGATCTGTAAGAGATGATTATGAGAGCTCAGGTCTCATTGAAAACACACATCTAATTGCTAAGCATAAACAATGTAACAAACATTTCTTGGTTTATCTTATATTCATATACATACAACCGACTTAAGTGTTAATTTGTAACCATTACACTGAGTCTTCGTCTTAATACTAGATAGTTTTTAGTGTCCTACATTGGTAATGAGGTCTGTAGTTGGCCTTTAAGAGTTCAGATTTCTATCCACAGGGGCATATACATCTCTACCCTCCAGGAAGAAGGTGACATCAGGTTTCCAATAAAGCCCTACCTTTATTGTCCTCATTGAAGTTGCCAGCATGTCTGATCATGATATGTTGTGGCAAATCCTCATCCAACTCTTTACAATTCTCCGACGTCCCTAATGTCTGTTCCTAACAGCTTTTTTCGCCAACTCATCTCTACTCTAAAGAAGGAAAGAATTAATATTACTTGCTTTCTCTATTTCCCTCAGAGTGATGCTTGGCCAAAAGGGGGAGTTGAAGTTAATGAGATACAAACTTAAGGTCTTTTGTGTCTTAGCACTCTTAAACAAAAGGCCAGGCATTGGGTATGGATGGAATAGTTAGGAAAACACAACCATCCAGCATTCCCAGAGAGGGACTGATGTGCTAAAGGATGTGGAACCAGATGAAAGTGCTTGACTTCATGATAACATAGTGACCAACTGAACAGCTCTGTCTGTTAGAATAGCAGCCCCTATAGCAGCCCCTTCTATGGGATTTTCTTTAATACTGCATTGGCTAGGCTAGTATTCATTACAGCCCAGGGCATTCCTACCTGATCAAACTATCTAGGCAGGTTGATTATTTGTTCTCTATATCTTAATATAGAATATAGACTTTACCTTAAACTTAAATCTAATATTAATCTAATGTGATGAAACTAACCTTAATCTAAGCCTTACTGTAACATAATAGGAACCTAATCCTAATTAAATACAACTATTTAAAAAGAGGTCCAAACTCAAAAACAGGTAACAGCCTTTCTTTTGTTTAGATATTCAGTTATAGACTGCTGAGACCACAGATAACAACTTGTAATGATACACACTCAGTTATTATAAATCTAAGTGTGTTTTGATTCTTCCATTTGACTCTATTGAAAACTAACCAACCCCAAGCCCCATACTCTCTCTACTTTTTTGATTTTATCACACACAATTTCATTAATGTGACTTATTTTTAGGAAAAAGAGAAATACTTCTTTCTCAGCTTTTAGTCCATCTGAGACCCCCATCGCTACTTTCAATTAAATGTCAAAACTATTTTGGAGTTAACGAAATAATAGCATAACACACTATCAAACAATGCTTTATTCCCTGACTTCCATACCACAATTCTATATCTATAAGAAATGGATGAATAGAACAATAAGCCTTTGGCTCATTGGCCAATTTTAAATGAAAAAAAATTTAAGACGATAGTTATTCGATGCTAAATGAAAATGCAGAGACACTTCCAAATTCACATTATGCAAAGACCCCCAAATGGTTAGCTCTTTTTATCTCAGAGAATTAGGAGAGCCTGAGGCTTTGACTAAAACCACAAAGTGAGCCCTCCCACCCCTGCGTCTCCTTTTTTCTCTTGGCCTCTTCCAGTGGAGCCCAAAGTTAATAGGTTGCACATGCTGTTAAACAAGCCTCCATTTCCCCAAGGAGTCGACTCTGCCAAGAGGCCCTCACTCGAAGCAGCGCGTCTCACCAGTTCCTGGCTTTGGTTTCATGGGATCTGAAGGGCTCTCACATGAAGCCAGGAAGATCTGCAGTGCAGTGGTGTGGAAAATGTGAAGCATCAGGCATACAGTGTAGCTTGCAAATCTGTACTCCGTAAACAAAATTTGGCTCCCTGGTTGTCTGCTTGATAAGGATGGATGAGGGATGAAGACTTTGCTGGCTTCCCAGCAGAACTGGAGTGTTGGTCTTAAAGTGACACACCACAGAAGCAATTAAACTGGACAGTCTTATGTTTCACAGCCATTGGCAGCCACTCCTCAAACTGACCTGGTAGGGCATTCAGATGGGCTGGAGAGACAGGAAGGTTGTAGGGGCTGAATGGCTAGACCTAGGCTCCAAATAGGTTTAGCAAGACCTTAGAGAGCGCTCTAACACTACATTCTATCTGTGGCTGAGAAATGAGTCTGCCTGTGGTGGCTGCCTCCTGAGAGAGGAAGGGGGTGTTCCAGTTGAAAAATGGCCTCATCTGTCTTGAGCCGGCCTACTGTTTTTAGGCAATCACAGCTGGGTTCTTTGAAACAAAATAAGGAAATAAATGCTGACCTTTCAAGATGGGTAGGATTGTAGAGTATTCATTAATTTGTGGTGTGTCTGCTTTGCCGCTGCAACAGAGGCAGGATGCCGTGTCTGTCAAGTCTCTTCAGGGTTTCCCAATCTCTTATTGATTATTCTTTACACACCGGCGAAGGAGCTGAGTAAGAGAGGGAATTGAAGCTCGTATGTGTGCCAGGTAGCCTGTGTGTATGGGGTTTCCTTCTCTCTGACATTGCTTGACATATTACTGCTGGCTGTGTTCCCCAAATTCAGTTTTGTAGTTTACTCCTCTTTGGCGACATTATGGAAATCACTAATTTAAACTCTGACCCATAAAAATAAATGCAGTTTATGCTACTCCCTAGTATATCAGCTAACTAAGCCTTTTTATTTGCAGTGTATGCCAGTAGCCTTGGCTTCATTTTCTCTTATTAAAATAATAGTGGTCATGAGCATTGAGTTTATTTTGACGAAACAAGGAGTTATAAGTTTCCCTATTAAAAACACTAAAATAGATGACTAGTTTCAAAGTCTAGGTGCTATTTTTCAGTTAAAAATGCATTTACTCTAATTCTTCACTTATTTGTCCTATGGTTCATGGATGCTTTGTGTCAGGAATTGTTTTAGATTTAACATTTTCTTTGACCGATGTGTCAGTATCTTCTATTATATCTTCTCCACCTGAAATTCTCTCTCCTATCTCTTGTTGGCGATGCTTGTGTCTGTTGTTCCTGTTCTCTCTTTCCTGGAATTTTCCATGTCCAGGGCTGTTCTTGCTTCTGTTTCCAGTTCCAGTTCCTTCACCTGTTTGTTTCCTCTTGGCTTTCCTTAAGGAATTTATTTTCTCCAATTGCTTGTGTTTTCCTAGATTTCTTTTAAGGGATTTATTCATTTCCTATTTCAGGTCCTCTATTATTTTCCTGAAATTTGTTTGAAGGTAGTTTTTCTTGTTCTTCAGCTGGGTTGGAATAGTCCAAGTTTGTAGGAGTAGGACAGTCGGCCTCCGGTGGTGCTGAATTGCTGTATTGTTGTTGATTGCGTTCTTACACTGATGTCTATGTATCTGTGTTTGCGATGAATATGGATCTAGTCATCTATTTCTGAGTTTGTCTTTGTTGGACGGGTGTTTTGGTCCTTGGTTTCTGTTTCCTCTTTCATTTTTTGGTCTTTGTGGTCTGTATTCTGCAGGCCTGTATGACCTTCCCTCCCTCGTCCACACAGAGTTAGAGGCTGGACTTCTGGCGGCTAGAGTGGCCTTTGGTCCAGCGTGATGTCTCTGTTCTTCTGACTGTCATGGCCTGCACCTGAGCATCCATGCAGGGATAGGAGTAGGAAGAGGAGTCATTGGCTCTGAGTCCTTCAGCTCTGAACCAAGGGTATGGGAAGGTTCCAAGGGCAGGCAGATCTATTCAGACTGGTATGGTCTGCATCTGAGCAGACTCAAGCTGCAATTGTAAGAATATAGAAATACAAGCCAACCACTAGGAGAAAACATTTTTAAAAACACAACTAATAAAGGACTATTCTATAAAATACACAACATTTTTCTTAAAGTCAACTCTTGGAAAATGAACAAATATTTTTATTTTTAAATTTTTTAGAGCAAATATTTTTTAATGAAAAGATTTCTCACCAGTGTGTGTGTGTATGTGTGTGTGTGTGTGTGTGCACGCACACACACACATACACACACACACACACACACACACACACACGGTAATTAAATATATGAGAAGATATTCAGCTTCTCATACTGTGATCAATTAGAGGGTTGCACATTAAAGCAGCAATGAGACATCACTACAGACCTGCTAAGATGTCTAGCATTAAAAATCCTGTTGATAATAATAATAGTCAATACTGATGAGATATGAATCTATTGGAACATTCATTAGATGCAAACAAGTACACTTTGGGAGACAGTTTGGCAATTTCTGGGGAAACGAAACATGCTGATACCATATGATCTAGCAACAACACTCCTTGGCATTTTCCCAAAGGAACTGAGTGTTTAAACTACACAAAACCTGCACATGATATTTAACGTGGTTTTATTCATAATTGCCTAAACATGTAAGAAATCAAGATGTCCTTCAGAAAGTAAATGAGCAAGTAATCTATGGTATATCTAGACAATGAGATATTATTCAATACTTTAAAAAAGAAGCAAATTATCAAGCCATGTAAAGACATGTGGGAAACTTAAATATACATTACATATTAAATATACATCAAGTTTTAAAAAGGCAAACTGAAAAATCTGTATGCTACATAATTTCAACTGTCTGACACTCTGAAAAACAATGAAACTATTGGGATGATTAAAAGATTAGTGGTTGCCAAGGGTTACCTGGAGAAGGTAAGAAAGGTAAGAACGTAGGTAGAACAGGAAGGATTCATATGGTGGGGTGACTACTGTGCATGACGCTGTGATGATAGACACGTTATATTTTATCCATCGAACTCACAGAATGAACACCACCAAGGAGGATATTAATGTGTCAGTGTAAGTTCCTTACTGACAGTGGAGATTCCCTGACAGAGTAGGTGATGTTGACTGAGCTGGGGAGGTTATGCCTATGAGGGCAGGTGTACAAGCTCGCTGTGCCTGTCTCCTGTTTAACTTTGCTTTGTGCCTAAAACTTTTCTTTAAAAATAAATTTCTTAATTAAAAATATGTCTCATGTTGTTTGGGCTAAGCAAACCTCTAAATAGCTTCCCCGAGATCTGGCCCCTGTATGGTCCTTGACTTGGTATTGTTTGATTCCCACCCACTTGCTTCTGGTTTATAGAACAGTGTGGGGTGGGGTGGGGTGGGTTGGGGAATGCTGTGCTCTGTTAGTGCTTCATTAGAGCCTGTGATGGCCATATTTTCTTCCTTGATAGCTCCCTTCCCAAGTCTTCACATTTCTACAATAAATGAAGCTACAGAGGCCCATGTGTTAAGAAAATGGAAGGTGCCCTCCGAGTAACAGCAGGTTATTCCTAAGCCGAGTCTTCAGATGAGAATCTGCTCTCACTCTGCTAACACCTTAATTGCAGCCTTGTGTGAAACCCTGGGCACATGAGCCAGCCCAACCATGACTGGATTTTTCCGGCTTAAGAGCTATAAGATCATCAATACTTGTTTCAAGAATCTGAGTTTGGAGGATAATTTGTTTTGCAGTGATAGTCACTGTCAATAACTTTTAGTGACACATAAAGATGAGTTGTGATTTTTTGGGGGGGTTTGGGACAGTACCCCTTGACTTACTGTCCATATGAAAGGGCTTTTGGACACATCTTTTCGCAGTGCTAGCCTCGTCTAGTCGTTAACAAAGAAACTTTTGAAAATTGTTTCTGAATGTCACTGGCCAAGGATTCCTCAGCAGAAAGACAGAAGGCTTTAAGTCATCTGCAAGTTTAGCCTTAAGCTCCATTTTATGGTCTGAGTAACTCTAGTTGAAAAACTTGGAGAAAGACAATCAATGCCAAGTTGCATGATTCAGCAAAATGCAGTGTTTTGAAGCAAGCAGGAGTAAAACGTTTCTGAATAACACAGTTATCCGGAGCTATGCCAGGTGTGGATTTCCAAACCCCGGAGTGCTGCATGCTTGCTTTCAGTCTCTGGATGCCTTCTCGTCTCCACCCACATTCACTACCTGAGTGATATCAGCCAGTCTCATGGCTTAACATCATCCACATGTTGATAAAGCCTAAAAATATGTCTCATGCCTACGCCGTTGCCTTGAACTCCAGACTTTTCTCTACATCTGCCTACTCAACATCTCCGTGAGGATGTCTAATGTAGGTATCTTAAACTTAACATATCGATATTTAAACCTTCGCTTCCCTTCTATTTTTCAAACTTAAAAAAAAAAAAGAAAAAAAACTCAAGCCAAAAAAAAAAAATCTTGGAGTTGTTCATGACTCGTCCTGTTCTTTCTTGATTTATATTTAAGCCCATTAGCAAATCCCTTTAAAGTTCTTCCTTTGAAATAGTCCAGGATCTGGCCACTTCTCACAACTGTCATGTGAATCCTCATCGTCCTTCCTAGGCAGTGTTGCTATAGCAATTGTCAGTTCCTTTCATTTCCACTCACAGTACTACGAGGGGTTCTTTTGGTTCTTTCGGTTCTTTCGTACTCAGACTAAGAAGCTCCAGGTCTTAGAAACAACATGCTTCTTAGGGTGCCCTCCCCTCCTCTCTGCCCTTCCCTCTCGATGTTCCTTTCTCCCTTGCTCCAGTCATACTGGCCTTTTCTTTGCATACCTCTTGAGCAGGGCCCTCTTGTGCTGAGTTTCCATGAGTGTTCATGGTGCTTTTGATTCAGATATTGCACAACAAGTCCTTCCATTCTTTAGATCTTTGCTCAGATACTGGAGGAGCATTGTGACCTTGCTTTTAGAACCCTCTATTCCCCTTTCCTGTTTTAGAGACAGAACTTCATGATATAGCTCAGCCTGGTGATTTGTGTTCCTCCTGCCTTTGTCAGCCATGGCCTCGAATTACAGGTATGCATCACAATCCACAGTCCTATTTCGTTTCCATCTACACTATTTTTCTTCTCCCTATGACCTACCGTCCATTTTATACTGAAATACAACACAATAGTGTGAACTCCATATGGGCAGGCGTTTTGTTTCCATGGTGCCCAGAACAGACCTTGGATCAGGCTAATTAGTTGTGAATGAACGAAGGAAGTTCTTAACCTACCAGCCTCTTTTTTTGTTTTCTGTTCTCATTATAGGTATCCATGTGGTAGTTTCCTGAGAACCTAAACTCAAAAGAATCCACGTAAAGAGAGATGGGGGACTGCCTTCTGGGTAAAGACCTACTGTGTAAGAAGGGAAAATTTGGATTCTCAGCACCAAAGAAAACTCAGGGTGGGTATGGAGCCCCACCTGTAATCCTAATCCTGGAAGCTAGAAACTGGAGATCCCCAGAGCAAGTTAAGTAGCTAGATTAACAGGATTGGTGAGCTATGGGTGCAGATGAGAGACTTTGAATCAATATCTATGGTGGAGAGTGATTGAGGAAGACATAGGATGCCAACTTTGGCCTCTAAACACTGGCATACACATTTGTACATGCACCTTACACACACACATGCATTCACACACATGTGAACATGCAGACGTACATACATATTCCACATGTATATCCATGCTGAAGTTAAAAACAAACAAACAAACAAACAAACACCCCCAAAAACCTGGTCCTAAGGGAAAGCTACTCTTTCTCTCTAATATACAACTGTGTGAAGTCTGATCTTAATATACTGATGTTAATATAAGCATAGCAGGAAAATGTTTGGAAGGTTCTGTAGTCTGAAATAATTAGAATATTAAATCCCACAGGGGTCTACTCCATAATTAATAAGGGCAATGCAGGAGGCATGCATATGCATGTTTTAAGTTTTAAGTGTTTAAAGGAACAATGGACTTGAGAGCAAGGTTTTAGAATATTCTCACAGATCTTGCTCATCTGTAGACATAGAAAGCCATACAGTGCCTTGTCATTAGCAAGTGGCTTTCCTCCTAGGCAAGAGTGTTTATAAATAACATGAGAATTGATTATCAAAAGACCTGCCCTGGCACTGGAGAGAAATGCTTGAGCAGAGAGGAGCCAGGATTCATGAATATACTGGCTCACATTCTTTTCCGCTGGTATGCTTGAGGGGAGGACCTAAGGCCTCGCTTGCTGAATTAGGGCGGGTTGGCAATGAGGACTCAGGACGCTTTGGCATTTTGCTAGTTTGAAGCTTAACCTTCTGAATAGTTGAGTGTAATTACATGTGGTTTCTTAAAAGAGGCTCGAACAAAGCAAATCATTTCAGGAATGTCCTAAAAGACATATTTAGAGGCGCTATGCTTTGGTCCCTGTAGACCTGACTATACCTGTAAACAGACTTCTTCCTCTTGAACTGATGGAATGTTCAACAGCACAAAAGACAGTAATCTTTTGAACTCAAATTCCTCCTGACGCATGGCATCCAACCCACCTAAAGTGTTCCTTGCCTGTAATTCTTTAACATATGCAACCTGATCTTATGTACCAAGCCGGGGAAATGAGCAGGGGAGAGTTAACCCAGGGAGGGCCACTGGAACGGAGTAGTGAACAAAACTTGTGAAAAACATTTTAATAAAAGAAGATACAGAGCTGCCCAGTGTTTCGTTTCAGTATTCACCTGGCAAAAGGCCAGTCTGGGTGTTTAGAAACATACAGGTTTTGTTTCTTAGAAGCCTTTGCAGCTTGTGTTGAGTAATTTTTGTATGTTAGGCAAAGTGCATTAGAAATCCTTTGACAAGCTCCATACGATGAGTACCATCATCATACCTGTCTTGCCTGGGGATACAGGAGGAGAAGAGAGCCGAGGATACCCTCATGTTCCCCATCAATTGTGGAGCTTGGTCCATACACTGGTCTTCTGAGAGTCTGTACTCTCAAACACAACAGTCGCTTGAGTCCCAACAAGCCCCATTCAGCACACCACACCCCCTAGTCGTCCCTGATAATTACATTCAGTGACTAATGGCATTCTCTGCAGCCTCCTCTCTCCCAGGAGGATCAGGATGGAGCCAATTCCGCAAGATCCCTCTGCCTTGAGGTAGTCTGTGGTCACCCTCCAAGTGTATTTGCTTTCTGATTCCTTAAGCCTGATGGCACAAGATACACAGCATGACCGTTGTCCTTAATAAGGCCAGTGCATGACTTTGGTAGGTGGGACAGGAGCCAGCACTTGTCAGAGGCTGAAATGGCTTTGGCAAAGTGCTTCTAAGGATAAGATTAAATCTTTAAGGATTTGTTCTATTATTTTATGTTCCCAAGGCACAGCGCTGTGGTTTCCTGTATCTTGTCACTTCTAAGGACATCTCTCATTCTACTCTGTTGTGATTCCCACAGGGTTATTCAGTGGTTCTTTCCCTCTTCTCACAACCCTCCCCCTCTCGACCAACCAAAGGAAGTCCTATGACCATCTCGAGACTAATCCTGGGTAGGAATGAGTCCCCCCTCTGTCTTATGTCTTATCATGTCTATGTAGATAAATATACACACCCACCCCATGGTCTACCCTCTCTCTCGTACTCGCACGTACCCTTTCTCTCTCTTTGTCTGTCTGAGAGAGAGAGAGACAAAGAGACACAGAGAGAGAGAGACAGAGAGATGCTAAACCTACAGTCATGTTTAAGGAATAACAAATTCAAAAGTGTACATTTGCACAAAAATCTCTTATTAAACAGTGAGTCGGCTAAGAATTGAGTACCTGCTGGATGCCACACATTAAGAAAGAAAGTAAGATCAAAGCAGTTCTTGGCTTCCAGGGCTTCCATACCGAGGGACATCACCAGTGACATCAACAGTGACACCCTCGCTATGGTTAAGTCTATGAGGCAGGCTGACTGGTGCTATGAGAATGGAAATACAAGACGTGAACCTGGTCCGAGAGACCAGCACAGATGCTGACACCGTCTAGGGGTCTTGAATGGGTTTGTTTTCTCTGCCAGTTAAATAATTAAATGTCAGGAAATTCTCAAGTAGCAGTAGAGAAGTCTCGAAGGCTGCAAACAGAAATAGAGTCAGCAGGTGAAGAAAGGCATTTATTGAGGGTGAGGAACACCCGCCCACACAGACATATAGAGAAAAAGTCCCTTTGCAATGTAGAGAGGGTGGGGGCCCCAGAAAAGCTGACAAATCCAGCCTCTTCTTGAGGACTGGGTTTGGTGGTGGTGGCGGCAGTGGTGGCGGTGGTATTTTTTCCTTCCCCTAATTTAGGGTTGGTCAGTTTGAAGGAGGATATGATACTGCTTGACGCACAACCGTTATGTCCTGTGTTTTTTTAAATCTCGAATCAGAAGGGTAAGGAAGAAGCTGACCATTTTAGAAATTTGCCCAGAAACCTAGACTACCCAAGATACAATTTACTAAACACATGAAACTCAAGAAGAAGAAAGATCAAAATGTGGACACGTCACCCCTTCCTACAAAACACACATTGAAGGAGTTACAGAGATCAAGTGTGAAGCTGAATCCAAAGGTTGGACCCAATGACTGCGGCTGCCAGGGATCCATCCCACAATCAGCCACCAATCATAGACACTATAGCATATGCCAGCAAGATAGTGCTGAAAGGGCCCGGATATAGCTGTCTCGTGGGAGACTATACCAATGCCTGGCAAACATGGAGGNGTTGGCCATCATTGGGAAGAGAGGCCCCTTGGTCATGCAAACTTTACATGCCCCAGTACAGGGGAACACCAGGGCCAAGATGTGGGAGCGGGTGGGTAGGGGAGCAGGGCTGGGAGGGGGGAGGGTATAGGGAACTTTCTGGATAACACTTGAAATGTAAATGAAGAAATTATCTAATAAATGTTGAAAAAAAAAAGAAAGAAATTTGTCACCTTTATTACCTAGCCATGTCCCTTTTCTTTATCTGTCTCTTAGTCTCTCAGTGTGTTAAGGACATTAGGTTTGTCCTGATAAAGGAGAAGAGGCACTGGGTGTCTTTCCAGCCAGGCTCCATGTTATGCCGGGGGTGGGAGTGGGGTGGGGTGGGTGGGGGGGGACACCTAGTTATACAACATGTGGCAAGAGTCTCTTCACTCACAAAAAGTGGCTGCTGAGGAAAACAGTGGCTCTCTACCTCTGGAGGCTCTCTTGGTCCACCCCCTCTTCAGAACTGTCCAAAGTTGTGGCCACTGTGAGTGGTGGGTAAGAGCAGCCAAGAGGCAAACAAGACCTTGGCCAAATCTATTCAACTTCTTCAGAGAATTAGCTACTGCCAGTCTTAAACCCAAGCCAACCATTCTTCTTCCTTAGTTTCCCCCTCTGATCCAGCTGTCACAAATACCTTGGGAAATGTGCAATGTGGCACAAAGGGGCTGTCAAGGCAGAGGCAGCAGACAGTCCACACTGTTCATCATCAAGTGCTCCTTCTAGTCCATTGCCCGAGGCAGACAGGACAGAGGCCTGCAGGATGCTTGCAGGTCAACGAGAAGGCTCTGGAGTAAAGGTCAGTACTCCAGCCCCATAATAGCGGAGCCAGGAGACACAGTTTTCTGCAAGAGCATCTCTCAATTCAAGCAAGCTTTAATCTCCATAAAATAAAAGAAATTATCTCTACATGAAAGATGGAAGCAGGTGAACAAATGCTCCAGGTGATTGACATCTCCTCTCCATAGTGCAGTTGCTGCCTTCTAGTCCCAGTCACAGGGTTGGAGGGGCAGAGATTAAAGGCCTGGCTGACAAAGGCCAATGGGATTAGACAGTTCCTCAGAAATCCTTCTTTGAGCATTTAAAAGCCAATCTGGTTTTATTTCCCAATCATGAGACTTAACTGCATTTCAGAGGTAAAGGAGGCAACCCACAGACTTCCTCTGAGAGCTCCCTTCGCATCTGGGGCTGGTGGCTGCTGTGCACACAGAGAAGCCCATGTCAGGAGGGAGGATGCCTAGGAAGCAAGGCACAGATGCATCATTCACTTCACTGCACGATGGAGCCAGCCCCGAATAGATAATCTTGGTATGTTTGTCCTCTCAGCTGCCGTGACCATCCCTCAAGCAGAGCCCACCCCGACAGCAATCAAAGTAGCAGACCCCAGAAGAGGGTTTGGAATGGGAAAAGACATCTCCTCCAACATGCAGAAGAGAAAGCTCAGAGGCCACTTGCAACTGATGTTGTCACAGAAACATTTGTAACATCCTTAGCGTAAAGGATGACATTTGTTTAGAGCTTGAATCTGAACGGCCTTGGCAGGCTAGTGCTTCGGAATACTCATGCTCTGGCTGGTGACACTGGTTTGGGGAGATTGTGTGACCTCTAGCTGGTAGAAACAGGTCACTGAGGATAGTGAGGATAGGGGTGTGTGTGTAGGAAAAGATAGATTAAATCAGTAAAATGCTTGCTATAAAATCATGTGGACCTAAGTTCATATCCCTAGAATGCACATGAAAACCTAGATGTGGTGGTTAAGTACTTATAATCCTAGCACTGGATAGACAGAGACAGGAGGATCCCTGAGGCTAACTGGTCAGTCAGTTCGCCTGAATCTGTAGACCCCAGAACACAGTGAGAGACCCTGTCTTTAAAAAAAATGAGGTAGATGGCTCCTTAGGAACAATTGCTGGCCTACACAGGACTTCATGGCATCCGTGGTGTTCCTATGTTCAACTAAGACTCTCTAGGATGCTTCCCTGGGGTCCCCAGGCCTCTAGTGACTCCGTTGGTCTCTAGATCATCTGTTTCTGGAAGCTTCTCTATATTAGTGAGGACCGACAGTGGGTTGGCATTACACCCAGGAAGAGAGAACTAGTCTTTCTGGGTTACTTTTTCAGCACTGGAGGCAAGGATCTACATGGTTGGTTTTTGAGCTTGGATTGATTCTTGCTGGGAGCTTCTGAGTGCCCTTGCTGAGCCTGGCCTGGCCATTCCAGATGAAAGGCTTTGGTGGTGCAGTTTGGAAGGTATTTTTAGTGCTCCACAGGTGATTCTCATACACGTAGCTTGAGCTGAGCGGAGAAGCAGTGATTTACACTCCCCTACCCCACACCCTCCGCTCTAAATCTGTTAGGGTGCAGGGTTGGATATTCCTGTTCATCTGCTCTCTGGCTTCAGACAATAAAATAAGCAATAAATTTATAGTTTGAATCTCTGCCAGGAGAGACAGAAAAGTGGGAGGGGTAAGAGAGAGAGAGAGAGCCCTGTTCCTGCAGGCTCTACCCACTTCTAGAATAACCCCTCTGAGCGGGGAGCTGCTTCTGTAGGGAATTTCTTTCATCTTGGGAACATCCAGGGTTTGCAAGAGGCCCCCTAACTTCACACATTCATTTTTTTTACCTGCAAACCCTTTGGAAAATCAATGTCCCTGAAGATGAGGAAAAGCCAGACTTTGACTCAGGTGGCCTGGAAGGTGGCTTGTCAATTCAGGAGTCTAGGTGTGAGCTGTAGGTTGTGGGGCGTCACTCCTCCAATCCCTGGCACATGCAACACTTTACTCACACACTACCCAGAACTGTTAGTCTCAGCCTCGAGAAGGCGTGCACCACAGCTCAGAAGGTGGCTCTTGCCCTGACTGAAGTTCCTAAGTCCACAGGAAGGTCAGAAGACTAGCTGGAGTAGCACTGAGAGAGATCCTGACCTAAATGACAGAAGATGTTCATCGAGAAGCATTCCCAGTGAAAGAACAGAATAGATCAAAGCAGCTAAAACTCACACCAAAGTTCATTAAGCCTGCAAGAATTCTTAGGCAAATGCCACCAGCATTCAGAGATGTGTTGCTTTCTTTCTTCTTGGACACCCTCTCCCACCCAAATACACACCTCTGCCTCTTTGCCATGGCAATTTCTCACAATATGATCAGACTCAACATTGAATAGAGAAACTGGGCTCTGGGTGGTTTTCAAAAGTACCCCCCAAAATAGCTTGAAAGAACCTAATTTATTTGGCCACATGTTATTTTCGGGGTGAGCTCCTCATGTGGGGTTCTGTAAGCTGTTCGTTCGTTCTGTGGGGCCCGGAGCCCCGCTTCAGATGATGCACAGGAGTGCCCTCTTCTAACAAGACTGGCCACAGGTCATAGTGATTATGGGCAAATGACAGTTTCTATGACCGCTGCTTAAATTGTACATGGTCTAAAATAATAGTAAGGGGCTGTTTTTGTCCCTTGGGTGGGGACCTGCATGAGGAGGGCACAGGTTGCTACTGAGAAGGCTGTGGTGTCCTGGCATTGGATATGTCTATTGTCTGAAATTCTGAAGGAGGCTGAAGTTGCTTTGGGCTGATGCATAGTGTGAGCGTTGCCTGGGCAAGACAAAATAATGAAAACAAGGCACCTTATTTGTGTGCTGAGGCTGCTATATAACTGACACAACTGGGTGGTATAAACAACAGAAATCTACTGTCTTGAATTCCAGAAGCCCAAGATCAAGGTATCAGTGTCGTCAGAGCTATTAGAGTCTAAGCCTGGGTTGTGATTGGCTTTACAAGCTAAGCTTGGCCACCCATTCTCAATAAGTCAATTTAGCAAACAACACTGAAAAGCAGAGAAAGCAGATTTAGTCAATGCAGCCACATTTGGAAGAAGAACAAATAAAGGGGTCTAGTGAGCTCCAAGCTCACGTTCTGGGTTCTAACACGAGATTTAGATTTAAAGAGGGCAAAAAGTATGCAGAACTGAGCAGTCCTAGCCAAGGTGTGGTCCTGCTCAGCGCAGGTCACCACTGCCTCTGCTCTAGGCTCTCCTGCAAGGTGTTCTGACAAGTCGTCAGAACTTCACCACATTTTTTTTTTCTAGGAGACAGGTTCTCCCTCTAGCACCAGGTTTTAGCCTTTACCTTCTTCCAACATTTGATTCCTGGGGGAGATTCAATTCCTTGGAGACCATTGCTTCAATAGTCTGATATCCAACAGGTGGGGCACAAGCCTGTCTCCTTAGAGGACCTTAATTCTTGCCAAGATACTTACACAAGCAGGCTTGCTTCTTGTGAGGGAAGGATCTGTTCCCGTCTCCTTCCCTGGCTCCCTCCCTCCCTGTTTTCTTGTTTCCCTTCACATCCTCTTTCCTGTAAAGGTATCTGTCTCTGTGTACAGATTTTCTTAATAACTGTGTTTCAGTTCGACTGTGTCGGTGAAGTCCCTATCCACATGCGCCAGCACATCCCTCCATCTCCTAATAAATCCTGTCTAACTGTGTCTTCCTGTCTACATCTCACCTTGCCCCTGGGCATTCCCTTTCTAGTGCTTTCTGTAAATATTAGCTTTTTTAAATCCAAGGACGAGTTTGCTTTGTGGTGTGGCAAATCTTCACAATTAACAGGTTTCATTTTCGTGGTGTTGACCCCACACCTACCACCACCCATACCCAAGCATTTTTCCTCCACGTTAAAACATAAGGCCAATGGGTGCCTTTGCAGCTGAAGAGGCCACCTCAGGTTTGTTTAAAGATGGCCCAAAGCTGATGGAAACTGCCTCCCTGACCAGCGTGTACATATGTGGGCTGCTTTGATGTGACGGATGGGATTGTTTGCTGATAGGGCCTGCTAATAATCCAACTAGGTGATGTCATTCTTGGCAGGGACCAGAAAGAAAAACAGAGGCCAGCAGCTCCCCTTGGCTGCCCTGGCCCCCTTAAGGGATCTTTAACTTTGCCTTTGCCAAGCAGATGAAATTGGAAAGTTCTGTGAACCCAGCTGAGTTTTCTTGCCTCCCGGGGATGAGCGTTTTTGTCGAAAACCTTGGGCCACTAGGCTGGTTTCCATAAATCCCTTGGAAAGCTCCGTACTATCTTTGGAAATACTCCTGGGAGCAGAGACTTCTCACAGAGCTAGGCAATAACTAATTCCTGAAGACACAGTCTTTTGTTCTAGAATTGATCTGTCCTGTAGGGAAGAGATTGAAGCTCCTGACCCGAGGAGCTTAAATGGTCAAGGACAGAGTAGGAGCACACCCTGAGAGGAGAGCCGGGACCTAGCTCGGTCGGTGAAGTACTTGCTTAGTGTATCTTAGGTCCTTCATAAAACTGGGTATAGTGGTGTAGGCTCACAAGCCTAGCTCTTGAAAGGAGCTAGAGGCAAGAGACTCCAAATTTCAAGGGCAGCCTGGGCTAAAGGAGACCTTGTTTATAAACAAACAAATAAGCAAACAAACAAGTAAATAAATGATAAATCCTCAGTTTCTAATAAAATGCTTTCTCTTTCTTTCTTTTAATTGCCTCAATTTTCTCAGTCCAGGAACTAAGGGAATCCTGTTCCCCAGTAGAGAGGTTGATCGCAATGCCATCCACCACACCTCTACTCCGCTCCTGGAAGCATATATTGTGGCTAATTCCCACTACTTCCTCTCTGCCCACCCCATAGCTTCTCTGGTCCTGCAGGCAGATAGTGTTCGTGTTATGAGACTCACACAGATCCTTATCTGTGTCAGTTAGGGAAGTCTGTGAAATATTCACTGCCTCGAGGGAAAGCATTCACCATAAAATCAAAGGCCCCTGTCTACACAAGACCACAGAGGCCAAGGTCCTTGAGCTACATCGCCCAAGTTGTAAAACTCTCTTTAACAGGGTGGTCATTTTTACATTGGCCCACAAAGATGTACTTTTGGCCAAATTGCCTGCATACAATGGGAAGAGCACATTCCTTTTCAGAATCATTGAGAACCAGGGACTTTTATAGGGCTGGGGAGATGTGAGTGGTTATTCAGGAGAAATTCTACAAATAAAAAGATTTGGTGATTTATAGACTAGATCCCACCTAGCAGGCTTGGAAGGGTAGCAACTGTTGGTAAAGCAGATGATATTTTCCAGTTGGTTTTTATGATAATCAGGGCTCAGTTGCCATGGAAAAAATCCGTCAGTATGATGAGTTG
This sequence comes from Mus minutoides, assembly GCA_902729485.2. Classification (NCBI taxonomy): domain Eukaryota; kingdom Metazoa; phylum Chordata; class Mammalia; order Rodentia; family Muridae; genus Mus; species Mus minutoides. The sequence goes on along the minus strand of LR750188.1, from coordinate 207,984 downwards.
GAAACACTTGCGGGGAAGGCTGTGATTTCCAGTCCTACAGCAGAGGGTCCTACATCCGTCCATTCCTTATAGACCCATCGAAGATTACTCTGTGCCTCCATGCATTCAGGGAGTAAGGGGCTGCAGTGGTGGTGGGCAGAACTAGCTCTGGGCGTCAGAAGCAGACAATGAGATAACAGTAGATAAAAGTATGGACTATGACAAACAGTGATAAATGCTATAGAAGTTACAAGGCAGGAAGGCAGATAGGGAGAGCATTGGGCAATGAATACACAGATCAGGTTACACTGAAAAGGCAGCATTCTGGTAAGGACCTGGGAGAAGGAAGGGGGACTGTCACTAGGACAGAAGGTGCAGCAGTGAAGGCAAAGGCCATTGTGACTGTGGTGAGTGAGAATAATATTAAGGAGATGTCAGAGGAAGCTGGACAGCATGTTGGATAGTCCTGAAGGGCCAGTCACCATCTCTTCCCAGACTTTCCACAGATGGCCCTCCTTCTGACACACATATTTCCCAACATTCCTCAGTGTACACTCAGCTCCTACACTGCTGTTGGCCTCTCTGGCTACTGCCCTTTCAAAGTCCCTTTCTGGTGCCTGCTATGAGTTCTGGAAGTGTGGTGAGGGGAACTTTTTTGAGTCAGCATGACTGGTACACCCAGGTCATGAGGAAAACATCTCCTGGTGTCCCCAAGGCAGTCCTGGAAGAAAGTAGCATTTGAGTCACAGGCTGAGTAACGTATGCCACGAGGGTAGGCATATACCCCTGAACCAACTAAGGGCTTGAATATGATAGAAAGAAAGAAAGAAAGAAAGAAAGAAAGAAAGAAAGAAAGAAAGAAAGAAAGAAAGCAGAACACAGTAAACATATTCACTTCCTGATGCTTTTTCCAGCCCTGCAGCAGAGGTTGTAGGCTTTGGGGCTTTGGGATCTAGTGTAGGGGTCCATGATTCACCGAAGAATGGTACCCTGGATTCAAATAGTATGCAAAAGCAAAGGGCGTTTTATTCTGCAGAAGTCTAGCATGCTGGTGTCTACCATCAACCAAGATGGAGGCCCCTAGTGAGCTCACAGGCCAGATTTAAAGCACATTAGGGAAATTCTGGGAGGGGTAGGTGACCTCTATCTCAATCTGGGGGCTCTATCTCTAGGCACAATCCACAACCATTGCTGGGGGGTGGGGGGCTGGAAACTGCTGCTGACCCATTGTCCTTGCCTCAGGCCTGATGGCAGGGCAGCTTCTGACTGGCTTCCTGAGGCCTGGGTTGTTGTTGTTTGTTTGTTTTCAGTAACTGACTTGTCTGGACTTGCCCAATTCTTGGAAACAGAGATTTAGGCCTAGTCTTCTGAACTGCCAATTTGAAGCCTGTCTCACTAGGACACTGAGGGCTTTCCTGGCCCTTCTGCTTGTAGATAGCTCATCGTGGAACATCTCAGCTGATTCTGCTTCTCTGGTAAACCTCAATATGGCAGCCATGTGGCATCACCTATTTCTGCTTGCCTTAACTTCTCGTCAAGATCCTCACCGTCGGGCAAAAGCCAAATGTGTCCTTTTTCTTAATGTCACGCATTCTGCACATACAAGGAGAATGCTTGTTACATAGAAACCCCAACTCTACCGGAGAGCTTTGAGAACTCTGTGTTTGTCCTTTTGTCTGAATCTGAAGAGAACGTGGTGTGGGATCGTTTAATCTTGTCCATTAATCAATATTCTTTCAAGTACAATGATTTCATTTTGGAAATATTCAAGCCCAAATCCAAGGATTATAGAATTTCAAAGTGTGCTACATTTACCCTGCCTTATTTAGTCTGTAGTAGGAAAATAGTGCACCTTTGAATATACTTCTCAATTTTTATCGGTGATTGGAATATAAATAGACTGTTTAAACTTTTCAAAGCATAAAGAAATAAGTCTGAGGTTCTTAGGTGTGGACATCTCAGTTTAGTGGGTGAAAGGGCAACACCTCCAAAAGGGACGCATGACGCCAGACAGTTGGGATAATAGAGTGCATGTTTTTCATCTCTCCCTTTCCTTTAGGCTTCTCCACTGTCTGCAGACAGAAGGGACCCAGCAAATGCTACGGTGACAATGTTGTCATCAGCCCATCTCACAGCGGAAAGCTGCAAATCACACACATCATTTGCTGGCTACATAGATCTTGGTGGCAGGTTTGGTCTTCCCCCCCCCCCCGAAATGCTTGCAGTCAGTGCTCCCCAATCTGTCCTTAGCCATCAGGATTTGGGAATGTGTAAATAGTGTCAATCTTTCTTTTGCACTTTGTCAATCTGTCTGTCCCACTGACTCTGGGAAGATAAATGAGCCCTTGGGTTTCCATATGGTGGAGGCAGATGGTAGGAAGTACCTTAATACAGGTGACATTCAGCTATCAGCAAGATAGAGGAACCTGACTCAGAGCAGATGCCTGAGGAGCTCAGTCGGCCGGTCGTGACAGCCGTAGACATCGCCTAGGAGCTGGGGCTATTTTTGACTGTGGTAGAAAAGTTGCCACATGCTCCTTCTTCTTGTCTTGTAGTTTAAAGGTATATGAAGATGGCTTGGAGGAAGGGTAATAACGTCTGTACGCTGATTCAGCATTCTGAGAGAAGTACAGGTGAGTTCTAGCTATTAGACACTGGGGGAATAGAGTGGATGGTAATCTACTGTACCACAGAGACAGGATTCTAGGAAATGATCTAGGGGTTCCTGTCAAGGAGAGGTGCAGACCTGGAAAAGGCAGTCGGAAAGTGAAAGCAGCAGGAGACTGTGCATTCTCTGGGTTCTCTGGGCTTCCACCTATCCCAGGAGCAGAGGCTGAAAGGAACAGAAGGTTTCATGTCAAACGAGTAGGTTCAAGTCACACCTCACTCCCAGCTTTGTGGACAGTCTTACCTCTGTTCATGTCCTCCCCATGAACAACCAACAGCTTTTAGCTAGCTGAGACCCAGACCTCACTCCGATGCTCTTTTTGTGTGCTCTGCCAGGTACCTGCTATGCTTCCCCTGTATCTATCTGTACATTCAGGCCACATATCACCCAGGCCTCTGGGACTCCGAGACATTCACCTCTAAGCTTTACGACATCTACCTGTTAAAGATGGAGGACTAGGAAGGCCTGAGTGGTTCCGGAAGACCAGAGAGGGGAGAGAAGGACAATATTGTATCTTTGTGCATCTGACCATCCAAGTGTGTGTTTATTTCCTAAGGGTGGGCGGGGGAGGGGTAGAGTCTTCTTTAGCTTTGGTATCACCAGGTAAAGCAATTTGAGAAAGAGAGCCTGTTCTTTTGGGGGAACTGAGCCAGGCGGCATGCCGCTACTTATACAGACTGCTTGGTTTTTTCCCAGTTTGTCACACCATCTTAAGGGTGGGCAATCTACATATGCAGACAGCTGATATTACTTCACCCACATTTAGAAATAGCACCCACTGACTTACTCAGAGACCACAACCAAACAAAAATGATCCAGACTGACCAAAGACAAACAGACTCTGAAAAACTAATGGTACCTTCCTTAAATAGACTTTTTTTTTTAAACCTCTTCACTTTATAAATAGTGTCTAATTTAACTCCATAAGAATAAATTGGCCAGATCATTTGTGTCGTCTTGTGGGAAGATGAATTGCATAATGGGTCTAGCCAAATACTGTAGCCTAAATATTGACCCTATTAGAACTGTTGGGCTGAATTTTTCAGAATGCGATTCATCACATTCCTCCCCTCCTGCCTCTCTCCCTGCAGGCGGCCTGCTTTTGTTTCTGTTTCCCCAGCCCCAGGTGGGAACCCCAGAAGAACCTAGCCCTCTGTGATGTAGCTCTTTTCTGATTTATGAGAGGCATGAAATATCACTGGACCCGATCTGCGCGCGCGCGCGCGCGTGTGTGTGTGTGTGTGTGTGTGTGTGTGTGTGTGTGTGTGTGTGTGTGGTGTCCCCATGTAAACCTCACAAACACCGCAAACAGCACTGGTAGGCTGTACCTGGGCCCCGGGCCTTTGGAAGAGCCACATAGGGCACAGGCAGCAGCCAGGACACACACCTTGAACTCCAATGGCTTGTTTTTCTAAGACATTTTTTATTCATTAGAGAGATTTTCTGGGATCTGTGTAGAGGTTCTCTCAGTAAACATTTGCTTAGCCTCTGTGTGGTAAACATTGCCAAACCACTTAGAGTAAGCCTTGGGGACACGAACGGAAAAAGCTCACAGGACGAGGCAGTGAGGTGACTGTCAGGTGAATGTGGCATCCAGGTTTAGTTGGAGTTGCCTCAGCTCATTAAGAAGCATTTTTCAAGAGAGTCTAGGCTTAGATGCACCCTCATCCCCTGGAATTGTGACAAGGAATGCCTCAGAAGAAACCCAGAGGGTGAACATACTTCGGTGATTTTCTTAGGACCATATGGTTTATCTTCACAAGTGAGATCTACTCTGTGGAGAGTTTGGGAGAGAGGGAATTTCCTCCCAGAATATTCCCTTGCTGTCTTGCTATCTCCCTGCTGAGAGTCTTAAGAAGGTGAGAGAGCAGCCTGGGCTGGTGTTGAGAGCTCTTATGGGGGAGAGCACTCACATTTCACACCCTCTAGAGCCTACCAAGGCTTCCTGGTGACAGGCAAGGAATACCCCTGGGCTTTTCCAAGGGACAGTCTTTGTGAGTGAGCTGATCTTCCAGGACAGATGCAAAGTAGGATGGAGAGGACTGTTTTTTGGAGGAGGGCTGGAGGACTAAGCTGGTCCACAGCATAGCTTTTGCTACCTGTTTGATTCTCTTTCTTGAACTTTCTTCTTCATTGTAATTCTCTTCCTTGCCTCATTGGAACTTTAGTACTCATTTGCCTTGTATAGCATCTTTAGTGATGGGTAGAGAAGGTGAGGAAATGATGCTGTGCTCCAAGTTTGAAAAGGTGGTAATAAGCCAGCTATAGGAGCTAAGACGTTAGCCCACTCAGCCAACAGACAGCAGACTGAGTCACGGTTTAAGCTATATCAGCCTTACAACTCAAACATTTTATCTGAACATTAAGGGGTGCCACCAGAAGACTGGAAAACTTTCAGAAGACAGACATTTTAGTTGTAGCATTAGTGTAGGGCTTGAAGATGACGGATGATCCTTTTCTGAATTCCCCAGTATTTGGCAAAGGGATAGAAACCTTCCTTGAATATCTTAGTGCCTCATGAGATGCACGTAGCCTTGGGGAAGTCCTCAGGAACAGTCAGACCATCCCAAGTCTGTTGGAAGCCATTGCTAACCACCTCTTTGACGCCGTCCAAGCCCTCACTACCATCATCTCCCCCTCAAACCACTGTGGTCAAATATGGTTTCAGAACATGCTAAGAGGATCTACCCCAGAGCTGACGTCAGCCGCATAGAGTGTATCCCAGAGAATGGTTGTTCTGTGGCGTTCTACAGCTTCAACCCATTCTCGTTCTGAGTCTGTACATCTAAGACAAAGCACACAAGTGAACCCAGGACAGAGGCTTGCAGCCACAGTCATAAGCTTGCTGAGGAAGTTCTTGACAATGCAGCAGCACGTCCTGTGGCCTTCTGGTCCCTTCTTCCAAGCAGACAGAAAAGCTCAGCTCCTGGGACATTTCTCATTGTTCATTGATACACTCACTGAACTCTTCTCAGTTTGGTTCCGTTAGCTAAGGGGCACACTTCAAGCTTTTTCTGTTATCCTGATAGTCATCTTAAAAAAAAGAAGAGGAGGAGGAGGAAGAAAGAGAAAGAGAAGGAGAAGAGAAGGAGAAGGAGGAGGAGGAGGAGGAGGAGGAGGAGGAGGAGGAGGAGGAGGAGGAGGAGAAGGAGAAGGAGAAGAGGAGAAGGAGAAAGAAAGAGTGTAGGAAGGGAGGGAGAAAAGAAAGAAAAAAGGAAGGAAGGAAGAAAGGAAGGAAGGGAGGAAGGAAGGAAGGAAGGAAGGAAGGAAGGAAGGAAGGAAGGAAGGAAGGGTGAAGTTTTACACCTCAGCTATTAGGATGTTTCTCAGTTTCTATCACAGTCTTCCTGGAGGTAGAGATGGTTAGAAACCACAGACATAGCAGCCTTTGGCAGCTGTTTTCTCCTCCATTGGCTTCAGTGAGAGAGATGGTGGCTAGTAGGGAGATGGCAGCCACTAGGAGCTCTTCACATCCCACACCTCACTGTATTTTCCCACAAGGCAGATATGTGCATGGATATCATGTTCATCTTCTAAAGAGGTGGACTGATTGATGACAGTCGCCATCTGGAGAGGAGTCTGCTCCAGTCTTGATGGTCACAGAAGGATAGACCTGCCTCTGAGGAGCAGGGGTCTTGCTAGAGTGGTATTTGCCAAACCTGCCAGGTAAAAGCAGAGAAAGTAGAGAAAAAGACTGCATGCCTTCGGTCTTTTCTCCAGCTCCAAAGAGGGCCATTCTCTAGCGAAACGGAGGGGGAAGGGTTAGTGAGTTTCTCCACAGTGCTTATCTCACTTGATAGACACCCAGATTGACACATTTTGTGAATTTGCTTTCTCTGACTTTTTTTTTGTGAGGGTCACTTGAGGTGTCCTTGTCCCTTTAAAATGGCTCTAGGTCACAATGCAAGAGATCAACAAATCATGGGGACCTCGGACCTAACAGATGCATCTCCACCACCACCCCTGCACCTATGGCTTAGGGAACATACTAGAAGAGGAAGTAGAAAGCTCATAAGAGCCAGAGCAGCAGGAAGTGTGCTGTGCAAGAGTTTCTCCTAAAAGTGGCTGCATACACAAGATCAGATGGATAGACATGCAAACGTTGAAAGGGGAACATTTTGCAGGATGCCACTCCTAGACAAGAAGCACTGGCAACTGATGACTGACAAGAGAAGGGGAGTTACCCTCTGGCAGTGATGAGTCTCATGTAGAGTGCTCTGCCCACAAAGAACATAAAGGTGCTCAGCAGATTGTATTTCTATACATCTATACGCACACATATGTAACAGGCCCCAGGCCTTAGTAGGCCCTGAGCCCTCAGCATAACTTACTCCATAAAGGGAGTGTCATTCAGGTTATAAAATAGCAAGTAGACTATACTACCTGTCAAAATTAAGCACAGGCCAAATTCATCAAAGTCCACTGTCTTAGTACTTTGTCTTAGTTGAGTTTCAATCGCTGTGAATACACACTGTGACCAAGAATTCTTATAAGGGACAGCATTGAATTGGGGCTGGCTTATAGTTTCAGAGGTTCAGTTTATTATTATCATAGCAGGAAACGTGGCAGTGCCCAGGCAGGCACGATGTTAGAGAAGGAGCTGAGAGTTCTACATCTTTTTCTGAAGGCAAACAGGAGAAGACTAACTTCCAGGCAGCTGGGACATTCATATTGACACACATCTTCCAACAAGGACACACCTCTTACAAGACCACATCTCCAAAGAGTGCCACTCCCTGGGCCAAGCACATTCAAACCACCACATTCCTATAGTTCTGGGAAACTCTTTAAATGTCCTAACGTTGCCTTTTGGCTTCTCTAGTTCCACTTTGGGCTTCTAGTTAACTGAAGTATATCAAACCTGAGAAAGGCTCAAGGCTACACTGGGATCCCAAACACCCAGAGTAGTCAGGGGCCGCTAATCAAGATTTTCTATTGGCTTAAACCCATGTCTGAGCAGTCTTCTCGGTTGAATATCCCAACACACACACACATACACACACACACACACACACACATGCCACTCAAAATAATAATTATAACAATTATGAGGGGTACAAGCAAGAAAATCAGGAGTTCAAAGCCAGTCTTTATGAAGTGGAAACTTAAGGGTCCTTTGGAAAGTCAGTTGGTTGGTGTTTTGCTGGGGCAAACATGTGAAGGAATGTTTAGCTGAAGGGGACACAGGTGAAAGGATGTTCTGCTAAAGCAAGGGCATGAAAAGACACATGATGAAGGATTATTTGCTAAGGACATACTCGTATTGGTCTGCCTTACATTGCATAGTTGAGCTGCATTTGTTGGGACTTCTGGTGGAGTGCTGCAGTTTCTTGTCGCTTCCTTGGACTCAGGCTGATTGGCAGAGTGATGTCAGCTGAGGCAGATGCTCTTGCTGAGGCAAGACCAGCGGAAGACATGTGATGTGTGGAGAGAGCATAAAAAGGACTCGATGGACAGTGACGGAGAGGAAGCAACGCTTGCTTATAGAGCGAGCTATGGAGCTATGTAGGGCTTGTGGGTTTTGAGTCTTCATTGAACTTCTCTTATAGAAGAGAAGCAGAGGCACAGCTGAGAATTTCTCTTGACATCCCTCCTGCTGACTTGAGCCCAGGATTAGACCTGGCTGTCTCTGCTAGGTAATACCACCTCTGTTGATTCCTATTTGCTATCCCAACTCTACTGAACTGTACTGCTGGTGTATCTGTGGAGTGTTTGTGAGTGGATAAAGGTTCCTCTAAAGAACCTTTCTAAACAGATCCACTTCCCCTGGATCCCTTCTTTTCCACTACCTCTGGTGGGTGGTGGGCTACAAGGGATGTTAAAGCATTTAAGAACCATCATTAAAAATAGGTTTTGAAAAAATTAAAGTTATACCTCTGCCACATAAAGACTTGTCTCAAAATAAAACACTACATGATAGAAACTTAGAAGGGCCAAGCCTCCTAGGAAAGTTCCAGAACAACTGGATCAGATGTAGCCCAGAAATCTCCAGTCTAACAGGCCCTGGTTCCAGTCACCCTCTCATATATTGATATGGGGTACACAGAAGATTGTATCCAATGAGTTGTCAGTTGTCTGTGGTAGGTAATATTGTCTTACTGTGGTGTGTAATGTCTCTGTCACATTTGTAGTTACAATGCAAGCCCCACCACCCCAGACATGAAGCGACCTTAAGTTTTTCTCACCCTTAGTATCTGTGTCAATAAATTCTGGATCTTCCTCCTCCTTTCAGCCATGACCCCGGCCCTTGTTAAGACTGGAGAAGCCTTCCTGATTATTCCCTGTCACCAGGGTTGTCACCACACAATGGTTCTCAACCTGTGGGTCACGACCCCCTTGGTGGTCAGGTTGCCTGAGACCATTGGAAAACACAGGTATTTTGATAGCAATTCATAACAGTAGCAAAATTACAGTTATAAAGTAGCAATGAAAATAAATTTTTATGGTACGTGGTCAGGTAGAGAACCACTGCTTTGACAGGAACTGGAATAAACCGGAATCAGCGTAAGTCAGACAATGCTGGATTCAAGCCTCTGATAATGTCCAGCTTTGAGTAGGATGCAGTTGAAGGTTTGTAGCCTGCACTCTGGCTGTTTCTCCTAAGGACCGCTGGTCTTTTCTTTGTTAGCTTCTGCCCTCCCGCCTCTTTTTCTTTTTATTGGTACAGGAGGTTGAACAGAGGATGCTCTTGTTCTATTCTGGTTTCTTCCTTGCTTGTCCTCAAGAAAACAGAATAAGAGAAATCAGCACCCCAAGGCCTTTGCACTGACTGCTTAGTAGAAATTCCACCCTCATATCTTGTGCTCCATTCCACAGTCTCTGATAACATGCCACCTTGTTGTCAAAACCATTGATAAACTCCAATTACTCCCTACCCGCCCACTCGGCATAGTTTACTAGCCAGTATTGTTCATCACCACCTGACAAGTTACATAGAGTCTTGATCGTTTGAGTATTGTCAGCCTCTCTGTGTGTGCAGAGACTCTTCATCCATTATAGTATACCGATGTCTGAAACAAGCTCTGGTCCATATCTGGCACTCACTAAATATCTATTGAATGGATAAATGAATTCCTGAGTCCTATAGTTCTGTAGCCTCAGCTGGCTGGAGGACATAGCCAGGCTGCAGGTGATGGGTGTGTGTGTGTGTGTGTGTGTGTGTGTGTGTGTGTGTGTGTGTGTGTGAGGAGGAGGGGTGCGAATAGGAAGAGGCTATTGAGATGGTCCAGAGTTCTTGGGGAGTAAACAAATATGGAAGAAATGTGATTCAAGAATGAAATAAAAAGAAAATAATCAGAAAGACCACGGAAGGTTCTGGCTAGCACCCCTGTTGGTGCTGAACCAAGGCCAGGGCTGCCTTGCTCTCTTCAGCTGCTGAAGTCTGGCTCTCGTCATACAGCAACCTCGACATCTATTTTGATGTCCATATTATATGTCTCTTGGCTTGCGAAGGACTCCTATCATTTAGCAGATTTATAGAAATTAGGGAAAGGGGTGTGAAATGCCTCCTGCCGCCGTATGGGAAAGGTGGAGAAACGGCTGACATTTGGCTTCTTGCCAATCTCACTAAAGTTTCGAGTTTCCCACTTCTGCCCCGTCTTGGGTGGAGTAGCCCTCTTATCAAATGTAAAGACTTATCCAGGCATCTGGTGGGGTTTTCATATTCAAAGACTCATACTGTAATCGTACATAAAACTCGGCATTTCGGTCCAGGTCCAGCTGTCATAAGAACTGAGAGGTTTCCTTTGTCTGTCCCCCTGCTTCTGCTTCATTTAGCTATTATGGGCTGGGGCTGCTATATGGGATGAGGCCTAGCTCCATCCTAGGCATCAGGAGCACAGCAGTCTGCTGCCACTGCTCACCTGTCACGTTTCTTTGGCCAGCAGACTGCCTGTTTGCTCAATACGAAGATGGCCCACTGGGTCTTTTTTTTTTTTTTTTTTTTTATTGAGAATTGAAAGATCCTTCCCTCTGAATACACTTCTGCCCTGAATTCTGTTTTTGAGTCATTTTGCCTAGGGAAATTAGTCATTCTAAACTGCATATTATACACAGTTTAAGTCGGTGCTTGGACCCAATGGCAGCCTGGCAGGCATTTTGTGGAAACATACCTCAGCTCCATGTAACTATCCTGGAATATGCAACGCCGATTTTGGTGTCACTCGTGCTACAACAGCTTTATTTCCAAATTATGTTATAAATAATGCTGTGAGGTCGGCTTGACAGAAATACACACATCTTCCTCCATCTAGAAATATCTCACCACCTTCAGCCCCCAAGCCACAGCTTACATATTTGTTCATAGACGGTGTTCTTAGTTCTTAGGAAATTTATACTTAAAAGGAGATGATGATGATGGTGATGATGTCGATGATGATGATGATGATGTGTGTGTGTGTGTGTGTGCGTGCGTGCGCGCGTGTGCACAGATGTGTGTATGGATGAGTGTCTGGAGGGGGCAAGTACATGCCATGGTAGGAGGGTAGAGTCAGAGGACATCCTCAGGTACTGTTCCTCCCTCCCCCTCATCCTTATAGTACGGAGTATCTTGGTTATTCTTGGTGGGTATTGTATAAGCCAGGCCAGCCAGCCCATGAACTTCTGGAGATTCTCCTGTCTCTGCTTTCCATCTCCCATCAAGGATTACGGACGTGTGCTATCTCTCCCAGCTTTACAAATTCTGGGGACTCCAACTCGGGTCTTCACGCTTGTACAGCCAGCACTTTATCCACCAAGTCATCTCTGGAACCCGAAAGACATTTTTCTAAAAGTGTATTGCACACCATAGGATGCATGCAAAGTTTTGCTTCATGTTGTGAGCACCCATGTTAATACAGTGTCATGTGAAAACCTCGGTGGACAACCAGCCGACTCTGCTGATGGTAACTGCACACGTGTTTCTCATTTCTTTGCTTATTTTTCCTCGTGTGGTGTTTATGTTTGTTTACTATCTGGTGGATGCTTCCAGAGGTCTTCTGTTTGCCCTGTTAACTGTGTACAGAAGGAAAATGTCCTTGTTAACATATAACACCAGCCTGTAATTTTTCCAGAAAAGAATTTTGTTAATGTTCAGATGAGTGTTACAGCTAATTAGGAACATACACTCATCGCTAAAGTAAATTGACTGGGGTTTGCAGTCGGTAATTGCTTAGGAAGTGCAATGTAGTCTTGCTTTCTCAGTATAGTGATATCAGTAGACATTAAGCACTTTCCGTTATGTATAGTAAATTATGCTCAGACTACACTTATGAAGTATTCATCTTTACCACTTTCGATAGAAGTATCCTACTGGTATAGTTCATATTTCTTGTCACCTTCACTCCAGAGATTGAACTATTTCAACCTTTGCTGTGACTCAACTATTGTTGTGAGCATGGGTAATTCTACTCTGATAAGGATACGCGATGACATCAGAGTTTGTTGAGTTATGAGCTGTGTTGGGAAAATTCCTAGGTAAATGATCTCAGTGTCTTAGATTTATTGAGCCTTTGTGAGTCTTCCGATTCTTCACTAAATGTCATGTTCATACGTCCTGCCTTCTCCTCAGCTTTCTTTCAGGGTGCAGTTTTGGAACAGCCACTGACTGTGTGGGGCTTTCTTCCACATATAGAGAACAGAGTTCCATCAGAGACACAGTAGTGATGCTGTCCTTGTATTGGGTGGACCTAGAACTGGAAAACAGTACCGAGGCCCCAGTTACATAAGACAACCCATTTGCTCTCGTCTGAGATGGTGCTCATCACACTTAGGGAGGCTGTGCTGTGTGTCAGAGAAAGGAGGATCCAAGAACGGTCCATGTTAATTAAGAGTCCATTGCAATTTACTTCTGGCCCAGACCTGAGGGGGATGGGGAATCCCTGGGCTTAGCAAGCAGTGTTTGGCTTGTCCCCAACCAAGAAATTGTTCTAAGCCCTTCTTTTAAGATCTCAGCCTCCATTCTCTGCCTCACATTCAGTGTCTCAAGGAAGTGCAGGCACGTTTTCAAAACCACATGCCTGAGACTCTCCAATGGGTGTTCAGGGAGGGGGGCCTTCTGTGTGAAATTCACCAGGTGCCTTGGTTTGCTCTTGAGTAGATTCTACTACTGAGGAATTATGTTGACAATATTTATTGACTGATTGATTGACTGATTGTTCACGTGACCATGAACATGCCATGTGCATGTGTAGAATTCAGAGGACAACTTTTAGAAATCGATCCTCTCTTTTTACCTGGAGATCAAGCTCAGGTCATTGGGCTTGGTGGTGTGCCCCTTAACCCACTAAGCTATCTCACTGGTCCCACCCCTGAAGACTTTGTGGTGAAAGCCTGGCCTGAGTTTTCTCAGCATGCTAGGCTCAGCCACTCATCCAACATACACCAGGTAAAGACTCAATAATAGTGAAATGGGCAGAGAAAGATTTGGCCAATGTGGCTACATCAGGAAGAACAACAAATAAAGGGGTCCCCTTTAGTGACCCCCAGGTCCATCAGAAGAGTACTGACATGAGGTTTAGTTTAAATAGAGGGAAAGAAGTGCACATAACGAAGCAGCCCCAGTTAAGGTGTGGTCCTGCCTTTCAGTGACCCACAAGGCCTGGTCTATGGACCAAGATGACCTAAGGTGTCAGAACTATGTGAAATCTTCTCCTAAGAGGCAAAATCTTCCTCTGGTTGGCACCCAGATTGGGCCTTTCCCTTCTCTCACACCCCAGTATGAGATTACTAGAAATTCAAAGATTGACTGGGGTCCGTCATTTCAATAGATAACACAAGGTCTTTGAGGCTCTTTTTCTTGTGCCTGGATCTTCCTAGCAGCGAGTGCTGTGTTTTAATTAAAAGAAAAAGAAGCCAGGGATATGTTTGGTGGAAGCACCTCTTCAGGGCTATGCTGAGGCATCCCTCCATCCTGAGGGACCAGCCACAAAATGGTTTGTATAGAATAGAGTTTATTCAGAACATGGGGAGGGAAGTTGATGGGGTAGTAGAGACAGAGAAAGTCAGGGAGAAAGAGGGGTGGGAAGTAGAGGCCAGCTATGAGCACATGGAGTGAGAGGAGGAGGGGAATGGAGAGAGAAGGGATAGAGAACTGAAGGGAGCAAGAGAGTGAGTAGCAGCCTCTTTTATAGTGAGGAAGGCACACCTGTTTAAAGGCTTCATTTCTTCTCTTTCCACGCCCCTTCCTGCTCCAGCCTCCTTTCCACCACTCTCCGTTTTCCTGGACTGATGGCACTCATTGTCATGGTTTTTCACCTGTGGGTATTGTTCTGCCCCTTACTGGCCAGGCGACAGTCTCCATCCAGGTACCACTGAGGGCTTGGCTTCTCAAACATGCCCTGTACTCCTCCAGGCTGGTGTGTACAGACATCGCTGCAGAGCCTGACTTAGGTGGTAAGGGTGAGAGTCCACCATCTAACCAACTCCCAGTGAAGACCTGTGCGGCGGCTTCTGCCTGTAGTGCATCCCAGTGGGCAACTAAAAAATGTTTCTTCAACATTGTTGGTCTTGTCATCACCCTCAGGAGCCTAAAGGAGACCAGTGTCTGCTCCAGTGTGAGAGCCATCTGTCTAGAATGAAAGCATTTCTAAGTGAGGTATTAAGGTTTAAAGAAGCATAGTCCTTCAAAATGCCCAAAGAATGATAATGTAGTTCACTTGGGAAGGCTGATGACTAAATTAGTTATGGTCTTCAAGTGGGATTTTTCTTGTTTGCTGAGTTCTCCTGATCGAGAGTTTACATCATTCCTGAGACAAAACTTTCCAAAGGAAACGGGATAAAACCGAAAGGAACAATGGATTCTGAGCCAAAGACTTATTTACTGTAGATCTTTTTCCTATAAATACAGTAACATCAGACTGTGAAAGGGGGAGGAGAAGTTGTCAGACTGCATATTGAGGTCATCCTTTGGCTTTCTGTTTTGTAAATTTACACTTCAAAATAACCACACACCACAACTGGCAATACCTTTCTTTGCAAACAAAGCAAGGACCATATAGTCATCTTATGATGTGTGTTTGCAATATAATATCAAGTGATGGATGCTTCCTGTGTTCTAGCCTACTGCAGGATATTGTGTGTGTGTACATTTCAATGCATGGCTACTGCAGTTTGAGGTTACTATGAGGTGAATAAAAGACACAGACAGCCCCATTGATGTAAAATACCAATTCTGCAATAAGGAGATAGGAGAATAGTTCATTTTGACCCAGTGTGAGGGAGTATGACTTAGGAATACAGATTCAGGTTGCCCTAAATGGCTAGTTCTACCTTACAAGGATTATATAAACTTAGGGTCACAGTAAAGAAAAAGGCCTATATAAGTGTTTTTGATAGATGAACTCTATCAAGAAATCTACACATATGTTGTCTGTATAACATTCCCAGCATTAGGAATGTGATGTTTGTTGGGATGACAAGGGTAGAGACATATTCCAAGAGTTGTAATGGAAAACCAAGGGAATTTTAGGTCAGATACAGAAGTTGGTGCAAGTGGTAAAAGTGGTAACAGACAATCCAAGATAAATGTTGGCTCTTGACCTGTAACAGACACTATGTTCTTAGTTAGCCAACATCATATCTGCAAGATCTTTCACAGAGATGCAGCCTCTTCAGAAAACCCGAGTTCACGTCACAGAGAGATGACCATGTAAAGTTTCACGTCACAGAGAGATGACCATGTAAAGTTTCACGTCACAGAGAGATGACCATGTAAAGTTTCACGTCACAGAGAGATGACCATGTAAAGTAATTTGGATCAAATAAGGTACCTCTTTGAAGGCTCAGGTCCAAAGCATTTGAACCAGAGAGCATTCTGGGACGATAATACTCAATTTTGTGTCAAGCACTGGATTAGTGATACAAACTCATGCACCTCATGTTGCACGGTGCAAAGAGTGTCTATGTTAAAATAGAGGTTTTGGATGTAATTGGTCTAGATGGAGCTTGGGAATTCAGTTCTTACAGGTTCTCAGGAGAAGCAAGGCTGGGGCAGTAAGGAACATGCTCTAGGAGAATAATAAATTAGTGTTATTCAAATCATGATCACCAAATCCTCATTCCCTGCCCCAATAATCCTACTGAGTCTGAATTTCTGGGAGTTAAGAATATATATGATGTTTTAACAAATGCAACTCTTACAGAGAAGCCCGGGAAGTCCTGGTCCAGACATCAAGTCCCACAAAGGCCAGATGTGTTGAATTCAGGACACGTGTCGTTTTCCTCAGCCATTCAGCTCCCAGGCACTATAAGGCCTTTGTCATTTTCAGAGCCTGTCAACTCCATATCAAGGGGCCTAGTTCAACTTTTCCAACATAAATAGGCAGATAACTAACCAGGTGCTCCAGTGAAAGTCTGACACTCCCCCAACATGCTATTAGGAGCAGGCTGAATGAAGCCAGAGAGAAAATAATGACCAGAAAAGAGCGGTGCTGATTTGAGCCAGATTGATGGCTAGCTAGTCTTATTGTAATATTCATGATGAGCAGAGTCTTTGTAATGGATTTAGCAGATGTGGACATCCTCCTGCCAGACTCCCTCTGCCTAAATGGAAACTGCAATCACCCAATATGTTTCCTCATCCTCTGGCCTAAGATTGAGCTGTCACCCTCTCCCAGACACTCCTCCAGGCACCCCAGATGGTACTGGCTGACACACTCCAAGGATGTCATTAGGAACACGTGTATACCACATGAGGGGGGCGACCTTCTGGAAACTAAATACATGGCACTACCCTCACCCCTGAGGGCCTTACGATACTGCTGGGAGGAGCAGAGGTAAGTGGGTCTCAGGTGTTGGGAGGTCTTGGAAAATCAAGGATCCATTGGAAACTCTTAAGCAGAGATGCTAGACAGGCATTGGGAAATTCTCTAACGAGATAATGTGACAGCAATGTATGTTTGAGCTCTGATTTTCTATCTCCTTTAATTCCAGTGCTGTTCAGCTGCCTAATTGAGGGAGAATCTTTTTGGAATCCAGGTAATGTCACTAATTTATCATTCTCTCAGAAAATTTAAATGATTTATTGTTATTTATTTTACACACAGTATAATAGCTCTGGCTAGTTATAATACAAAGGCACATGGTGACACAGAATTGACAGAGGTGTTGGATAATTAATGGTCTATGACATAATTGACTTCACAAACTAAAGAACCTCATTAATCAGGACTCTGCATCTGATTTTTTTTTTTTTGGAGTTAGGACCACCAGAATTCAGATATATAGGATTACCCATCAGCACAGGGGCCTCGGTACAGCTTTCTAAATGACTCTTGGTTAAGACAAGCACTTTTCACTATTTCAAGACTCAAAACACAAACCAAAACATGAAGTCAAGAAAACCCAATGTCCACAGGAGTGTTACCTCTGTGGCGTTTGGAAAGCTGGTAGGCCGGAGTCCCCTTCTTCATTTTCGTCATCAACTTGACTTGTTTTAGAACCACCATGGCAATGCAATTCTGAATATATCTGAGGGTGTCCTAGGAATCTTTAGCTAAAAACGTTAAAAGATGGAAAGACCCACACTGACTGTCAATGTACCATTGCCGTAGGCTGGAGTCCCAAACAGAATACAAAGGAAAAAGTGGACTGGGCAGCAGCACTCTTCCCTCCCAGCTTCCAGACTGTAGAAGCAACACAACCCTTGGCCACTCCTTCATTGTCATATGGACTGTGTCCCTTCTCAAACTGTAAACCCTACCTCCATTAAGCTGCTTCTTGTCAAGCTGTTCATAGCAATAAGAAAAATAATTAACAGATTCTTCAATTTCCTGGCTGGCCACGGCATGCATCTCCTGTTGGAACCTCAGCTTAAATTTCTGAATTCCAGAAAGGTGTTGAGGACCCTAGAATGAATTAGGTTTTGAAATGTCTTGCCAGTGGAACATTTAAAAGCCAATAAAGGAGAGATCACAAACCCCAGGGGGCTCATAGCGTAGCATCTGAGAAGAATTGGGGACAGAAGTCTAGCAACCAGATTGTTTCCAGGAAGATGTATAACATTGTGCAGGGTGGTGCCTTGTTGGAAGCACTTCTCCATCCTGCAGATCACATGGATACTTGGTGTACATTTCGGTCCTCTCTCCCAAGGCCAGGGAATGAACAAGTGTGACAGTATTTTGAAGGGCTTAAAGCCCTCAATAAACCTGAGGTAGGGCTTTGAAAGTGATTTTCCTGACTTGTACAAGGTAGACATGACCTTTGGAAGATGCAGGTAGGAGCTGACAGGATGCTGGAAGGAAGGGAGCTGTCTACAAATAGTGCTCAAGCCTTTGGAAATTGTATATTTGAAGATATAAGACACAGTGGGCGTCCTGCTAGGTCACAGTCCAGAAACCTGAGAGCCTGACAGGGCTGTCAGTAATACTTAAGACAGACAAAGGGCTCTTGGTGGCACCCTAGCACCTAACCCTAGCATTGACAGGCTTGGGAAATTTTAGTTCACTTGGATCTTGGCTTTAGTGCTCCCTTAACTGATTCTCTTTCTAGAATATTACACATTTCTAGAATAAACATTCTTTTAAACTATTTATTGAGTTATTTTCAGGTATCAGAATCAGAGAGAGACATCCCTGTAAATCATAGAGACTAATATAGACTAATAAGGTCTAATGTGTTAACCACTGGTCTCTAGAGTCTGCAGAGATGGATTTATTAGACTTCAATCTCTCCAATAAGACCACAGATGATCCAGAGGTGAGTAAATACTCCAAGAAGCATGTTTAACAACAACAAAAAAAATGTTTTCACCTTGCAGGATGGCTCAGGTACAGTCCTGTTCCTTGTGGATTTGGACTAGGAGTTAAGATAAGTGAGCAAGCTGGTTAGTGGTTTCAGACACTGCAAAATTAGACTTCTTCTCAAGCAAAGGTGGCCTGAAAGAAAATTCGAAGGCTAACAGAGGGAGAGGAGAAAGTTCTGCAAGTTTCCATATCACTTCTTTGGATGGGAAAGTCAGATGTGATGTGTTTAAACACTTCCATATCCGAAAGGCATCGGGCGTGGGAACTCTTTGGAGAGAGGGTATTTACACATACAAGTTCAGCTGCTCCTGTCTTACCTGAATGCTGGAGCCACACAATAATCCTTGTAGATAAATCATAACCTTGTCCTAGTTGTTGGAAGGCTGTGCTACTGACAGGACCATTAGCGAGTGCAGGTGTGCTCACAGGCCTGGGAATGAAGAAGGAAGAGGTCTTTCCACACGGGATATGTGAAGATCGAGCTTCAGTTGGCATCTGCAGCTGTTATCAGTCAGTGCAGATGCTGGAATAAAGAGTGTTGGAAAGAGCTAAGCCCTGGGGAATTCACTTGCTCTTCATCGGCAACACAGCACCTGGGGACGAACCCAAAGAGAGGAGACATGAAGCGGCTGCTTGTAGCTGTGGCTCTTGATAATTGATCATTACTGAAAGGCTAAAGGGAATGTAGAATCTGGATTAGATCCTAATCCAATTTAAAGGAAAGGGACGTTCATAGGAACACTGGTTTAGTTTCATTTCTGTTGCTCTGTTATAATACCCTGACCTCCTAAAAATTTTTAGGGAAAAAGGGAGCTTATTTGACTTATGCTATAGGAGATTATAGTCTCCTATAGTAGGAAAGTTACAGTGGCAGCAGATTAAAGTAGCTAATAACATCCACAGTCAACAGCATGGAGAAATGCATGCAGGCGTGCATGCTTAATGGATGATTTTTTCTACTCCTACACATCCCAGGTTCTACATAACATCCATAGAGAGAAGCAAGTGAGTACATACATGGTCACTTACTTGCTTGTGCTTGGTTTGATTTTTTTTCTACTTTTATACAGTTTAAGACCTCCAGCCTAGGGAATGATGCCACCCACAGTGGTTTGGGTCTTCCCACATTTAACTTAATTGAGAAAAATCCCCACAGTCTTGCCCACAGGCCCACTCAATTCAGCCAATCTCTCCTTGACACCTCTTCCAAGGAAAGTTTGGATTATTACAAGTCAACAATTAAAGCTAACCACCATAAATGGTAAAACCTGCATAAAGCCTGTAGTTTAGTTAATATGAGCTCACCAGTGTTTATTGCTCAGTTTGTGTTAACATTCGAGAAGCTGAGCGTATGGCATATGGTAAATCTCTGAGCGTCTTTTGCAATATTTTATGTCTAAAATTACTATGAAAGTTTAAAAATATGTAATTTTGAAGGTGTATTGCTTTTAGCATGCAATGTGGAGGAACAAAGTCAACCAGGCTAACCCAGGCACAAACAGATAAGCCCTTACCCTGTGTAACCAGTGTTCAACCGCTGAACTCTAGACAACTGTCACCATATGAAAATGTGGGTTGTAGTTTCACAATTTTCTTAAGAAGAGACTTTTTCCAGAATATTTTATTCGTTTGTTTTTCTTTTAATGAAAATAGATTTTGTTGGGACAGTTTACTCTGATCAGAGCTCATTTTCTCCCTCCTCCTCCCAGTTCCTCCTCATCCCCCCTCCCACCCCGACCTACATTCCTTCTGTCCCTCATCAGAAAACAAGCAGGGATCTAAGGAACAAGAATAAGATAAAACAATATATAATAAGATAAAACAAAAACAAATTGGAAGCACACAAAAGAGTGAAAGAGCCAAAGAAAACGCCACAAGAAATACATAGACACAGAGACACATACACACGGGGATCCTGGAAGAACCCAAGGCAGAACACATAGACACAGAGACACATACACACGAGGATCCTGGAAGAACCCAAGACAGAACACATAGACACAGAGACACATACACATGGGGATCCTGGAAGAACTCAAAACAGAAAGCCATAATATATATGCAAAGGACTTTGTAAATTTAAAAAAGGAAAAAAATATGCCCTGACTCAACAGTCTGAGACAAAGAACTTCCAACTTCAAAGATGCGACTGAGTTAGTTTTCTGTTGTCTATCCAGTGCTGGGCATGGGGCCCGCCCTTAAAGGGAGTTTGTTTCAGCTACTCTTCAGGGTAGGCCCTATGCTCAGCAGCAGCAGGTGTCCAACAGAAAATGAATGACACAGCTGTTTTGGATGTTCCTTGACTAATAATGTCCTGTCAGAGGCCTTCCCTTTTTCTTTAAATAACAATAAAAATGAAGCAACACAAAAGCTGTCTCATTGTTTCTTATTTGTACAGTCTTTATTTTTACCCTATGGGTTCCTTATTGTGTATATATTATAGCTTCCAGTTTAGCAGGTTGGTTGGTTGGTTGGTTGGTTTCTATAGGATTTCTTAGTGTTCAAACAAGTGGGTCTCTGTTTCTTGTGCCTTCTTTTAGACTCTTTCCCTCTGCTTGCTTTGTCCAATTCTGACATTGATTTTTTTGTTTTATCTTATTATAGTTTATTATTATCTGCTCCGCCAAAGTTTTTTTTTCCCCCTAGTGAGACTCTCTTGGAAAAAACTAATTTTTCACTTGTAAGTTGTTATCGATTGGAGATAGCTTCTGGGTTAGGGTTTCGGGCATATGTTCACTTATCCTTTTAGCTCTGGGACTCCATCTGGTGCAGACCTTTGTAGGCCCAGTGCAAGCTGCCACAGTCTCTAAGTGATACACTCCCGTTGTATCTAGAAGGTCTGATTTTCTTATTTCCTTGGTGTCATCCACCCCCTCTGGCTCTTACACTCTTTCTACCCACGTCTTCCACAGATTCCTGACTCTGAGGGGGGTAATTTCATGGAGACATCCCATTTAGGGCTGAGTGTTCCAAGGTCTCTCACTCTGCATGCTGTCTGGCTATGGGTCCCTCTCTTTAGTCCCAACTGCTGTGGAGGATGCTTCTCTGATGATGACTAAGGCACTGATCTGTGAATACAGCAGAATGATGTTAGGAGAATGTCATTTTATTGCTAGGAGAACAGTAGTATTTGGTTTTAGCCTAGGTCCCTGGCCTATCTTGTCTCTGGTTCTTGGCCACCCAAATGACATTAGGTATAGGCTTCATCTCATGAATTGAAGAGGCCTTAAACCTAATCATGTATTGGCTGGTGACTCCTACAACCTTTGTGTCACTACTGTGCTAGTGTATTTTACAGTAACTGCATTGGTGTTTACCTTTCTCCTTTGGTAACATGCAGAGTCCCTTCCAGTACCTTGAACATTAGTCCACAGGGCTTAATGGCTCTAAGTAGACACTGGATTGAATCGATCTGTGTTCAATGAGTTTTGTAGGTGTTATCCTCAGCCATAGGGCCTTACTGTCATTTCGTGGAGATCAACCAACAGCTTTGGCAATAGCCTAAATTGTTTGAGCATTCCTATGGTTTCCCTTTCACCAGCACCTTTATTAGATGGAACTCATTCTTGGTAACAGAAGCTTCATTTGGTGGTGAGACATGTCCACGTGGGGCTTTGTCTCCTCTGTTATTTGGCAATTTTGTTTAGATCACCTTCAGATATGCATACATTTTAGGAAGTTTCTACTGTATTAGGCTTGCATAGGACTCCTCAAATGACCCTTAGTTTTGGCTGTCTCTCCCTATATTCCCTCTGTCAGCCCCCTCTTTCCTTCCTTCCCTGTTTCCCTCCTGTACTCCCTTCTTCCCTCTCCTTCCCTGTTTAATCCTTCCATTCTAGTCTGTTACCTCATCCATCCATAATTGTCTATTCTACTTTCCCTTCCTAGGAACATCTATTCCTTTCAACGAGTCCCTTTCTGTATACCTTACCTCTGTGGCTATACTGACTGTAGCAGGCTTATCATTTTCAAGTATTTTAAAGATGTTCATGAGTATATTTTCCCCCAATTTTATCACAATGATGAAAGGTTTTTTTTGTTTATTTATTTTTTAATTTTTTACAATACTTCAGGAACAAAGAAAACATAGTCATGCATGCAGAGATGACTTTAGTTTTGGACAGCAGAGCAAAGATTGTGCAAGAGAATTATCTGGAAGCTTTAAAAAGATGGTGTTCCAGGTCCCATCCTTAGTGGTTACAATTGAGGAAAGCCCCAAACCCAGGTTCTTCATTTTTAACAAGCATTCTAGGTGATTTGAATATAGAAAAGTGATGGACTCCTGTCAGACGGACAATCCTCAATTAAGTTTCCTTTTTCTTTTCCTTGTTATCAACTTCAAGACCAGTTCCATTGTAGGTCTAGAGCTGCTGCTCTCTGTATGATAGCCACTGCATGTAGAGTGTAAATCACTGAGTATAAAACATACACGTTTCAAAGACTTAGAACAAACCTAACATGCAAAGCATCTTGATAATTTATTATTAACTATAAATGATATCAGTATTGGTTAAATGTTGACATGATAATATCTTAGCTTCACTGCATGTCCCAATTTGTGACTCACATTCTATCTGTTTTTGTTGGACATAACTAATCTATGGAATCTTGTTGGAGAGGCATTCTCGGCCCTTGGCACATAATGGCAAAAAGAGTGCCTAGTGTTTAATTATCACACATCTGCCTAAATTACCAGGCATCGGAGCACAACATTAAAGAAGAAACTGACCGTGCCAAAGCAGTCATCTGTGAGAGCTGGGTAAGATTTGGGACACTCTGTTTAGATCACCTTCAGATATGCATACATTTTAGGAAGAGGTATCTGTATCTGCCAACAAGAGTCATGAGTAAAGGGCTATCACATGACTAATAGGGCAATCACATGACTAATATGTCACAGTCTATTGCAGGCACCATTCCTAGGTATCAGCACAATGCTTTTGTGCACTGTGGGAAGATTATCCTTGTGCTATTCAAACGCTAATTTCTCTGCCCCCATATCATGCTGCAATCCAGACTTGGCATTCTAATGCTTACTCTAAGTATCTCCTGTTTCAAGTTTGGATAAACATTGCTCCCCTTTTATTCTCTGACTTGTCAATAAAAGCTGATCATCCAATGGCTGGGCCGAAGAGAATAGGATGAGAGACTTCTACCAGCTGGGGAACGTGGGGTGGATTCACCACTAGGAAGGGGTCTAGAGAGACTTCCTGAAGAAAAAAACACATGAAGCCCAGAAAGCTAGTCCAATACTAAAATGCGAGTATCTCAGGGATTTTGGCTGGGAGGTAGCCAGAAAATTTTAGAAGATTAGAATAGATCAAGGACTGCTCAGTTTTTGTGTTGGGAGCTAATAAAATAAATGTTATAGCCTCAGTCTAATACATTTGAGAGTTAGCTGGGGATAAAAAGCTGCCACATTTAAAAATACATTTACATCTAGGGGACTCCACAAAACCTACATGTTCTGAATTAGGTATTAAGAAGGCATAAACTAAGACAATGCCCCTCATCTCTGGTTAACTAATAATACCTTAGAACCAGGCACGGTGGTGCAGACCCATAATTTCAGCATCCAGAAAGCTGAGGTAGAGGGAACAGGGGATCAAAGGTAGCTTAGACAAAAGAGTGAAGACTTTTCTCAAAAAACAACAATGGAATATTATGTTGGAAATCATATTCAATAGATGAAGGAAGCTTTTGGAAAATCTTCATGCTGATAGTAGAGTTATTCAGTGGAGAAAAGACATCAAGGCATAGACACTGAGACAAGACGCCGATAACCAAGGAAGAGTTTGAGATCCTGGAAGTTGGTCAGGTGGCTAGAGTATCTCAAGGTCTTCCCCATCCCATTCATGTATCAAGCTCCTAAACATTAATATGTCAGTGCTGGGTTTGCTCATTTTTATCCTTTAATTTTCATTGAATACGTTTAAGGACTGAGGCATAAAATCTTGACACACTTTTACGTCAATATATGGTCCTCCATCACTCAGCAATAATCACTGAGCTCTGAGACCTACTTACACAATTCGCTGACTTACTCATGGTCTTAGCTATTCTAAGTAACTCTATAATGAACATGGGTTTAGATAGCTTTATATAGGGACTATTTCATTAACTTTGAGTTGAACTCAGCAGAAGGGGGCTGGATCATGCCACAGTTCTATTTTGATATCTTTCAGAGCCTCCATACTGATTTCCACAATGTTTGCAACATTCATTCCCATCCCCAATGTTCCTTTAACACCCATCTCTGGCCAGTAAGTGTTACTTTTGTGTCTTTTTGATGAAGCTATCTTAACAGATGTGAAACTACACCTAACTGTGTTTTGACTTGCATTTCTGTGGGACGCTTCCTCTAACGATGGGCCATGTTTATGTACCTTCTAGAGAAACGTCGTGCTGCTTAGTTTTTGTCCGTTTGACACAAACCACTTACCTTGGAAGAATATCGGTGGGCAATTTGCCTCCATTGGATTGGCCTATAGGTAAGTCTTGGGGGGGGGGTCGATGGTGACATTTTCTTGATTACTGATCGATGTGGGAGACCCAAACTCACTGAAGGTGGTGATGGGTTTGTGTGCTTGTCCTGGGCTGCATAAGAAAGCACACTGAGGAAGCCCAGGGGAGCAAGCTGGTGAGAAGCATCCCTCCATCATCTTTGCTCCATTGCCTGCCTTCAGGCTCATGCCTTCAACTCTTGCTTTGGAGTCCTTCCACGATGGACCCTAGCCATGGAATGAAATAAAGCCTTTCCTCTCGAATTGCTTTTGGCCATGTTCTTTACCACAGCAATAGAAAACAAACGAGAACAAGTATCTATTCAGGGCCTTTGCCTAATGTTTTAGTTATTTACTTCTTTGTTCTTTACAAAGTATTTTTGTTTAATTAAAATAATTTTGAAGGTCAACAAGACAGCACTGTGAATAAAGGGACTTGTACCTAAACTTGGTGACCTGAGTTTGATTCTTGGGACTAGCATAGTGCAAGGAGAAAAGTAACTCTGGCTTGTTGTCCTCTGACCTTCATGTGTACAGTACATTTGTGCATGCACACGTGTGCACACACATTCAATAAAATATAATAATAATAATAATAATAATAATAATAATAATAATAATAAACTGTTTAAAACTTATTTGAGGAGTCTCAGTCGGCACCACAGGCTGACCTCAAATTTGTAATCCTCCTGTTTCAGCTCCCTGAGTATTGGAATTAAAGGAATGTTCCAACAAGTTCTTTGCTATTGATTTGTATAAATTACATATTGTGGATATATTAGTCTCTTATAAGATAAGTAGTCCACAAGTATGTTCTACATTCCTTCATTTTGTTGATTTCTTGTTGTATGTAGATGTCTTTCAGTATCTTAAACATGCCTTTGTGCTTCAAGCAAAATTTTATGCATGTATTTCTAATTCACTTACACTTATCTAACTAAAATGCTATTTCATAAGAAATTTTTTATATAAAAAACAATTTCAATCTCCACTTATGAACTTGTTCACCTTCAACTTAAAGATCTTCCTATACAGAAAGCTACATGTGGGTCAAGTTTGAAACTTATACAATTCAAGCTGTTTTACAACTTGGTAAGATGAACCTGACCAATTCAGTTTCAAGTGCTGTCCCAGAGTCTACATGTAACTGCTTATTCTTTTGGGAGATTCTTTTTTTGATCTTAGCTACTTGGATAATTTGAATCAGTGTATGTGTGTGTGGAGGTGCAAGCATACATTAGACATGTGTGTATGTGTGTGTGTATGCATGTGTGGAGACCAGAGGATAATCTCAGGTACCACAGGTACTACCTATGCACTTTTTAAGATGGCACCTTTCATTGACTAGAGCTTGCTAAGCAGGCTAAGCTGGTGTGGTGATTTGAATAAGAATGGTGTCCATCAGTTCCTAGATTTGAATGTCTGGTCATGAGGGAGTGGCATTATTTGAAAGGATTAAGAGGTGTGGGCTTGTCTGAGGAAGTGCGTCACTGGGGTGGACTTTGAGGTTTCAGAAGCGCAAGCCAAGTCCAGTAGCTCATTCTTGTCTTGCTGCCTTCAGATCCAGATGTAGAATTCTAAGCCGTGTCTGCCTGCATGCCACGGTGCTCCTTGCTGTGATGATATTAGATTAAACCTCTGAATGTGTAAGCTAGCCCCAATTAAATGCTTTCATTTATAAGAGTTGCCTTCATCTTGGTGTCTCTTCACAACAATAGAACAGAGAGTAAGACAGCTGGTAGACCAGAAAGCCCCAGGGAGCTCCTTTGTCTTCACCTCCCCAGAGCTGAAATTATAAATTTGGACCACCACATCTGGCTTTTCTTCTGTGAGTTCTGGTAGAGTGAACTCAGGTCCTTATGCTTGAAAGGCAAGCTCTTCATTCACTGAGTTATGACTCCACTCCTTGTATTAATTTTTGATGACATAAAAAATTAATATACATTCAGCACCTTTATTCCCCTGGCAATTAATTTTCTCTCTCATTTCCTTTTGTTCATAAGCCCCCATGTCCTGGCCTTAAGCTTTTTCTTTTCATGACTCAACATCCACCATGCCTCTGTCTTTATCCATCTCTCATCAGAGAACATTTCTTTCCACATGAACTCCCATTGGAAGCTCCTACCTCTAATCCAAGGTAAAGGCTTGCTTTTTTTTGCTCAATGTGTGTTTAAAATTATTTTCTAAGTATTTTGTATCCATGGGGAGTTGAGGTATGGAAAATCTATAAGGGCTGTGTCTTTCTGATGGGTAAATCACACACCTGTAGCAATCAACCATCCGTGTAAAAAGAGCCAGGTGTTATTAGAATCAGAGAACAATTTGGACACCTACCCACTGGGCACCAAGTCAGAAGTTCTTTTAGAACTACTGAAAGCCAATGGACTCAGCAGAACACTTTAGTAGAACTGTTCCTGGTTCCTTTTGATTTGATAATGATCAGAAAATCAATGCACCACTACTAAGAACACGATGACTTTGAAATATGCAAGTATTTTGGCAATTATCACTTTTATAAGATAGAAATTTATGTGATCTGTTTAAGTTGTGGCTTGTAATTTAATGGATATTGGCTATAAACTTATCTAACTTTCTCATACTTTATATGCCACATTAGTAAAATTCAGTCTCTGGGCTTCTCCAGGCACATAGTGATTTTCCCAAGATGCTTAACACTTCCCACTCTAGCCTGCTTCTTGGGCTTCGACTCCTGTGGGAGACTCTACACCCTCACAAAATATGCACAGTCTGTATCTGGTTCCTTCTAGACCTGCCTTTGAGGAAATGAGAAATATGTGAGCTGGGGAGTAGGAACATGAGCTGAAGGTGCTTGCCTCGGCACACTTCCAAAATGAGCACTGCATGAAAGAAGACATGGGAATCACAAGGGTAAGCCTCAAAGTAGGGCAGTGATTAGAAGTTAGAACAGAGAGGGGATTAACACCTCTGAAATCCAGCTTAAAGAGGCGCACGCCTTTAATCCCAGCACTCGGGAGGCAGAGGCAGGAGGATTTCTGAGTTCGTGGCCAGCCTGGTCTACAGAGTGAGTTCCAGGACAGCCAGGGCTACACAGAGAAACCCTGTCTCGAAAAACCAAAAAAAAGAAATAAAAAAAAAGAGTTGTATCAGAGACACTACCTAGGACCATAAGCCTCATTAGCCATCCTAGGAAATTCGGAGGTGCGTTGAGCTTCACAGTTTCAAGCACACAATTCCTTAACAGGGACATGTTTTCTCCTGCAATCAATTCATGACAATTGCTGTTGAACCTATTTTTATATAAATGACAGTACAAATGGAAAAGTGACTTACACTAAGGCAGACATGATTTTCTTACAGCCATTTTCTTATACTGACCTGCAGTAAACATGAGAACAAGCTGTTTATTAAATCATAACTCAGGAAAGATATTTCTTTGGGGAATTTAGCTAACGTGGTCCAGGCCCCAAATCTTTCTGCTGATTTTATCTTGACATACAGATTGCAGAGAGGACCTGGAAGAATGGATAGTCAGCCTGACTCAGAGATCCCCATTCTCAGGAATCCATTGTTTAGGTTGATACTAAGACAGGTGCTAATGAGTGGTCCAAGTGTTTGAAAGCAGTGTGAGCTATGGGCTGCAATTTCAGGCAGCAATCCTATAATCATAGCATGAGATGCTACGGTTTGTCTCATGAGATGCTACGAATGGATTGTTTATGAGTTCTGTGTGATATGGGAATGTGATAACATTAAAAGGTGGTTATGTCATGAAGGTTCCTCCCTCATAAATGGATCCACACTGAGGAGTGCTTGCCAAGTCAGGGCGAGGACTAGAGTTTGGATTCCCAGAACCCCCACAAATGCCAACTGGGCATGGTGGATCTTTAGGATGTTCAGAGCAAGCTGGCTAGGCAGAGTAGCCATGTTGATGAGTTCTGGGTTAAAGGGGCCCTGCTTTATTGAAAGATCGATTAGCCATGATTCCTGACATCTCCCTCTGGCTTCCACATGACTGTGCTCATTACCACACCTGTGGCATTCTGCCATAGTGTACTCATGAGGTAAATAATAAGAGAACCATTTCTTTGTTAGGAGGTAGACTCCTATTCCCCAGTTCAAGGCTATTGAAACATAAACTTTGCCACAAATTTGGAGTAATGTTAAATCATTGAAAGTCTGCATTATCCATAGACTGTGACAATCAGAAGATGGTTTACCTGTGATACATTCAAAGGTGGCATTTTCAGTTGTTGGCCTAATGGCATGATATTTCAGTGACCTGTCTGACCTTCTTATTCACAGAGACAGTAAGCAGTTTCCTTGAGAGAGCCATTTGACATGGTCCTAGGGACCAGTTCAATGTCAAGAAACTGCCATGTTACCTCCTCTGAAATCATGGCCTAGAAGAAATGGGTTGTATAGACAAAGAGTTTCCTAGCTGTTATTTTTTAACTCACAGAGATTCTGATCCCTGAGTGGCACTGGGAGACATTAACCTAATATAGTCTGTATGTCTCGTGTCTTGGGTGAGCTTGCCACAGTCCATTAGCAGGTCAGACCCCAGCAGCCAGTCTCAGGAAATAGCAGTAAATAGTCAGTACTCTTTATCAGAGAGCTGACCTTGTAACCCCAGTGGCTGAGTATGAAACTTTGGACCTGGACCTTTCCTCGTTCAGTCCAGGCTGGATAATGAATAAATTAGCAGTGCCTCACATAAGGACGTGCATATATTTGTGATATCAATAAATCAGTCAAGAGTGTCACTGAGCATTGTTCAGCTGAAACCCCAAGGAGGAGCCAGGTATCCATGTGGTATAAGCACAGTACAATGGGGAAACACAGAATGGAATTGAAACTCTGGGTTCCCAGCACACAAAGCTTCAGAGATCCTGTGGTGAAAGGAGGGAGGATGAGAAGAGCAACCGTGCTGCCCAGGGGCTCAGGTCACGCCTGTGCTCTGCATATCACTGCAGAGAGGCTGTTGATGACCTTATAGTCCCTTCCTTACCCTGTCCTGGTTTGTGTATTCCCACCTTCCACTTTTACAGAGACCTAATGGGTAAAGTGAAGCAAGAGAGACTTAGCTCTTGGAGCAGTTGTTCTCAGGGCTCTCAGGATGTAAGCACCTCAGAGGTCCAGGGAACCCCAGCCACGGAGTGTTTTAAAGCTCCCAGAAGATTTTAAAGTGCTCCTGGAGAGGAGTGCGAAGCAAGATCAAACTGTCCCTCACCCCACCTCATCTCTACCTAGACACACACTAGCTCAGGTGTGTGCAAGTCATCTCTGTCCCCTTTGAGAACTCTGGAGGGTTATTTTCTCATTTACTCTATCTACATTTCAGTCTCAGAGAAAACTGCTTGCCAAGAACAGCTGAGTCTCATTTAAATACCGCAAACTGTGGTTCTGGTGTTTAGGTAGTTACTTCAAAAGAACACTAACTTCACAAAGATGTTTCTATGTGATATTGTTATGCAAATCAGTGTTGTGAACTAGTTATTACTCCTCCCTTAAGCACAAAGATCTACAAATAACACCTAAACCATAAAAAGCAGCGGGGCTGTGGTGGCTCGTGCCTTTAATCCCAACACTCGGACAAATCTTTGAGCTCCAGGCCAGCCTGGTCTACAGAGCAAGTTCCAGGACAGTCAGGGCTACACAGAGAAACCCTGTCTCAAAAAAACAAGACAAAACAAAACGAACAAACAAACAAAACTTAAAAAGGAAAAACAAACAATAATGAGAGGTCATTAGTCACTAGTAAGTTTGTTATACCACCATAGAGCATGTCACAAGCCTACTATCCCCACTGACACAGCTTAGATCCTACTTGTCCCCATGTGTGGTAGCCCTCAGTTAGTTCCATGGTGCGATTCTTGTTTTCAAATGCTTATTCCTTTGAAAACTCTTTTAGAGTCGTTCTGTGTTTTGCATGCTTCAGTAGATCAGACTCTTAAATCCCAGATTGTTTTTCAAGACAAAGAAAAGACTCTCTCTCCTAAGCAGAATCGATCAAGATACTTTTGTGTGCTTTTGGGCATGCGTGTGCTTGTGTGTGTGTGTGTGTCTGTGTGTGTGTGCGCGCACACACACTCTCTCGCATGTGTTTTTGCCCATGAACTGTGTGTGTGTGATTATATTCCCACACTGTCTTCATTTCCCCAAAGTGAACAGTTCCCAGCCTTAGCACTTTAAATCTCTCTAGTGTCATTCTTGAAGATATTCCGAAAATGTGCCAAAAGATCAGCGGTAGAGCCCCTCTCAATTAACATTTCCAGACAGTGTGACAAAAAAATCTAAAAATACACTCAAAGCAAGAAATGTGTGCCCACGTTTGAAGCAGACTTCTCCATCCAGGGTATTTTGAATGGGTCCATTCAAAGGATGGTAGATGGAGAAAACACGCATCTCCATTTACAGCAGCCAGACGTGGCTGCATTCCTGGATGCAGTATTTTTAGATTAGAGAGTTTTCAGAGAGGGAGAGAGCACAACCTCCCTTAAGCACACCCAGGAAGAGGTAAGCATGACGCCTTCCTTGGCTGGGTCCATCTCAGAGCCCTCTTTGCACCTACAGGAAGACTAGATCAATGACAAGATATTGCAGAAGATATCTGGATATTGCAAGGATATCCAGATAATCCTGGCCTTTTCACTTGGTAGCGTCTTCAGCTAACTCTTTGAAATGAACTTCTGGAGGCAGCATTTGTGAGTGAACCTTTTACTCTGGCCTATTAAGAACAACTGGGGTGTCTTTTGCTTCCCTTTATCTCCGTGTGGCAGAGACTGGCAAGCTGTCAACCAAAATTCTTCTTATTGACTTGGCATGGTCACACGATCAGTGAAATTTTTTTTTTAGTAGAAATACGTTATTTTGGGGATCCGACCCACCAATTCCCACAGTGGTCTTCTATAACCCTGTTTCCCTGAGGATTGATCTTGATGGTCAATTTTATTAGATTCAGAGATGTCTAAGAAGCGAGTAAAGCCTACTCCTCAGTATGTCTGTGAGGACGCTTCCAGAGATAACCGACATGTCAGATAGTAACTGAGATGGAGGACCTGTCCTGAAAGCAGGCATCTTTCTGAGAGCCCCATATTATGTAGGTAAAAGTAAAGGAGACTACTGATCAAACATAGTCTCTCTCTCTCTCTCTCTCTTTCTCTCTCCCCCTCTCCTTCTTCTCAGTCTCTGCCATACTCTTTCATTCCCATGATGCTCTGTCTCACTTCAGACCCAAAGCAATCGATCGCTGACCATGGATTAAAAGTTGTGAATCCACAAGCCCACACCAACCATTTCTTCTTTTAAATTACTTCCTTTAAATATTTATCACATCAATAAAATGAGGAACTGAGACCAGGCTTAGTGACACATACCTTATCCCCAAAGTCAGAGGACATTCGAGACCCTGTAACTTTGAGGCTAGCCTGGTCTACATAGCAAGTTCCTGACCAGACAGAGCTACATAGTGAAACCCTTGTGGATTGTGCAACCATCCACTTGTTAGACTCTGCAGGGCAGGACAGCCACTGTCAGACTACTCTGACTGCAAAGAATTCAGCCTCAAGGACCAAGCAGCTGCCAGGTCCTCAGCCTCTCGGGTGTGAGCATAAGCTCTTATTATTTAATGTATGCTTACAGAATAGATTCTTTTAATATAGTTTCATTCTTTTGGTTTTCTTCCTCTATAGAATGCCAACCACACCTTCCATTCAGATGCCCAGTTCAACCTCACTGCATATAACCCTGTCTTCCCTCTATAGTTCATGCCCCCTTTTTCCCTTGGCACATTTACTTACAGGCTCTGACATTTCCCAGCCACTGGCCTGCTTGACACTGGCAGGTATTGCCTACCTAGGATCTAAACTAATTTGTTATATGCTTCCTGGATCGGCATTATTCCTAGACATTCAAATCCACTGGTCTGCTTCTGGACCTACCGACTCAGGAACTCCACCAGTGGGCTCAACTCTCGGCCCGTTAGAACACCCTCCAAGTGAATGTTGATGCCCGCTCAAGTTTGAGAACCATTGCTCTAAGATGAGACGTTCTGGAACCAGATCCTCAGGTTTGTCCTCCCGGGGCAGTGTTACAAAAGGATCACCCTGTAGTTTCTTGCAGCAGGAGAACATGTCTGGAATTTATCCAGACAATCCTGGCCTTTTCATTTGGTAGCGTCTCCAGCTAACTCTTTGAAATGAAGCTCAGAATTCTTCACACTAAGATAAAGCACTCGAGTAAGTACATGACCAGAAGTTGACATGTTTTGACATGTTTTCCTTACATGAAACACACTAGGCTCTTCAAATCCTTTTAGTGTGTTTGTGCATGTGTGTGTGCATGTGTGAGTACATGTGTGTATGTGTGTGTCTGTGTGTTGTGGTCTGTGTTTTTGTTTTTGGGTTTGTTTTTTTTTTTTTGGTTTTTTTGGAGACAGGGTGTCTCTGTATAGCCCTGGCTGTCCTGGAACTCACTTTGTAGACCAGGCTGGCCTCGAATTCAGAAATCCACCTGCCTCTGCCTCCCGAGTGCTGGGATCAAAGGCGTGCAGCACCACGCCCGGCGTGGTCTGTTTTTAATACAGCCACAAATAGATTACTGCTAGGGAGCCAAGAGCACAATCCATATTTCCTGGAACAAACTGCTGGGCTTAAATCTCATGGTCATAAATGAATGTGCTGAGTTGGCAGAATTTATGCTGAGAATATCCATTTTTCCCTTTGGAAGTTTCGTCAAGAATCAGTGAGCTGGTCCATGCTTATAATCCTAGCAAATAGGACGCTGAGGCAGGAGGATTGTCACAAGTTTGAGACCTAGACTACATAACAGATTTCAGGCTAATTTAGGCTAGAGTTAGATCTGTTTCAACCCCAACTTCAACCCCCAAGGAAATGTCATTAAACACTGGTTGCTGGGGTAATAATCTGATGGTGGAGACGTTAGTTCCTTCCAACTGTCAGCAAAGTGAAATCTATCCTGGATTGCTTTGATGCTGGCTTCCTTATTTAGGAAAGTGACTCTTTGGTCTTCAAGCGTTGCTCCTCTGCCCTCAAGACTTAATTACTGCAGAATAATTTTTCATAGCATTTATAAATTTACAGACCCCCCTATAGAAGAAACATTTGAATGTGAGATAGCCTTTGGAAATCAGAAAAATACGCTAAGAGTCAACACGCTTAAGAGTGTGAAAAGTCAAAAAAAAAAAAAAAAGAGCGTGAAAAGTCAAGAACATGGACAAAGAAAGACTGTTGCACACCGGTGTCCATGGCAACGGTTGAGGCGCCTCAAGTTGTACCAGAGCTGTTTGAGTATCGTTTTTTAAAAAACTTTTTTTTTTTTTTTTAGTTTTTCGAGACAGGGTTTCGCTGTATAGCCCTTGGCTGTCCTGGAACTCACTTTGTAGACCAGGCTGGCCTCGAACTCAGAAATCCGCCTGCCTCTGCCTCCCGAGTGCTGGGATTAAAGGCATGCGCCCGGAAACTTTCTAAAATGCATCGAGGCTCAACGCAAATCTTTCTGTATCATTTAGTGGGCTAGAGTCAGGGTGCAAAGTGAAGCCCCAAGTGAGCCCTGCCGTCCTGAGGTGCGGATCCACCCTCATTGCCTGCCTAGTCTGTGTTGATGGGGAGGCGGACAGCTATTCACTGCAGTGATTTAGACTTGGCACTCACTTTCCAAGTCTGACTGTTTGACAAGAATTGAGAAGTAAATATGTTTAGAAGTCAGGGCCATGTTTGGGCACATGTTGTAGACATGACTCAGATTCCTCCGAAAAAAATCAAATAAACAATAAAGGTAGAAGAACAGAAGGTTAGTGATGTTCAACTTCTTTAAGATCTGCTCAGAAAACCCTGGCCAGTTTCTTCATATTTTCTTCTCAGACAGAAGCAAGGGGTTTAGATGTTGTTTACACAGCCAACCTCCAATCCAGATGTGTTTATTCCAAACACAGATCAGATTCCTTAAAGCAAAGGATGGACTCCAGCCTCGGAGGCCTCACTGGGCTGTGCCAGACGTCTCTGCTCTCCTCTAGCTCAGCTGATCCCTTGGAAAGTGTGACAAATGTCTCTTTGTACAGTGCTGCTATCTGCTTCCAGCGTACTTAAATCTTCCCAAGAAGAAGCTCCAGTCATGAAACCCCACGAGACTTCCGCCCTGTTCAAAGGTATCTCACGTTTCTGAAGAGAACTGTCAGCTCCCAAATTCATTTTTAGGTATCCTGCTTGCATGAGGCTCTGTGCTGTGTGACAGACAAATCTGAGCACGAGTATTTGCAAACTCTTGAGTCCTTAGACAATAGAGAAGCAAGTACCGCCAACCAAACTGCCTTATGAACAAAGCGAGGGTCGAATGCATAAATATTGTCAGCAAGCAAGTGACTTGATGAAGTATAAGGAAGAGCTGGGATTGTGGCAAGCTGAAAAAGAACAGCCTGTGCAACACGCACACGTGTGCATGCACACACACATGCATGCACATGTGCCTGCATAAGTAATTCTTGGTGCTGGCTCTACATGAAGATCCTCTTGTGGGCCATTTGAATGTCTGCTGATGGTCTCTAGACTCGTCCCCACCAGGCTGGCCTTGGGAGATGTGTTGCTCTTTTGCGTTCAGAGTCCAATCAGAGAATCTTCATCCAACCAATTGGAAAGGGTCAATCCCACGAACTGCACTTGAAAAAGGCAGGGGTTGGGGGGCAGGGGCAGGGGCAGGGCATTCTTCTGGTTTTTTGCAACAAACAAACAAACAAATAAACAAACAAACAAAAAACCCTGTGAGTCTTCGGGTTAGAGAAACAGGTCAGGCCATGGGATACTGGAGTGATCATATTTTCCATAACCTATAAGAAGGAAACGAAATCTTCTACAAAAAGCAGTTCCTAACAACAGCCGCGACAGTCCCCATTTGGCTAAATTATAAAACCCGGAGCAAAATTTTATAATGAAGACACTGTAAACATCTCAAGACAGATGAGCCTGCTCCTGGCCAGGTCAGCATGGAGCGCTCACTCGGGGGCGCTCCAGAGCAGCCCAACACTGGGGTGACCTCTTTGCCCCACAGGCTAAGTGGATCTCAGTAAGAGCCCATTCACACACGGGAAGAGGAGATACCGGTACATACCAGTCACACACGGGAAGAGGAGATACAAAGGGAAGGAGGACGTGGGCAAGACATTTGCTAGTTAGAAGCTGGACTGATTCTCACACAGACTCAAGAACGGTTTTGAGCCATTGTAACAATGCCTTTTTCTTCACATAAAGTAGTTGATTATGAGAAAGTTGAATTTTCTTTTTAAGAGGAGCCTCAATGATTTGTATCTGAAATATCAGGATCTTGAAGAAACTGGCATTTAAACCAAAACCAAAAAAAAAAAAAAAAAAAAAAAAAGAACTAATGGGAAGCTCAGAAGTTGCCTTTTAATTAATTGCTTCCAACCGTAATGTAAGCTGTGGTGGCTCTTCAGGCAACACACAAGTCTAATTACCCTCATCCAACTCATCATCTACATAAAATCTAACAAAACTGGAGTATGGGGCTGTCTGCTCTGATACTGGAATGGTTATGTAACAGTCTTAATGTTAAACAAGGCGGAGGAGGGAAACCCCTGTAGGAATAACTATGAAAACACTGAAGGGCACTGTCACCACTGCAGTGAGATTACGCATGAAGAATGGGCAGAGCCAACAGAATGGCCCCATTCAGATGCCTACTAGAGGCTCCCTGGGTACGCCCATTCATTTTCTTGCTTCTCAACTTTAATCTCTACAGAGAGACTGCCATTTGATCCTGCTTTATGAGAACTGCCACCCCATCTCCCTCACAGCCTTCATGGAAAAGCTGAAAGAGCTCCTTCCTATCAGAGTATTCAAGTCTCTCACTAACCTCCCTCCCACCCATCCCATTCTGTCTTGGCTCAAATCTGCCCACCTTTACCTCGCTTAGAGAAATGACAAGGTGGCAAAGAACAGCCTCTCCCTTTCACTGAGAAGTGAAATCATGAATCAGCGACGTAGACACCAAATGTACCACCCATTAATAATTAATACCCAATGTACCACTGGGTATTAATGGGTGATTGATCACAATTATCTGGGTTAGCCTTAGCCTTGCTGAGCACAAGCTGTGCAGCAAAAATGGACATGTGACAATAAGTAGGAAAGGGGAAATGTATTTTACTCAGTGTGGGGCCACAATGGCAGTCAAAGTTCACTCTCTTGATGAATACTCACTAAATGTATACTTCGTACCAGGGGCTATGCTATTCGATGAGGTGCACATGAACAGAACACAAACAAATAGAACAGTTGAAAATGATCTTTGAGGCAGGTCTGGAGGCACATATCTGTAACTCCATCACTTAAGGGCCTGTGAGGAGTATTATTGTGTGTGCTGCTTACATAGCGAGCCTCATGACAGCCTGGTGTCTGAGAGATAGGGTGGCATAGGGATTGTAATAAAGGAGTGAGAGGCATGGAGGTAGAGAATGACACCCTCCTTATAGTTCAGGCAGAGGCGGCACTTCCTCCGTGAAACATGGATTATACAAAATGATGGGTGGAGGGGCCAGAGAGGTGGCTTAGTGGTTAAGAGGGCTTCATGCTCTTGTAGAGGACCTAGGTTGGGATTCCAGGACTCACATGGTGACCCAACTCCATCTCCATGGGGTTCAATGTCCTCTTCTGGCCTGCATGGGCACCTGAACACACAAATACCTAAATTAAATTAATGAAACAATTAAAATGAAGGCTGATCTTGGCACAGATGTTGGCAGATGGTTTGTGTGAATACTCCCTGTAGTTTTGGTCACTGGTTTTAAACCTTTTTATGCTTCTATATATATAGTATAAATAGCATTCATAATAGGACACACAGAAACACACACATGAATAGATAATATACCTACATAGATATATAGATATAATGTGTTATACAGATAGGGTCAGGTACATAAGATAGAGTTGACTATAATATGAAATCCCCAAATAGCAATAGTTTCAGTGAGAATCGCTTTACCTCCATCTTGACTCTGGCCTTGATATCTATTTATAGAGTTCAGAGTTAGAAAAAAACTTCATAGTCACTGCTGGCTCAGAGTCCGTCTTCTGTCTTGTGTTTTGCCATACTGGAATGTGGCCTCTACTCTAAAGTTCCCTTGAGCTGTCAGATGATTGGTAAAGAATTAGCCAATGTATCCATATTAGTAAGGGCAGCAGAAAGACCCAATTCAACATGAACTAAGGATCACATCTCAATTATTAATAAAGTTTTATTTGTTGTAATTGTGTATATGTGTGTGTGCATATTTATGGGTGGGTATGCATGATGTTTATGTGTGTGTATGTGCATGCCACAACATGCATGTGGAGGTCAAAGGGCAGCTCTGTGGGGTCAGTTCTCTCCTAATGTTGATTCTGGGGATCAGGGATGGACCTTAAGTCAGCAGGCTTGTGTGACA
This sequence comes from Mus minutoides, assembly GCA_902729485.2. Taxonomy (NCBI): domain Eukaryota; kingdom Metazoa; phylum Chordata; class Mammalia; order Rodentia; family Muridae; genus Mus; species Mus minutoides. The sequence goes on along the minus strand of LR750188.1, from coordinate 169,677 downwards.
AACACCGTTCTCTGCTGAGCCGTCTCAGTGGCCCACTTCCCAGTTTGAAGTCAGTTCCTTTGGAGCAGTCTGTCTCCCAGTCATCTATTTCTCTAGTTAGAACTCAGTCATGTGGCCACATTTAGATCAGAGAAAGATGCAGGGCACATGGCCACCACCAATCCAAAAGACATGTGCTGTGGCAAGGGGGTTGTGGAGCAACCAGGCTTGTCTTCACCATACCATGGTGATACACAGTTCCCAAGGTGCCATCACTTCTGCCTCTTTCCTCGCCCCTCATGGTCAGTACACGGGCCTGAGAGGACATTATACTGTGTCCTCTGTCAACTGTGACTCTAGGTTACTCAGAATTTTTTTTAAGTAAGCTCTATGGAAATTTTGGAAATTTATGTGTTATTATCTGGGCATCACATCAAAATCCATGGTAATATACCAAAATTCTGTGATGTCGTGGTTGACAAAGTGGGTGGCTGTGTTGATGAACAGAAAGCTTAGGCCGAGGAAACTGAAGAAAAGAGGACAAAGTGAAATTTATGGCCTGAACACTTACTTTAGACATGAAAAGACTATAAATAAAACCACTTAGCAGTTTCTTCTGGGAGTGTCAGCAATACGTCTGAAATGGTTTTTACTACATACTCAGACTAGAACTAGCCTCACACTAACTAAGGCAGTACATTACCATGTCTCTAGGGGTACAAACTTTAGTATTTCTCTCTCTCTCTCTCTCTCTCTCTCTCTCTATATATATATATATATATATATATATATATATATATATATATATATACCGCACACCTGAGCAAGCTTGTAACAGAGGCTCATGAGAACATTAAGTAGTTGTGTTTTAAAAACATTACCATGTTTTCTAGTGGTTCATTACCCAGTGATAAATAACTAAAATGCCTTCAACTATTTACAGGGTGTGAAGAATCCTCACTTGGTATCACCACCACCACCCTACTGCTATTACTGTTACAATGCCAGACAGCTCTAACTGGCCTCTGTACTGCTAATAAAGGGCTTTAGTACTCCATAGCCTCTTAAGGACTGCCTGACTCTGTCTCCCTGAAATGTTCTTTCTAGATCACTTGTTCTGACCCTGTCAGACTAGTGCAAGCATTTTTGACAGGTATATACCTGTTCCAGTCTGTCTGTGTGTTTGTGTATGTGTGAGTGTGCTTGTTTGTGTCTCTGTCCATGTTTGTGTGGTGTGTGTGTGTGTGTGTGTGTGTGTGTGTGTGTGTAAAGGGGCAGAGGGAGTTCCTACAGCATGAGTCCAGTCCTGTTCTGGAACAACGAACAGAAAAAAAAATGAGTTTCTGGCATCTTTTACTAGAATCTGGAACCCATTTTCCAATAAAACCCACATTATAGGTTATTTTAGATCCTGTAGTACTATTAGAATATAGTTCAACTGCATTTCAGTTCAACATTGGGGAGCATTGCTACCCTCTATTAGGTTGTCCTAATGAGCTACAAGATCCAAATAACTCAGCAACAGTGAACTCTGGGAATATACCCGTAAGAAGTCAAAGACTCTCCTCCAGTTATACGCATGGGTAGATGGTAGACACTGGAGAAACTGAAGAAAATCACGATGGAGTTCTCTTCCCCAGAAGTTGACTTTCCTTTGAGAGACAAAAGCAAGTAAGAGACAACCAACAGGAAGACAGTCTGCTCCGAAATCTTCAATTGCATGAAGCCAACAAGTGCTTCAGCGCTGAAAAATCCAACCAGAAGCTCGGTTTCCATTGTGTTTCCATTGGCTTCTTCCCTGTGGTTGTCTTGTGGTTCACAGCTCACAATTGCACAAGTGTAGTTTTGCTGTGCCACTGGAGCAGGTGGGCAGGACTGGGAGATGCTAGTTTTCACCTGGCTGTACGGAAAGTGGCAAGGCCTGGAGCCTAGGGAAAGCCAAAGGCTAACACAGATCTCAGCCGCCCCTCCGCTGAGTGCTTGCCAGCACATTGTCTGGAATCACCTGTATCAGAATTCAACCTGTGCTTACTAAAAATGTTGACTCTTGTTTCCCCCATCCCAGGCAGGGGAAAACAGAATCTTAGGGTGGGGTTAGCATTTGCATTGCTAATGCCTTAGCTCCTTGTTTTGTTTTGTTTTGTTTTGTTTCTTGGCTGATTGACATTTGAACATTGTTTCAAAGAAAGTCATCTCTGCAGGACTAGGCCCATCCTCTCCAACTTAGGCCAGACAAGGCTAGGAGACAGATTCAGGGACAGCCCCCACTCCAGACTTGATGTGCCTGGGTGGGGTGGTACCCAGAGGAACTTCCCCCTTCTCAGAGGAGAAGGGGAGGAAGGATGGTGGGAGCTGTGGGAAGGGGGGTCTGGGAGGAGGGGGCGCAGCTATTGGAATGTAAAGTGAATAAATAAATGAAAAAAGAAAAGAATTATGAACAGATACACCCCCCCCCCAACACATGTGTGCTCGTGTGTGTGTGTGTGTGCGCGCACACACACACACACACACACACACACACCTCATCTCAGAGATAGAGATGGCAGAGTCCTGCTAAGGCACACAGGAGTATTTTCCACTGAAAGAATCCAGATTGTTAGATTGGCCTCCAGCATGCTCCACTTCCATAACCCTAGCTACTGCCAGCCAGGTCTGTAGGAGAAAACAAATAAGAGCAGAGAGCCAGGCAGAGGAGGGGGAAGGCCCTAACACCCTCTCCCATCCCTTTCTGGATCCCTTTCCATCCCAGGCCAGCACTTGCATACACTGAAAACATGTCTAAGACATCTGGACTGAACCCCAGCATCTGTTGTAAGAAAGATGAGATTTCCAAGCGGGGCCTCTTTGGAGTGGGATGGTGCCAAGAGGGATGGGGCCTCCCAGGTAGACATCATCACATGGAAACTTACTAGTGCATTTCCCCCGGGATCAGAAAATGTGCTTTGAGCAAAGTCCCAGAACTTAAACAAAATATACGCTCCTCTCCTTTCTTGGGGGCACTTGTTTCCAATGCCTGCCAGCAATGCCTTCCTACTGCCCCACGGGGCATCTGGGCTCCTTGCCATCAACCCAAATCAAGGTACAAATGTCACTGGACACTGTGCTGGCTTGACAGTTCGAGATGAAATAGAGACTTTCTAGAGTGAGACATGTGCGCTCCTGTAACAGAGTGACATGGAGGTAGTAACTGCTGCTTCCTGAGCCCCTTTCCCTTTACCTCGGACGGAGTCCCTGGGTGGTTGTCTCCATTACTACTGGATGTACAAGCATGAATAGCAAACTGATCAAACCATTGGTTTCTCTATTTGGGAACCCAAGCCATAAACTAAAAAACATAAAAAGATTTGAATGGTGACGTAATAAGACTAATTTTTCATTTGTTCATTCCTCCTGTCTCCACTTCAGTGCACCCCCCCACACACACCACAGGATAAGGCTTGTCAGAGGGAAGGAAGAAGCCAATGTGTCACCCCAGGGACTGGTCCCCACCACTGGCCAGAGAATAATTGTATTTGGGAGCCTCGATGTGTGGGACCTAGGCATCTATTCCTGGAGATGCCCAGGCAGAAGGGAAGGAAATACTGAAGGGCTCTGGGGAGCTCTAGTCTCTCCTTAGGGCTCAGAACACTTCAAGAGACCAAGAAATATTCCCGGTAATGAAAATAACTAAAAAGTAGAGCATCGGAGTGGAACACAGGTGCTCAGATAGGGAGCCACACATCTCAGAGAATGTCAGTCAGGGGAGGCTCATTACCTGGGACGTAGACACCATCCTAGGAAAGGGATTAAGGAGTTAAGAGAAACTTCCCTTCTAGAAGGCTTCCAAGTACCCTAAAGATCATGTTAAGAGAAACATGCTGTGACTGCAAAATTCTTCGGATTCAGTCCTCAGCTTAGCTTCTAAAAGAGGTCCATAAAGGGACGAGGATGGTCTCTCGAGTTCCTCAGAGGCTAAACCTGGCAGCAAGTGAACGTCTGGACCGTCTCCTGCCTGAAAGGATTAGCAGTGTCTTACTTGTGTGAAGGGCCTCCTCCTATACAAGGGGTTTTGACATCACTCAAGCAGTATCATGTAAAGCCTTTAAGATCAGAAAACATAAAATTGCTGTCAAGTTACTGACTGGACCCTGATGTAAGCTGAGGCGTTGTCTTAGTCAGGGTTTCTATTCCTGGACAAACATTATGACCAAGAAGCAAGTTGGGGAGGAAAGGGTTTATTCGGCTTACACTTCCATACAGCTGTTTATCACCAAAGAAGTCAAGACTGGAACTCAAGCAGGTCAGGAAGCAGAGGCTGATGCAGAGGCCATGGAGGGATGTTCCTTACTAGCTTTCTTGCTTCCCCTGGCTTGCTCAGCCTGCTCTCTTATAGAACCCAAGACTGCCAGCCCAGAAATGGTCCCACCCACAAGGAGCCCTTGATCACTAATTGAGAAAATGCCTCACAGCTAGATCTCATGGAGGCATTTCCCCAACTGAAGCTCCTTTCTCTGTGATAACCCAGCTGTGTCAAGTTGACACAAAAACTAGCCAGTACAGGCATCTACTTCTTTTTGTTTATTCAAAGCCTGTTGAAATTGATGATTTTGATCATGATATTCAGTGGCTGCTAAGACTCCACCATGTCCACTATTGAGCCTCATTCTGGTTCACGGGATGCTCTGAGAACTATCGTGTGCTTGTCAAAAAATATGGCTGATCCTTCAAAGAGATAACTGCTACCTTGTGTATTAATGTTTTCCTTTTTTTTTCTCCATCCTTTGTTCTCTAGTTTATATGTCTCTCTTCTAGTTTTCCACACAATTCTCTTTACCTCTTCTTTTCTTAGTCCAGATTGTATTTCTTATTTTTTGTTTTCTCTTCTTTTCCACTTTTTTTTTTCTCACAGTAAATACAAAATTTGTCTTGAGACAAAGTCTTACTCTGTAGTCCTCACAGTCTTGGAGTTCATAGTGTTTCTGTCTCTAAGGGTCTGGGATTACAACCAAGCACCCTATTCATCCATGTCATCTTCTTGCTTTTTACTGTGGATGAGCACCTGGGTGGATGCTCGTGGCTTGTAACTGGCCCTCCATCTTGTTGTAGGAAATACTAAAATGAACAACACATTCCTAACTATGCACCAGTGGGCCACATAGCACAAGCAGAGTGTTCTCATCTGTCAGACTCTCTGGCCCAGAGCTCCTAAAATGTCTCCATCTGATGCACTAAGTCTCCTTGGTGGGTCACTCCCATGCCAACCCCATGCAGTGACCGACCACCTCTCAGCTGTCATAATACACAGTATACCGGTAAAACCAACACTCTTGAAGATTATAATTAATCAGTCAGATTTATTAATCAATAAATTCTCAATTCATAAGATGCCCACCCAATAATTTCTAAGCCAATTGATAATGATAGAAGCTGACACCTAGACAAGTTATCCCAACCATTCTGTCCCTATATGATATTATAGCTACCTGTGGCCATTTAAAGCCACACAGAATCTGAATCGTCTTGTTCGTCCTCCATCTTCCTCCTTCTCCCCCTACCTGTCTCCTCCATCTCCATCTCCATCTCCATCTCCATCTCCACCTCTGCAACTCTTCACTCTGACTCCTCTTTCCCTGTCCAATCACAGGCTTCTTGTTGTATTAATATTTAAAGTGATTGGACAGGGAAAATTCTGCTACACCATCTCACCTTCTCCCACTTGCTCCTTTGTTCCTTCCAGCCTCTCTTGTTCTTATTTTCTTCA
>LR750188.1:0-129866 GCA_902729485.2 Mus minutoides | reverse complement strand
CTTCTGTGTTCTGCTGCACTAGGCAGGGCTCCTGACCCCTCAGTGTCTCTCACATGGGAGCTTGGTCAGCATTGTAGAGGCCCCAGGTGAGGGAAAGAACACAGTGGTAGCTGGTAGCACGTCCTGAGTGAAAATAACAGAGGCCTACAGATGAGACTCTGCGGTCTCCTAAGCCTTAGGGGGCATCTCCCTAGGAAGCATCGGACCCCACTGTCTGTATCTACCTTCCTGGCTTTCTAATTTGAACCTTAATTAAAATTTCAGTTTGGCTATGTGTGACTTTGTGACCCCGGGGGATTTTTCATCTCCAAAATGGTGTTGATGATAGGAAGGTTGTCCTAGAAAATGCTCACCCTGTAAGATGTACGAATACTTCCGACACTTGTGATCATTCTTACTCTCATCTGCCATTAATGTGTGATATTCTTGCCTTTTCTAAAATTCGAAGCGATTGGCCTTTAAGGTGTGCCAGCTATCAGAAGACACAGTCCTCTTACAGAACACCGTGAGAAAAATCACCCAGTTTCCAAAATGCATGCGGAATTACCCAGCACATCTCCTTTAGAAAACAGAATATAGAGAAAACAACTTTTGGGGACAATGGACACAGACTTCTGAATTATTGGTTCTTTGAGCAATTTCCCTTATGGGATATATTCATGAGAAACAGAGCCACAGGCCACATGCAGCCAAGAGACAACCAAAGCCTTGTTGTTGTGCGCCTATCTCCGCCGAGGAAAGGAAGGCAGGGCCCCTACAATTTTAGAGCACAGTTAAGTGATTATCCTACAGTTCAATGCTCCTGAAGGCAGCTGTACATTGGCCTGGAGGAGAATGGAACAATGTCTTTACAGAAAAAGAGATCTCAGAGTGGAATGCTGGGCCCGGCAGCATGCCATGAGCTCACTGTTTTTGGCAACAAATGGAAACGGGGATGCAAGAACAGCAGCTGCCCGGAAGCTTCCCGGCAGGAAGTGGCAGTACCCACAGCATTAGAAAAAGCCAGAAGGGTCAGGTGGGCCCTGGGTGTGATCTTCAAGGGTCTCGAGGCTATCAAGACACAGGCTGAGTTGGCCTTATACTGCCTCTGGGTCTGAAGTACATACAGCCATCACTTGCCTAATACGATTTAATGGCAAGAAAGTTAAGTTGAAATCTCTAGAATCTGTGGAGTTTTCAGAGTCATTCACAGGAGTCATCTCCCTTCTCCAAGCCCAAGAGACTGTGGAGCATGTGCATGGGGAGGGGTGGAAGATGAGCGTTGTCAAGGTTACACAATGAGTCCCGCCAGTCCCGTGGAGAAAAGGGAAGGGAATAAATCCATGAATGGACTAAGTTCATTGCTGCAGTTTCTCCTCTCCAATCCTGCTGCTCTCACTCTGCTAATGTGGAATTCCTATAGTTAAAAGATTACATTGAGTAGGGGCCAGTGATGGTCCACGCCTTTAATCCCAGCACTCAGGAGGCAAAGGTGGATCTCTGAGTTCGAGGCCAGCCTGGTCTATGGAGCCAGTTCCAGGACAGCCAGGGCTACACAGAGAAACCCTGTGTCTCAAACAAACAAACAAACAAACAAACAAATAAACAAACACCACCACCTACAACAAAAAAAACCCCAAAACAGCAATGATACTCAAATGGAAGGATACAAAGTTTTCAGTACAAATGGGACCTGAGACTCTGGTGGCCCTGATGAGAAGCAGAGCTGAGCTGCCTGCTGCCCCACATAGGCCCTGTCTGCTTTTTGGGGTTTTGTTTTTCACCTCTAGGTGACTCTCCCAGAAAACAAATACTCCCTTCCAGGAATAGGTGGAGAGTTGGTAAATGAACGCAGACAATGGTAAGTGCTGTTGGGTGCTGTGCAGCTTTGCAAGTGAGCTAAGTCAATGACAGCAACACTTGCAAGGGCAGAACGTGAATCCAGCAAGACGATCTCCTTCTCCGCAGACAAGGTCCTCCAACCCCAGGAAAAGCTAACATTCCTTCTTGCTCACGTTCCTAGAAAACTTGTACTTCCCTTGTGCTTACTGGCTAGAACATTTCTTCTCCACTCTGATGCATCCTGCTTCTTAAATAACACATTGTGTTTATTAAGCAGGGTATGTGTCCTAATAGGTTTCTATGCATCTTCTACTTGACCTTCCCCACAGCCCTGGTAAGGGGGCAGGGTCTTTACAGGCCATGGTACCAGTAACAAAATGGGCACAGAGCCATCTGACTTCCCAACCCTGCCATTCTGGAACCTTCTGTCTCACACACTTCAGGAACAATAACGCAATAATGGAATCAAGGCTCTGTTACCACCAAGAATCGCTGAAGCCCAAGTCCAGCAGCCCAGGGTTTTCGAACACCTTCTGGCTTTTAAGTTTTAAAAAAGTCTAAATAAGGGGGACGGTGTTGATCAGCTTAGTAAGAAAACAAGGACAGAGAACGCAAGTATGGGGATTTTGGAAAAGCATATCCTGTCTAAAGCCAATAGACTTCAAGCATGCTTTGTGGCATTAGTTATAAAACATAAAATCCAATCTCTCTTGTGGATAATTGGATGGAATGAAGACAAGTGCATCATCGTCCCTGAGCAAACATTCCCCACATGGGGCGGTTCCTGTGGAAACAACAAAAATAAACCAGCTTAGCTATGCAGCGTTCACCTTCCACAGGCTGTACACAGGACTGCTTCAGAAAAGGGAAGTAGGCAAAGCCAGCCACATAAAGCCCCAAGACAGAGTACTTCAGGGCACAGAGAAGAGCCACACCTCTCTCATCTGTGATATCCAAGTCCCTTTCTTTCTTTATTTTTTTTGGTTTTTTTGAGTTAGGGTTTCTCTGTGTAGTTCTGGCTGTCCTGGAACTCACTCTGTAGACCAGGCTGGCCTCAAACTCAGAAATCTGCCTGCCTCTGCCTCCCGAGTGCTTAGTATAGTTAACTTCATTGATCTACTCAGACTGCTTGCTGCAAACCAGTTTCCAATGTTTAGGGCATGAAATGGGTACTCAAAACTATTCTGTTGATTGATCTGGCCTGTTTTGCCTAGCCGTTTCTTTGCTCATTCATAAAAGAATTCTGTTCTATAGGGGTAAAAAAATGTCTGAAAACAAGGTGTCAAAGTTGTTTATATCCTTGTGAGAATTGTCCATATCAGTGAACAGCTCTCTACAGGTACTAATAGGAGTTGGTTGAATAATTTCTCCTGTTCACTGGTCAAGACTCTCTCCTCCACCCACAAGAGACTGGGGAGGGAGAACCCTGCATCCGTGGGTATGTGACAGAGCTATGACCCCCCCCCCAGACCCTCCACCATTAATTCAAAGGAGCAAGGAGATTATTTTAAAAGCTGTGGGACAGTTACCAAAAAGCAGGCAGGGATTGACATCAGGCATTCCAGATTGGACATCTACATAGCCAGTGTCTTTGTAGCATCCTTCCAGACAAAAGGATGTCCTACGTTGTCAGAGTGGGTTGAGGTGTGCGAGCTGAGTGGAGGGGGAGGAGGGGCTTTGTGGGAAGCCTCTGCTTCCCACTGGTATGTATGGTTTCTGCAGTCCTCAGGGACACGAACTTTTTCCTGATTCTCAAATGTCTTGCTACATAAATGCTCCCAGTTTCTCTCCAATAGATCTTCAGAGGTCAGTGCTCTAGGGTTCGTCCGACCTTCCTAATGGGGTGAGGGCTTTGCAGTAGTTATGTCATTCTCGAATCTGATTGGTTTATTTCTTTATCACTCATCAGCTCCAGTTCTGTAGAGGTCTGGTTTTGTTTTGTTTTGTTTTGTTTTGTTTTGTTTTGTTTTAATTGTCCTCTGTTTGGTGATCCTGATCAAGTCCTTTCCAATCAAAGGCAGAGGTTAAGATTAAGTTTTCTCTTTTTTTCTTTTATATTTAACAAGAGATGTTGGCTTGTGATGACTTTGCTGTGTTTGGTACACTTGCCCATCTCACAGGATGATGTGAACTTCAAACACTATCAGGATAGACCAACAGGCTATCAGCTGTCCTTTTGTGTACTGGTTATTAAACACTTAGTGTTATGCCATTACTATGTGTTCAGATTCCGATATGCAAATTGTGTATTATCTGTTGGAAGACAGCCATTCACCTTTCATCTTTTTCATCACAGAAGCTGAGACACTAGCAACCTTTGGTTTGGTACCATTTCTAGGATGAAGGTACAGCTCTCCAGCCCTGGAGATGATGCCTTTTTCAGGGACACTAATTAGCATGAAAGTAATGTGAAAATCTTGGCTCCTTCATTATTCTCTGTGTGTTTTACAGGGAGGTGCATACACGTGTATTTGTCTGGATACTCAGGCCATATATGTACATGTAGAGACCAGATGAGAGAGCCTGGTATCCTGCTCTAATGCCCTAATGTTATTCCCCTCAGATCAGGTCTCTCACTGAGCTTGAAGCTAGACTGGCAGCCAAGAAACCTAAAGACTTTCCTGTTTCTGGTCCTCACAGCACCTGGTTTATAGGTGGCCACACCCAGCTTTTTACATGAGTGTCAGGGATTTGAACTAGGGTCCTGAAGCATGCCATCTCCTTATCCCTCCTCTACTGTCTTTGTCATCTCTGTGTATTAAAAATCTGAGGTCACATGTATTGCCTATACTTTAACCCTCTTTACTTTGAACTATTTTTATGACAATTGTCTCGGTTCACCTCATGTGGTGGTTTGAATAGTTCGCCCCCCCCCCTCCCTCATGTGTTTGAATGCTTGGTCAACAGGGAGTGGCCTTGTTGGAGGAAGTGTGTCACTGTGGGGGCGAGCTTTGAGGTTTGCTATGCTCAGGCTCCACCCAGTGTGGAATGAGATCCTCCTCCAGGCTACCTTCTGATCCAGATGTAGAACTCTCAGCTACTCCAGCACCATATCTGCCTGGATGCTTACATGCTTCCCACCATGCTGATAATGGATTGAACCTCTGAACCTGTAAGCCAGTCCCAGTCAAATGTTTGCCTTAATAGAGTTGACTTGGTCATGATGTCTCTTCACAGCAACAAAACCCTAACTAAGATACCTTACCTCCTTACTGCCCATGTCAAACACCAGTCCACCCCACTGGACTTCTCCTACGGCGCTGGTCAGGAGTGGCAGCCCCAACCATGTAAGTTCAGCTGATTATCCTCCATCATTTCTTAGTTTCCTCTGCTGCTGTGACATACTTTGAGATTCTCCATTATTAACACACCACATGTTGCCCTTTTGGTTACTGTGGCTAACTGGTTGCCATTCCCAGCTTTGATTTATAGGAAGTAAGCTGTCTTTAACCTGATCTCTTGCTCTGCACACTTCCCTCTTTACAACTTTCTGGGGAAGGGCTTGCTGGCTTCTTAGCCCAGCTACAAGGAATGTCAGTAGACTGGCATCTGTGGGGTTTGTACAGGTTTCTTCTTACCCCTCCCCTCCAGTTAACAACATACCCTGACTTCAGATCACCTTTAACCTTTACTCAACTGGTTTGATTTCTGTATGAGAAGCCAAGAGCTAGTCTAAAATTCCATGATAACCATTGTCTAACATCTAGGGTCCAGCCCAGTGTCTGTGCAGCCCAAGCTCATGCTCCAGCACTGTGAGACTTTCCTTAGCCGCAGCCACCACTGTGCAGTTCTGGCGTTGAAAAATAGTGGATGTTTTTTCCATAGCCCACCCCAAATCTTTGACCCAGTGGTTCTCAACCTGTGGGTCATGACCCCTTAAGGGAGATATCTCTATCTCTATCTCTATCTCTATCTCTATCTCTATCTCTATCTCTATCTCTATCTCTATCTCTATCTCAAATTTACATCAAGATGCCTGGCAGTAGCAACATTACAGTTACTAAGTAGTAATTTAATATTTTCTGGTTGTGGTGACCATGGCATAAGGAACTGTATTGAAGAGTGACATCGTTAGGAAGGTTGAGAACCACTGTGCTTGGCAGCCTGCTTTGTGGCTAGCCTTGCTCTCCACGCTTCCCCTACAGAGACCCTTCAGACGAGGTCGACAATCTCCCAATGACACCGAGGTTATTCTCCATGTCCATGTTTTTCGTTCCAGCTATAATTTTATTCTGACATTTCCCATGAAATAATAATGTTAACAATTCCAGGATGGTAACTTAGTTTATTCTCGATCAAGTCAATAATTAATCTAATTATACTTAATATGGACTAACCTAATGCTTCTGAAATAGTTTTAGGTTGAACTTTTTTTTTCCTTTACTTAGTCATAAAAATAATTTTTACTCAACAGCCTTTTCCAATAAAGAACAACATATTTTCTGTGTCTTAGGCTTGCCTTTTGCCCTGTGAGAAAAAAAATGAATAATATGTTTATAAAATTACCAACTCTATCTGAGAGTTTGGAGTTGATATAACCCTTTACTTGCCTACCATCTCAGTAGTATTTCGCTGATCTCTGTCACACAGCCTATGTGCATGTGTGAGTCCCTCTGCAGGAAGTTAGGATAATTAGAACTGTGAATGTAAGAGATCTGGCTGTAGTATATGGTGGGATTCAGGCAAGCCGAGTCTGCACTGAGCTTCAAGTGTCCCTAGGGCACAGGCTGGACTAACTTATACTCAAGGGTAAAAATTAAGGTTACCTCTTGGCAGCCAGCCAGACTACTGCACAGGTTCAAGCTGGGGCTGTAGGTTGCAAGGATGCAATCCTGTGTTCTCCCTGCTTGTGCTGTGTGGTATGAAACTTGCTTCTAGGCTTCTCACTTGCACTTTTGTCTCAACTGCCCTCACCACATGACTTTTATTGGAAGGCTCATTCATGAACATAAGTGTAAATTACTCTTGAATTGAAGGCTCAAATTCATAAACATAGATTTTTCTTCTAGTTATAGGCTTGTTTCAAGATTCTTGAGAACCTCACATATCTGCAAAGCTTATCTTCAGCAAGTCTTTAGAGATTTCCATTCACTATGACCTTGGGGTCCGTCAGTCCCACAACAACACACTGAATCACAAATAGTCACCCCCGGGAGAAGGGAGGGAGAACTGTCTTCTCTTAGGCTTCATTTGGCTTTCCTTATGTCTGAAATCTCCTGTGATTTTCTTTCTTTCCATTGGTCTCAGCTATAAAAAAACCCTGAAAGACGCCTTTGTTGGAAAGGCCCATGGATGCACAAAGAGCCTCGTTTTAGAAAGGCTACAGAGACCTGAGTTCCCGAGGAGGCTGAATCACATACATCAGAACTTTTGCACTCTGCCCACCGTGATGTCATGCCAGGAACAGCGTTTCAGCTGCCCTGTGCTATCTTATTTGAGTCCTTGGCTGGCAGCCCCACCAGCCAAACCCTTTGGCCTTCCTTGTAGAAACCCGTCTGCAACTCTGGACAGCTGTTGTGTCTTCTGAGCTCTTGGGGAGATCTGGCAATGAAAATACCCCCCTTGAGATAGGCCATTTCAGCATACCACAAACTACTCGTGACAAAGTAGTAAATTTTCAGTTGGGGATGGAACAAATTATTTGAAATGATAAAGGAACAAGCTTGTCTCCATTAGGAAATGAGGTACCCATCTGAAACTTTCACTTTAAGGGTTAGTAATGTAGCTCAATTGCTAGAATGCTTGCTTAGTATGCACAAAGCGCTGGTTTGCCCCCCCCCAATACCATATGAAAAGGGTACCATGGCTCATGGATGTAACTTCAGCACTCAGGAGGAAGAGACAAGAGGATCAAAAGTTCAAAGTCATTCTCAGTTACATAGCTAGTTATATACCAAGGTGAGCTACATGAGACTCTGTCCTAAAAAGGAAAGAAAAGGAAAATTCCTATTAAGCGCATTCAACTAGGTTGAAAGGAAAAGAATATTCAACTTTCGTTGTGACTACCATCCATGACGCATTCTTGTGAAGTGTGTTCTGTCTTCAGAAAAAGAAAAAAAAATGTGTAGCTTTAAGTCAGTACATGTGATGTCAATAAGCAGGAAAACACGTGAGCAGTGTAATTAAAAGGTGACATATGACCGATGAGTGTGACAGGCTCGTTCTCCACTGCAGAAGACATTGAGATGTAGCTGACTGAGTTAAATGTCAGATCTAAGAAGCTGTATCTGATCCAGAGGGCCTCGCCGATAATACTTGCTGAGTAAGTATGGAACGGAGAAGCAGAAGAGAGATCAGCTCTGAGAGAAAATCATAACTACTAAAGTCCTCAGAGGCATGCTTCCTTCTGCACATCCTGGTTCCAGGCCCCTAGAACTGTCACTGAGAAGGGACCCTGAGGATGTCCCCATGGCTGAACTCTGCAGTGGGTAGCAAGAGGCATTTCCAAGACACTCTCTGAGAGGCAATCGTGGTAATGTTTGAGAGCATGAAGGGTCAGGGAGGCACATGAGGCCGATGGTTCCTTCACACATGCTGACTGTAATGATGAGTTGGGTCTGTGTCGGTCTTAGAGAGGACGGGGTTCGTGCCCAAACGCTGGATCTCAATCATGTTTAAAAAGTGAAAAATGTGTTCCAAGAGGAAGGAGGGGATAACAGATGGAAATGGAAGGTGAATATAATCATAATATAGTGTATATTTGAATACAACTGTCAAAAATTGAGTGGATTTTGACAGAATCCAGGTACCACCATTTTATTAAAGCACCATGTTAGTTTTCACAAAATACAATCACATGTCACCTAGACCTACACGCCATAAGTCCTAACCCAAGCTTGTGTGAATTGATTAGAGAGGATGTAACTAGAGGCTTTCTTGTTGCACATTAATCCAGTGGGTCTCAACCTTCCTAATGCTTCAACCCCTTAATACAGTTCCACATATTATGGTGACCCCAACCATTAAATTATTTTGTTGCTTCTTAATAGCTGTAATTTTGCTACTTTTATGAACTGCAATGCAAATATCTCTTTTCCCATGGTCATTCTGTCTCCAAAGGTTGAGAACCACAGCACTCATTAATCGGTTACACGTTACACATTATTGCACAGACTTAGCTACGATATCTATATCATGGTTATAAACTGGCAAGCTCTGTTATACAATGGCATAGCTACGATGTCTATATCATGGTTATAAACTGGCAAGCTCTGTTATACAATGGCATAGCTACGATGTCTATATCATGGTTATAAACTGGCAAGCTCTGTTATACAATGGCATATTTCTACTTACACTTTTGCTGCAACTTTCCTCAGATAACGATGGATTTTCATAATTATTTGGGTACATGTTTCAACCTCCTTTCTGCTTATGACAGACAAACAGTTTACTTAAGTAAGGGGTTTGGTTTTGTTTAGGAACATCTCTATCATATGAGAAGTTGGTCCATGTCATTATTTGATCTCAGTATCTGGTCCTACCTAGGACAGTATCTTAACCAACGCAAAACTTGAGGCAACTGCTATTTTGTATTTACAAAAGACTCCCAGAAATAATTTTTTTAAAACCCAGTGAATTATACAGCTCCCAATACAAAGAAACTTAGAGACTTAGTTGTCATAATTAATTGTTATAATTAATTCTGCAATTCAATTTTGATTCCAAGGGCCATCTCTTTTGGCAGCTGTATGAACAGCTAATGTACTTACAGGAGATGGGGCATCTTGTGATCCTCCTGAGAGGGCCCATGACAAACAAGCTAGAAGAACCAAGAGACTGACAAGGGAATGAAGAATTTGTACTTGGGAACTTCACAGGTCATGAGGTCTATACTTTTCATGTATAGAACACAAAGTAGACAGGAAGAAGGCCAAGGTCTTCTGGGAGTGTTGCCTTCTACAATTTTCTTCAATATGAACCACACCCTCAAAGCCTAGAGGGCCAGGGAGATGACGGGAATGATGGACATTCCTGAGGAGGTGACTGTGCAAACTAGAGAGAACAGGTTCCCTGAAGAGGTAGCCTGCACTCGGCTCTTGCTAGTGCCAGCATGCAAGAGTTGGGTCTTGGAATCAGCTAGATTTTCCACTTGTTAAGAAAAGGTAGGAATCATAAATTGTCAAGTGATACACCTGAGGTTCAAACCCTAGAAGAAAATAAAAAAACACTGTGCTCTTTAAGCCAAGTAAACCCCAAGGGCAGAGTCGATTCAGCCCACAGGCCTCCAACTGGCAGCTTCCACCTTCACAGGCCCTTGCAATTCCCTTGACACCCACACTTACCGCTCTTTATGTTCCGTGTTACAATAAATCCATATAGAGTGAAAAAATGATTTGTCTTGTTACTATGGTAGCTTCCTTCCTCTTAATAATGAGCAAAATGCTCTGTATTTAGACAATGCTAGGAGCTGGAGAATAGTTCTGTGGTTAAGAGTGACTACTGCTCTTTGCAAAGGGCCCTGGTTAGGTCCTCATATCCATGCTGTGCAGCTCATGATTGCATGTAACTCCAACTCCAGGGTATCAAACACCTTTCTCTGGACTCTGTAGGCACCTCTCTCACATACACACACACTATAAAAATAAAACAGTAGCTAGTGTAGGGGTTTGTGAGTTAAAAGATATAACCAATAATTGCACCTTTTAATGAAAGTAAGCTATTCTGCTTTAATTCTATCAAGCATAGATCAGTTTTAGAAACATGCATGGATCAATAAAATCAGACAGTTTAGCTGGGTGGTGTTGGCACATGCTTTTAGTCCAAGCACTGGGAGTCAGAGGCAGGAGTATCTTTGAGTTTGAAACTGGCCTGGTCTACAGAGTGGGTTCCAGGACAGCCAGGGCTATACTGAGAAACCCTGTCTTGAAATATGAGAAAGAGAAAGAGAGAGAGAGAGAGAGAGAGAGAGAGAGAGAGAGAGAGAGAGAGAATTAGACAGCTTATCTTTAAACATCTTCCCTTTAATTTAAATCCAGTGCACATCTAAAGAAAATACAGTATGTCGTTTCTGGTTCATTTACATTAAATCATTAAGATTTTGTTTTATAGACTCCCTTTGATGTCTGAAATGCATTTGGAATGTATTCAAAAGCATTTTAATCTTCTTCCTCTGTAGTCATATTTTGACCAACATAAACAAGTTCAAACACCAGAGGACTCTATTTCTAGGCTACAGCCCCAAACTTGCAGCCCATGAATTCTACACAGGACATAAATGAATTAATTCTTCTTTCTCTAATTACTACTATCTCCCATTGATTCCATCCCAGAGAGATGATGAAATAAACTCACCAAGCCAAGAATTCCCATCTTTATAATCGTAAGTCACAGAATATGTCCATTTTAAGTAAGACTGTTGAACTGAGGCTGAATCCTTGGATTGTTAAAATAGCACGAATTTGGTCTTAGAGCTCCAAGCTCCTGCAAGCTGTTGCTGAGAGCGCACACTTAATGAAGGCTGAGAAGATGATGTGCCAGATGGGAAAGGAATATATATTTATGAGATGCTTCTTCATGAAGGGAAGATACATGCCACTATCTGTTCACATTCAAACAGACAAAATAGGTCTTTGGTGAGAGATAGGGCTCTCCCCACATTACCGAGCTGTCACTTAAAATACAGTTTTGATTAATATCACTTGTACGTTGAATACTGACTTGGTTTCTTTCCTTCCGGCAGGAAATGCAGATCCACTGGGGATACAGGCGAAGAACACATGTAAACCCTTGGGAATGGGCCCTGATGAAATGACCCAACTCATGATTATTCCTCACGACTTCCTGACATCTATTCCTCAAATCCCCAAACTAACAGTTCCCTGAATTTATGGTTCATGAAAATGTTCAAGGGGTTTTCAGATCCCCTCTCCTGGCTCCCCAGAAAGTGCGGAAGGGAGGGATTTCAAAGATGTGCACCAGCGGGTCAGCCAAGGTTCACTCCTTGAGATCTTGCAGATATTTATTAGGAGTTCATGGGAGAGGGGGGGTGCTCATTTCTCTAGACATGGATGGATTTTCCAAAACAAAAAACTGCAGGTACTTTTAAGTCTGTGGCTAGACTGAGCTAAGCTCCTCTCTGGTGATAGGATTATTCAAATGTAGAGTGTCTAGTTTACACAGCAGTACAATAGGATAGGAAGTGGGGAGTGGGCCAGCAAGTTTTATAAGGAAAGGACTCTCCCAGACTGGGAAGGCAACATTAGATGACCCCATCATCTCCATGAGGCAGGCTCTGATGACTTACATGAAGCTATGGGAGAGTAGCTTTCTGAAGCTCATCTGGACACGCAGTGAGAGGAAGACACAGATCATCCTCTTGTAAAAGGATTGCACATTGATGCCTGAGACTCTTTTTGGGGGGGGATTAGCTTTAATGGGGTTGAATATGTTTATAAAGACTCAGCCAGAGCCTTGGTGAATGCCTTCTGCAATGGTGTAGGCAAATCGCTCTGATAGGTACTTGGCTTTCCAGGGCATCCTCGTGGTTTGTTCTTCTATTTGTCTTCTCCTACACTGCACAAACTCACCTTATAGTATAGCAGTGGAGGTAGGGAAATGCATGTTTTGTTGTTGTTGTTGTTGTTGTTGTTTGATTTGCAGACTCACTTGGATGTGGCAATCAAAGATATGTGCTTCTTGGAGAATTTAAATTTTTACAAGAAACTAAATGTGATGTGTATCCCCTAGATTTCTTCAATATGATCCTTATAAAAGCAAGCTTTAGGTTAACAGTCCATCCCATAAGTGACAGGGGTCTCAGGGATGGAGTTGAAAACCTCTTACCACACAGTGACACTGCAGTCATCCGGGACCTTAGAACAGTGAGTTGCTCACATGTTTGTAGAAATCCTGATGTAGATGAGTCTATTGAGCTGCCAGTCATGGAAAATATAACATCAGTGATTATGTTTAGTGCCTAACACTGGATAATAGGAAGTGGCTGCCACTGACGTATGTATTTACTACAATGTACTTGCGTTGCCATTTTGAAGTATACACTTCTGTTTATGAGTAAGTCAACCATAAAATAGCATGCTCCGGCTGGTGAGATAGCTCAGCGGGTAAAGGGCTTGCCAAGTAGCCTGAATTTAGTCCCTGGAACCCACATAAAAATGGCAGGAGAGACTTGACTCCATAGGTTTCTATCACAGGCTGCCATGGCACATGTACCCAAACACAAACACTGTGCATATATACACAATAATTAAAATGTTGAAAATGTGCCTCACAATGGCCACAACAGCTGCACTAGTCTCTTATGCTCTCTTGCTTTCCCTTGTATCAAGGCGACATTCTAAGTGATGGGCTCATAGCATCTAAAGCTTCGTGGAATCACCTCATGAAGTTCCCATGAACACAAACTAACCTACATTAACCAACTTCCTGTTACCTATTCATTCATAACTATACCCTGCTTTTTATCCCTATCTGAAAGCATATCTACTGTAGAGCACGAATCTCGCATGTTAGCTTTGGGGACTTCTACAAGCATCCATACACATGTAACTACCTCCCAGAACATGACATAAAACTTCCCAGAAACTTGCCTTGGTGAATTCCCAATCAATACCCAACCTCTGCAAATGATCATGTTGATTCTAACTTCTGTGACCATAGAGTAGTTGATTCCCTTATCTGCATGTAATCTTACAGGACAAACTTCATTTTTATTGGTTTCTTAAATCAGCATTATGTCTTTGGGAATTAAGGATGTTTTCTGATGGGGGAAGAAGTTAACATTTTAAAATAACTGTCTAGTATTTATGGTATAAGTATACTACAACATATTTATTCTTTGTACCACTGATGAATATTTGTTTTTCCCAGTTTATGATTATAATAAATAAAGCTCCTGTGGACATTAGTAAAGTCTATTGGATGTAAATCCTCATTTCTCTCGGGCATATATCTAAGAAAACAATATGTACATTTTGTTATGATGATGTCGCTAAGTAGGTTTCCAAGGTGATTACACCATTACAAACTGACACCAGCACTGTGGAATTGTGTCACTTCCTTCAATCTCATCAACACTTGGTATTGTCCATTCATCCCTTATAAACTGACACATTCTGGAGAATTGGAAGTGTTACATCACCCATATTGACTAATGACTAATAATGCTGAATACTTCTCATGGAGAGACTAGCCATTTATACAGCCACGTTCGCTCTGTTGTGCTTCTTCAGTGTGCTCTCTCAACTCAATTAATATCCTTGTCTTTTACTTATTGATATTTTCTTTCATGGTCCTTTTTACCTTTTGATTTTTAAAAATTATTGCTTGTCCCAAGAGGATGAAGAGAGTCTCTTTCATGTTTTCGTTCAGAATACTTAATTTATTTCTCATTTGAAGTTATTATCCATTCTTGTTTAATATTTAGGTACAGTGTAAGGTGGAAGTCAAAGTTATTCTCTTCCACATAATTATCTAAGTACACTGACATGATATGAAAATAAGCCATCCTTTCCTTATTAGACTATACCTTTGTCATAGATCAGCTATGTTTGTGTAAGTATACTAGAATGCTTCTGTTTCTAGAAATACCTCTAGAAAAAAAATTTGATGTCTAGTTTTTGTCTTTCAACATCAGTTCTTATAACCCAAACTAGTAACAGATTTTTTTTGCTAGCCAATATCTTTCACATTTGTTAGAGACAGACTTTGTCAAAAGCAGAAGAAAAAGCCTTTGAGACTTGAAAGTAATTTGGGTCCTGTGCTAAGCCAGAACCCTAGTTAGGGTTTCAGTTGCTATGGTAAGGACCAAGCCCAAAAGATTTATTTCACCTACAGCTCACAGGCCACCCTGAAGGAAAACAAGACAGGAGCTTAGAGGCAGGAACAGAAGCAGAAGGAATAGAAAAACCCTTCTTCCTGGCTTGCTCCTTCTAACTTGCTTAGCCTTCCATCTTATACACCCTAAAACCACTTGTCCAGAGATGACATCATCCACAGTGGGAGGGGCCCTCCCTCACACACACACACACACACACACAGAATCATTTTGTGTGTGTGTGTGTGTGTGTGTGTGTGTGAGAGAGAGAGAGAGAGAGAGAGAGAGAGAGAGAGAGAGAGAGAGCAGCATGATCCACAAGAGAGTGAGATGTTTGCTTCTCTCCTTGATTGTTATTCTAGGAAATAGGACCTCCAAAATCAATTATGAAAAACCACAGGCCAGCCTGACAGGAGGCAGGTCTGAGATTGAGATTCTCTTTACCCAGATGTGTCTAGGTTCCATCAGGTTGACAAAGACAAACCGGCACACTTAGAATTAGAGAGAAGATAAGTTGGAGACAGCAGCTAATCTACAGCCACTGGTGGGCAGAAGGAAGGATGGACAGTTACATGAGCTGTATCTATCTAAAGACTGGGATACTGGACAGAATCATCGTGTGTGTGTGTGTGTGTGTGTGTGTGTGTGTGTGTGTGTGTGAGAGAGAGAGAGAGAGAGAGAGAGAGAGAGAGAGAGCGAGAGAGAGAGAGAGAGAGAGAGAAGCATGACCCACATAAGAGTGAGATGTTTGCTCCTCTCCTCGATTGTTATTCTAGGAAATAGGCCTTCAATCAATGCTGAAGACCAATATGAAGAAGGAAAAAAAAAACTAGATTGTTTTCTGAACAATCCCTGACTGATTTAAGGGGGTCAAATCCATTATTTAATGTTAAAGCAGCCAATGTGTAATATCCGTAAGTCAAGAAATTAGTAAGGGGTCATAAGGATGGAGCTCTGAAAGGAGAGAAGATAGAAGACAAAAATAGAAAGGATTAATAGGAATTAATGGGACAACTGGAATTAAATTGAGATGGGGTGTGGGAAGGCAGAATAGAGGAAGGAATACCAGAGGAATAAAAAACACTAAAGACCTTTAAAAAAAGTCACCTAGAAACCTACTGTAGAAATACACACACACACATACACACACACACACACACACACACACACACACACAGAGAGAGAGAGAGAGAGAGAGAGAGAGAGAGAGAGAGAGGCAGAGAGACAGAGAGGACTTAGAATGGAATTACCCTGTAATGAGATGATACTGCCCTTATTGGAAACCACTGGCTAACAAATAAAAGTCCAGTGTCAGAAATAAGTTACCTCTTTTGGAGTTGTTGGTCAGTGGAGTTCCATAGATCTCCACACATTACAGGCTATTGCCAATTTTACTGATTACCCTCCAGAATGTGATGGTAAGACCCTAATGTTGAAGCCATCACATATCTCAGTCACAGACTATGGAGAGATTAAGATGGTACAATCTTGGAAATCTTCTCCCTACTGGCTAGCTTTCAGGGTGCAGGAAGTTGCAGTACACACGGACAGAAGAGAAAAGTTACTATTATTCTCACTCAGATGTGAACCTTGTAAGGTACAACAGTGACTGGCCTGGTAAGACGTACCAGCTGATACAATAGTGGCATGACTAACACTGGAGCAATCAACCACTTTCTGGTCGGA
This sequence comes from Mus minutoides, assembly GCA_902729485.2. Classification (NCBI taxonomy): domain Eukaryota; kingdom Metazoa; phylum Chordata; class Mammalia; order Rodentia; family Muridae; genus Mus; species Mus minutoides. The sequence goes on along the minus strand of LR750188.1, from coordinate 113,584 downwards.
TTTGTCTTGATCTACAAGATAAAACCCATGCCTGATACCATTATCAGTTCAGAAACCTGTGGCTACACAGGTCATATGCCCTGAGCTAGAACCTACTAGTGTTATGCTAAATGACTCCTTGTTATATTCATATATTAATTCATTTTTTAACCTTCTGAAGAGCTTCTATTTGAAATAAAAAAATTAACATAGAGACCCGCAACTGATCAAGATGCAGAGAAAAAGAGACTGTGAAACATTTAGCCCTAAATGAGAAATCTTGATCACACCCCCTGCTTCCCAGGGTTTAGAGATCATTATGGAAGAGGAGGCATAAAGACTGGTATAAAGACTGTAAAAGCCAAAGGTGGTAGACAGACATAAGGAAACAGTGTTGTCCGGATAGAGCAGGGCATCTGTACATACAAACTCACAGTGGCTATAACAGCTTGCACACGTCTGTGCAAGCTCAAGCCCATTCAATACCATCATGGAGAGAGGAGGCGAACATCAGATCCTAACCCCTAGCTGAGGATCTATTGGCCACTGCTAGGAGAGAGAAAGACTCAGTTTTCTTTATAGTTGTAGTTCCTGATAAGTCAACCACACTCCAGTGGAAGGCTGTACATCCAAGAATATATGGACAGCACAAATCGGACTTGGCTGGTATTTAAGAAAGAAAAAAACAAATGATACAAAGTTGGGCAGTAGAGAAGAGGAATGGGTCTGAGAGGAGCCGGGAGAGAAGAGACTAGAATCAGACCACATTTTGTGAATTCTCAAAGAACTGATTTAAAACCTTTTGTTATGCCATGTATCCATTGTATAGGGTACCATGATATATAAAGATGCCTTCACGTGCACTCTGAGCACATTAAGTAGCAGCACGTGTGCCTTGTGTGAAGAACCCAGCTCTTGGGCAAATGGCCTTAAATCAGCTTCCCTGCTACAGCTTTGCTATTGACAGCTCGTTCTTCTTCACAGCCAATTTCATCCCTCTTCTTCTAGTGCCAAGACAACTTTCAACATATATTGATTGAACAACCTTTTCAAAGTCCAAATCACCGTGGAATAGTAGAAAAAAAAGATCAGAACAGAATCTGACAAATTCTTGATTCCATTTCTTAAAACTCTGAGATCTTGGGCTGATTATTAAAACTTAGGTGTTAAATATAGCAAAAAACAAAAAACAAAAACAAAAACAAAAAAACCCCCTCAACTTCGTCTATGGCACATACTCTAGTGAAAGTGAAATTACTGGCTTATGTTACAATTACATAACAAATGGCTACTAGGTTAATAGACACCTCTTAGAAATAATAGACTTTTAGTTTTACTATAAATGTTATGAAATGAGTCATCAGTAAGAAAAGCTACAGTAACTACAATTGCATAGGTCAAGCACAATACTAAAATAGTCTTGTAGTATTTACCTTTAATAAGTGAAGTAATTGAGACTTAGGGAAATTAAGTCTTTTGCTCAACATCACATAGCTCATCTGATGGTGGGAGCAGGATTCAAAGCCAGATTGCCTGGGTGTGGAGTCTGCTCTCCCCCGGGACAGTTCAGTCTCTCCTAATGTGTATCATTGAACTGGAAGACAAAGAGTCAGGGAGAATCAGCTGTCAGTCCACATTCTCCCTCTTGACACTGGTGTGGAAAGACACCATGAAGAAAGAATTACGAGCAACAGCAGCGGCTGTAACCTCCTTTTTCGGGATAAATGGTTCGGAGAAGCAAATTGTATCCTGGACAAGCCTAGAGAGCACAGAATGTGCTCAAAGACTCCCACTGACTCCTCAAGCCTAGCCAGAACAATGCCAAGTCTAAGCCAGGCTGGGAACAAACTCCAAAGCAGATATTGCAGCAGCTGTGCTCGGTGACGTCATCAGCATGCTTGATGCCCAGCTGCATGGAGTCGTGCTGGCTGGAGACACTGCATCACCAGTAGTGCACGCCCAACTCCTGCTCCCCTGGGATGCTGGGAATGCAGGAGCAATGACCACTGACTTCATTCCAAAATGGCATCTGGCTCTGGAATCCCTGCCTAACCCCATCTCAACACAAAAACAAAGTCATTCCTTCATCCATCTCTCTCTCTCTCTCTCTCTCTCTCTCTCTCTCCTTTTCCTGAAGCCAATATAATTTTCTGCAATGGTTATGCCTTATTAGATTCTCTCTTATTAAAAACAGTAAGAGGGGAGCTGTTGGGATCATTCAGTGGGTGATGGAACTCGCCACCAATCCTGATAACTGGAATTCGTTCCCCAGGGCTCACATGGTGGAAGGAGAGAACTGACTGCCACAGGTTTTCCACTTGCCTCCACGATGGTGCCATAGCACAGTGCACCCCCACACAAACATGTACAAATCACACATACATGCATGCACATGTACATGCATTCATATGTATGTGCATTCATACCTACCTACATACATGCATTCATATATATATATGCATCTTTTGAAGCAATGAAAGACAGGGAAATGCTCTCACCTCAGTTCTAGGGAGTAAACAAGTTTTAATCCTCTCACTTCTTTGAAAATTATTTAGCACGTTTCCTACAGACTAGCAAAATAGAGCCATTTCCCAAATAGGCAACACCTGACATGGGTCTGTTTGGGGGAGAAGAGGGAAGAGTGAATCTGCCTTCAGACACAGAGCTGTGGATAAAGACAGATGCCTGCTAGGTGTGATCTGGACCGCCACACCCCGAACTTTCAGCAGAGACCAAGCTGTCGGAAGACACATGAAACCACAGCGTAAAGTCAAACTGTAAAGACTAAATGACAACTGCTGCAGCAAAGAACAAGGAACAGTCTTGGTGACCCTTCCCCATCGTCCTGAGCACTCCAAGAAAATCTTGGCTTCACCCCTGGGTAGGGAAAGCACCCCTCAAAGACTCAAAGACTTCCATTGCAAGAATTCTACTAGAATCTCAGCTGATTTTCTGTGGTGCTCTTGAAACCCTGTCAAAGTAAAGGTTTGTGAAATTGTTGTAAACTTGGACGTATGAGCTTCCTAGAGAAATGCATAGAGACAAAGCAGTGTTTTGTGTATTGTGTTTTTTGGAACTGTTCCTACTGAGCAGCAGCCTGTCACACAACTGAGTTACTTTTCAACATTTTCAACTTTTAAAATGTATTCCACCTTTCTAATGGAAAACGTAAACTTTAAGTCTTCACAATATTGCCCTACGCACTTGAGTTTCCTCTCTCCATGCTCCTAGACAGAAGTCTAAGTAATGTGAGTCTTCCCAGCTGCTGATGTCCTGGTGGCATTGGTCCATTCCTTGAAGAGTAGGAGCCGAGTAGGGAAACTAACAGGTGTTGCAATAAACCTTCCAATAACCTGAGGCCCAAGGAGTCAGCTATGGTACCCTCTTCTGAAGATGGCTCAGAGGGAGGGAGTGTTTTTCTTTCTAATTACAAGACACTGTGAAGCTGTCAGGGTGCCAATGGCGACAGAGAGCAATGGTGGCCAGGGTTGAATAGCTGAAACCTTGGCCAGGCAGAAAGCCATTGGAAAGGGTCCAGGTCAAGGAAAGAATGTGGCTGAGGGAGGCGCCAACTCTGTGGGAGACTGCAGCTGCAAGTGGCAAAGGCCAAGGTGGGGTGGCTGGGGTCAGGGCTGTGGGAAACAGACACCCCAGGAGTCTGCATGCGGGTAGCAGAGGCAGGGAAAAGCCACAACTCTGTACTGAGTCACAGACACAAGGATGCCACTCTTCTGAAAATCCCATATGTATCTGAGGAGCACGAAATACCCGAAGTGAGGTTTCAGACTATGGGCAGTAATTGTGGTATCATTTCGTTTGAGTCCAAAAACTGGTGTGCTGAGGATATCTGAGCTATAAATAAAAACCCATGGATTACAGAGCGGTTAAAAAGCAGCTGTTTGCTTATTTTATGTGCGCGCATATACATGTGCATATGTGGAAATATAAACAGCATGGCCCAACAGAACACATTTGTAATTAATTTTAAATTACTAAGTACTAATGAATGATTTAAAGATGCTTGCACACAATTTGTTCTCAAGCATTTTCATATTTGAACTCCCCCCCAATCTTATTTACATTGCTCCTTTACTTAGCAAATATTCTCTAGCTAATGTCATGTTTGTAAGTGTTCTTGGCTTGTGCGACTGTGGAGGCTGGAACCCTGCTCCCGTGTAAACACAGACACCTGGAGTGCAAAAGAACAGGGTCAGGCAGCTTCATGGAGGTCAGTTTCTTAGAAGGGACAGGACGTCCACTGTCTAACTGAAGTTCTCAAAAGAAACAGAATCAGCTGGGAACTCTAAACACGCATAAACACACACGTGTACATGCACACATTCATATATGTATAGTCTACTCACTATGTCAGAGAGAGACAGAGACAGAAAGAAAGAAATTTCCCAAGATCAATGTCACCCAGGTCTTTACATCTCCTCAGTAGAGAATTACTAGTTTATATAGTCACTACTCAGGTAACAGAAGTGTAAGTGGCTTCTGGATGCCTGGCACAACTTCTAGGCCAGCCTAGATCTTCTGAATAATAATCTGTGTTTTAACAGGGTGCCCATGTGACTTGTTGGCATACCAGGCTCTGAGGACATTTGATTTGTGATGGCCTGCTTAAGCACAATACTGTTAAATTTCTATCACGAACAAAACACTATATAGTCCACTCCGGGGACAACTGAGAAATAAAATAGAGAATTAAAATAGACATAATACTGGGTCTCACTGGTACTCTCAAGGCTATACTTGTTCAGCTAAGCTAAATGATGTATTATTGTGTGATTGTCGTCCCCCCCCCCACACACACACATCCATGCTACTAAATATGTGGTCAAAAGTATCCTTATTTTCATGTTTGCATGTTCATAACATATCTTTGCAAGTGAAAAAGCACATTCCAAAATGCTGTATACTAGATAAGGTAAGCTGTTTTGCGGACACAAAATAATTGAAACGGTGTGCATGTAAGTAGTATCTGCATATATAAGCCAGAAAAAAATTTTAGACTCTCTCAGGAAAGGGGATTATGGGTAATTTTTTAATCTTTTCTCTTAAAAGATTCTCAGCATTTTCATCCAATCTTTTACAATAAGCACATGCTATTTTAATAATTAGAAAAGGCAAGAATCCTTTTTTTTCTTTTCTTTTTTTTTTTTTTTCAAAAGATGACCTTACCGGCTGTATCTGTTCCTCTTCATCATCTGTTCTTGCAATAAGGAGGTCCAAGGTTCATAAACCATGTCTACACAATTCCTCATCTGGCTAAAATTCATGTGTTCGCTTGTCTGGAGACAGGATCAAGACTAAAGGCAGATGTGATTCAAGTACCTGTGTTAGAGGCCTTTATAGCCTCTGAGGCTGGGGGCTGGGGGGAGACAGAACACCAAGTCTATGGTCAGATTCAGCTCCAGCTGAGGAAGCAGACAGCAGGCCATGACTCAACTATCCCATATCCTCTTCCTCCCAGCCAGATGGCTGGGCTGCAGTTCCCAGACATCTCTGAGGTGCAGTTCCATCCTAGGACTAATGAAATGTTAGCAGAGGTGATGCGGGAGGCTCCTCCCTCCTAGCCTCCCACTGTTCACACTCCCCTCTCATGATGAGTTGGTGTCCATAGGGCCCTGGAGACAGATAACAGAGCCACAGGGAGGAAGACCCTGAGCTCTGCCTTATACCAGTTAGAGCAGGCTGCCTTTTGGGAACATAGTTTGGGTGTGATATAAGCAAGAAACACTAGATCGTGATCACGCTTGAGCCATGAAAGCCTGGGTTTGGGAAGCTGTCGTTTATAGAATATTTGCATCGGGTTTAGAGCAAAGTACTGCTGGTATGCCAAGATAAGAGAAGCAGAAGGGAATTAATTGCAGTGTATCCGGGGCTGGGTAGGGTTCTTTTTAAGGAAGATGAGTTTGACCAATGAACTAAACTACGGTTACCTTTATTCTCATATCCAAGCATTTGGGAACACTTACCTAAGGGGATCTGCATGGTGGCAGTCAAACATTTGATACAAATAGGTGGTTTCCTTTCATAGCCTTATGTATCAGTTAATTTCTTACTTGCTGTGATAAAACAAATGCCCGACAAAGCAATTTAGGGCCGGAATGGTTTATTTGGGTTCATAGATTGTAGATCCAGGTCATTGGGCCAGGAAAGTCGCGGAGACCCTGAAGAGCACGAGGCAGCTGGTCACTGTGTATCTGCAGTCTAGAAGCAGGGAGAGACAAACGGCAATGCCCACCTTGCTATCTCCTTTGTACTTGGCCTGGGATCCCAGACCATAGAATGGTGTCCGCATAGCCTTGGTGAGTCCTTCCACCTACAAACACACAAAGTATGTCCACAGTACAGCCTGGTTTCCTAGGTAATTCTAGATCTCATCAAATTGACCGAATTAACCAACAGACTAGGAGACAAGATGCATGAGACATGATTGTCTTAACCAGTGAAGAATGAACTCAGAACAATTCTTCTCCAGAAAGCTGGCCTGCAGCAAGACTCCGAGATCCCAGGCACTCAAAACAGCAGACCTGTCGGTTTAGTGACAGTTGTGTGTAAAGGCCATCAAGTCGCCCCGCTAGAGTGCCTGGAGTTTCTTGCTTGCTTGAACATAACAGCTCTTCCGCTCAAAATCACATTAAGATGAAACTTGGCACTGGATTTGTCAGCCAGATGTGAAATTTTATTGTCAAACAAATAAGCCAAAAGAAAGAGTGAAAAATGTCTCATGGATCCTCAGTTGTTGTGATGGGGTGTTTGTTCACTGAAAAATTGAGCTAGGAGATTAAAGCTTCAACTTAAAATATAAAATTTTGCAAACAGTTACTATTTAAAAAATATGACCATATGTATATATTCAAGAGGCTTTGAAATAATAGCTACTAACAAAAGAAAAGGACCATGCACATTAATAAACTATTTGGGTGGGCCTGAGAATATTCTCTTTCCTTCTCACTACACTGAAGCCTTGATGCTGAATAGCAAATCTCGACCTACAAATAATGCCTCTCTTTGTCATGAATTTATTTCAGAGTCTTTTCCTAGACGAGCAAAAGGCACAATCTGGAAGATATCTTAACAACCAACACTTCCTGTTGGAGGTCAGAAACGACTGTTACTGTAAAAAAAAAAAAAAAAAGAGCGATCGCTTCTCCACTAACACTTTGAATAAAGGCATGTTTGACCAACCCGAGGCATGGTGTTTCCAGGGATGAAACAGGGAATCGAGGAATTTGGAGCCAAAGACTACCTGGTCAGGGTCAGAGAAACAGCAGACTGTCCAACAGTGAGTTAGCATCATAGAAAGGAGGAGCAGGGTAGGCATGGACAATGTCGTAGACACAAGAAGGACGACAATGAGAAAAGTCTGGCAAGCTATCAAAAGGCACAGAGCATGAGTGAAGTACCGATCCCTTCTGGAACACTAGCAGAGATGGTGCTATTGATGAAGTCTGACTCCTCCAGGGGGGCCAACCCATGCCCGATGCAGACCACCAGGGGAGCAGGGACCACCCCTGGAGGACCCCTAAGCTGGTGGGTAATTCTGGAGCCCAGAGGTAGCACTCTCTGTGGCCATAGCTCCTTTTATTGCCTGAGGGACACAATGATATTTATACCTCATTCAAGGAGTCTGTGGAGCTTAATAAGTTCAAGTACATAGGCACCAAGAAGCTTGGAGAAAGGACTAGAATTATATTATTCCTGGCTGGGACTGTTCCCTTTAAAATGTCTCCTAATTACAGTACCACCCTTGTAGATGCAGACCACAGTGAGGTCCCGGGCTGTATTGTAAACTTATTCCCACCTAATAAACTTCTTTTCTTGGCATTTTTCTCCCTGAAGCACTCTCTTTTATCCTGCAGCTTTCTAAACTCAGGCTTGCCCACTTCAGGAGATGTCACCAAGGGTTGAAACTGGATGAAGACCAGTGAAACTGTAAGTGTAATCCCTCTGTGTCACAATTAGAGCTGGAGCCTCAGGAGACTGATGTCCCACATGTTCAGCTGCTAAGGGAACTCACTGGGCTACCTGCTTGGCTCAGAGACTCAGCCACTTTGTAGTTTATCTGACTCGTTCAAGATGTCAAGATACCGCTCTCTTGTTTCTCTCTCTCTCTCTCTCTCTCTCTCTTACACACACACACACACATGCACACACACATATGCTCTCACACTCAAACACACACTCAGACTTACTCATACACACAGACACATCCACATCCACACTATACACACACTCATATACATACACTCACTGACACATATATCCTCACACACAACACACACACTCACACTTACACTCATACACATAGACACATTCACACACACATACTCTCACATATACACACACACACATGCTCACACTTGCACTCACACACTCACACACACATACATACACACATTCACTCTCACACACTCACACTCATACACACATGCACACATATACCACACACACACACACACACACACACACACACATACACACACACACACTCACACATTGTGAGTTAAGCTTCCTCAGTTGTAAGCAGTCTGAGTGTGTTTTCCTCTCCTATTCTTAGTCTCCACCATTTGCTAGTGCTCATCCACATGAAAACTCAAGACTTCTTCTTTTCATCAAAATGTTCGTGCTTAGTTATTTTAAGATGAAATGCTTCGGTGACTCATAGTGGAAAGGAATTTCATGTTCTAGGTGCTCTGCTACCTGAGCATACGTGTGAGTGTCTGCATCCATTCAGGCTTCATCTCGAAAATTTTTTGGGGGGTGGGTGGGTGAGTAGGAGGGAGAGAGAGAGAGAGAGAGAGAGAGAGAGAGAGAGAGAGAGAGAGAGCATTCACCTATTGTGAAGGAGCTCTACCGTAAGACTTAGATAGCTTTAGGAGCAGGCTGAGCCATTGACTCTGGGACCACTCTCCTGAGCTTATCACAGAAACCAAGGCCCTCTGATGAACTTCGCAGGACTGGATGCTTTGGGATAACTGACAGCAACCCTCCCTGTCTTCTTGGAAGACATTCCTGAGAGCTGCCGCAGTGCCCTCTCCTGAAGAAGTTTGTGTGCACTTGTGCTGGAGGTGGAGAAGGGGAGTGGTGGCTTTGTTTAAGGCAAGATACTCAGAAGAATGTGTATATGGAAGCAAAACCAAGGGCCTGGGGGTTTTCACATTAACTGTATCTCATTTGTGGTTGCTGGTTAATCTGGGAAAGCATAGAGCATGCAAATTCTCAATACCTATAGAAAAATGCCAGGGGGAGGGGGTGCCTGCCTGCCATCCTACAGAAAAGGGTCCCTGGAGTTAGCTGTGCTGGTAGTTTTGCTGAACTGGGGAGTACTGGATTCAGCAAAAGACCCTATCTCAAAAAATAAGGGGGAGAGGGATAGGAAAAAGATGCCCAACATTGACCTTTGAACTCCACCTGCATACCAACATATGTATGCAGTCACATGACCACTTAGGCTAGAAAGGAGAGAGAGAAAGAGAGCAATGAATAAAAAGAGAAAGTCCCACGCAAGCAGGTGGCAGACAACTGTAATTCCAGCATTCAAAAGGCTGAGACAGGAGGATTACAAGTCTGAGACCAGTCTAAATTACCCAGAGCATTGAAGACAAGCTTGGGCTACTGTCTGTTTTAAGACCCCGTCTCAAAGAACTAAGAGAAAGAGCCCATCACTTATGAAGTTATTTTGCTGTAGAACATGTGACACAACATATAAATCCCCATTGGCACAATACCTTGGAAACATGAAAAATAGAAAGCAGCTATTCTTCCATTTTCCATGGCTACTGTTTCCATTAGAACTTTCATGTCTATGACAGCGTCATCATAGTGACAAATATTTTTGTCCATTTGTTTGTGATACTACACATAGTAGGTTTGAATAAAAGTCCAAATAGTCTTTATAGCTTTAAACAAATTTCCTGGGCTCCTGTACCTATCAATGTTTTGGGGGGCTACATAGGTATATATTCCCCCATGTTAAGTAGCTGACTTGATACATGCCTCTGAATTAATGTTTTAGTGTTTCTTTGTTCGTGTATTTAACTAATATTCATACTTAACAACCCTATTTAGTGATTGATGTCTGTTGGTGTATTCCTTATGCTCCGAGTAAGCTTCTCCAAGGAGGGAGAGCCTCAAGCCCGAACTTCTGCACACCATCTGCAGGGGTTGTGTTCTGGGTGTTCTGTGACACCTGTCACTTACATCACTGAGATTCCTTTCCTGGTCATTCAACTTGTGTCCTGGAGCAAGTGCCGCGACCCAAGATGCAAGCAAAAGATGCTTACATGCAGGAGCCACTGCTGCCGAGTGGACGTAAGTATATTATGCTGAAATGAAAGCATAAATAAAATAAAGCTTGACTGAAGAAAAAAAGATGTCTGTGGGGGTGTGGCATCAATCCAGATGGCTGCAGGGGTGTGGCATCAATCCCTAGACAATTTGCAAAGGAAATACCTTAAGAGCAGGGACCAGGCCGACAGTTATACACTTGATCAATTCAGAGGCTACAGACAGGGTGTGCCCTGCCTCCCAGACTTTGGAAGCAATGGAAGAGCCCTCACTGGTGACCAGAAAAGACATCTCCATAGGATGGAGTTCCTTCTAAGTGGGCAGTGGAGTGCAGATTCCTCTGAACTCCCATCTCCTGCAGTATACCCTGCCTGTGCAGGGAGCTGAGAACGAATCACTATCTTAAATCTGGAAAGGCATACTCCACAATGCTTTCAGGAGGCTCAGAAGCAAAGGCACACTCAATTTTCGAATATACTAGAATCTAAAAGACTCTGCTCCTTGCTCCTGGCTCCTTCACAGTCTTGTATAACTCCTCTGCTTCCTAGAGTAACCACCAACAGTGTAGCCATCCACAGTGCCTACCCAAGGCTAGCTCTCCCCCTCATTCCACAGTCCTATAAAGAGCTATCTATTCCTCCCGGCCCAACATAAGCCAGTTATCACTTCCAGGCCCATGGACATGAGTTGATTCACAGTCTACTCCTCCCCAAAAGGTCTTCAGAAGCTATGGGCAGGAGTTGAGGGGAGTAGAACAGGTCCCCCCCCCCAAGGTGGGAAGGGTGTGAGTTGTTGGCTTCATAATTTAGGATCGCTTCGCTGGGCGTGGTGGCGCACGCCTTTAATCCCAACACTCAGGAGGCAGAGGCAGGCAGATTTCTGAGTTCGAGGCCAGCCTGGTCTACAATGTGAGTTCCAGGACAGCCAGGGCTATACAGAGAAACCCTGTCTCGGAACCCCCCCCCCCAAAAAAAATTAGGATCACTTAGTAAGACATACAGACTCGTAGTTTGAGAACAGGCCGTAGGTTTCTAGTTAGAATCGAGCTCAAGTAGACTACAGGAGAATTGAGGGTCAGAGATTCTGGTTTTGTTTTGTAGCCCAGAGCCAAGTCTTCCCTCTCTGAACATCTGTTTTCTCTTCTGAGGAAGGGACGCCGTATCAGACCAATTGTACATAAATCATTGCATCAAAAAATATTTTAACAGTTTGTCTGTTTATAACCCACTGACAGCCAGACGGTTCTACTTATGGTGGAAGATAGAAACACTGGGTGGGAAATTCAGATGGAATAGTAGTAACTCTTCTAAATATTAAAGGACAGGGGACCAAATGCATCACTCATTCGTAAATACACAGAGCTGACAAACCTCTGTGTAAAATAAAACCTATATGAAGGTGAATCATATAACATAGTAACAACTGTGGCTCCTGTTTCCCTGGAGTTTAATGTCATTCATCATCTAGCAGATGACCAGGACTCCATTTAATCTTTTATTTTGTTATTGCATGAATACTCCAAGGTTCCTGCTATTTTGAATCCTTGTTTCACAGCGAAAGAAACGGAGCCCCAGCTCAGAAAGCTCAGCCAATAAGAGTGTGGCAGAGTACTATTACTAGCCATTTTGTGTTGTAACAGTTTGGAAAGGTCTGCATCAGCTGCCCCTTAGATGAAATGGAATGTGTGGAAATTGGTAATGTTTAAAATTATACACTATGATGAGGTGCGTAGAGCATACACCTTCCCTTCTGTCTCTTGTATTCCGTGTATTTAATAAACCTCTCAGTAAAGGTAAGGATGCATCTGAAGGTGTAGCTATTTCACTGAAACCCAGTCCCTCGTCTGGAAGCTAGGACAGTGTTTCCCTCACAGAGGCAGGCACACAGAGAGACTGAAAGCAGTCTAAGCGCTCTCCGAGGGCACACAGTGCAGTTTTTATTGGCCCGTGGATGGCCATTCAGGCCTTGATGTTTTAGCACTTGGACCATGTGTTTGGGAGGTGCTATTAGAGAGTGTTTGGATTTGGGATTGCTCACGTGTGCACGTGTGTGTGTGTGTGTGTGTGTGTGTGTGTAGAGCCGGGTGTTTTCCAGAGTGGAACAAGAAGGATTAGCTTTCAGGGTTTGGCCCAGCCTAACCTGTAGCAGATGGGCACTGGCTTTAAGTTCTCATAAAGTCAACCCCGGGAGACTTGTTAAATAATTTATCCTCAACTTTGGAAGAGCAAAGGAATAAGGTGATCAAGAAAAATGGAAGGCACACGATAATGTGCCGTTGATGGAGTGGGCTTGTCTTCCACTGTGGTATATGGCGAGTATAACAGTGAATGGATTTGCAAGGGGTGGGGGTGGGGAGCCCGAGGAGCAGACAGACCCTGACTTTATCCCCAGCAGCTGCAACAGAGAAAGTGAGAAAAGCCCCGTTCTCTACCTAGGGAATGGCCCCAACTTTAAGACATATTGAACCACGTTCATTTACAGGCCTTCCAAAACAGTCATTTTATTTCATCCAGCTGTGGGGCCTGACTTTTGGCTAGAAAGGAGAGCCAGAAATTGGAGGGGGTCAGAAATGGAAAAATAAATCCACAGAATGCCTGTCAGTACCTGTTTCTAGGCTGGGAGGTGGGGCAGGGGTGGTGGTGCAGCAAAGTCACATGGGAAATTTGACATAGGCCACCATCTCCTGCTAGTCTTGAACGGCACCCTGTTTTCCTCTGCCAATGGCTAGAGAGGTAAAAGTCCTCCAAGCTTTGAGCAGATCATGAAACTCTCCAGCTTTCAGTCCCCTTCAATTAGATGCACACAGCCATTGAACAAAATGCAGAAAGGCTGGGCTAATCAGATGGTTGCAAGTAACAGAAAACTATTACAGTTGAGCTGAAAAAGAATTCTACTAGAGGAAGACTGAATAGGTCGTAGAGCAGAAGAAGTGCAGATAGAAAGGGAGTCATGTTGTGACCACAGCCAGGATCACACCACAGAAAGGTCTGGGTCGTCACTGCACTTCCCCTGAATCCCCCAGTAAGTAACCATTTGCAGTGCAGACAGGGACACACTTAATCCTTGGGTATTCTGTGTTTCTCTGCATCATCCATTTAGATCTAGGACATTTGCTTTCAACTCGTGTACCAAGTCAGGACAGTGAACTCTGACCTAGGTTACCTCTAAGATGTCTTGGGAGATTCTGTTGCCAGGAAGACAAAACTACCCCCTTCTTGCAACAACAAGGCTTTCTCTAACATCAAGAGCTCCACTGGCCCCAGGGACCTAATGACCTCTATAGATAACGTGTACTTCAAGTTTCCTGGATGTTTCCATTTCTGTAGTCCAATCTGAAGGAGAATTGGCTTAGAGGTTGTTTGAGCCAGGGATGTTCACATGGAGAGTTTGGACACCTGGAGCCGTGGGCCGTACTATAATAGCACCGTCCTTTCACACAAAGAATGGAACAAGAGATGCAAACACCCCACACCCATAAAACCACAGTCTCCTCTTTACAAGCTGAGGGAGTAGTTTGATCCTAATAGAAAAATCAAAGGCAACTGTTTATTTCCTGAAATGCCTCACCAGACATGACCTGTCTGGTTAGCCTGGAGACTTAAAGACACAGCTCAGGGTAGGGTCTGTTTGGCCTCTGTAGTCATGATATGTTTATGTTGAATCTATGTCAGCCAACACAGTTCCCCAGAACCAAACCTCACACTGCTCTGGAAGGGAATAATTCCCAGCTATCTGTCAAGTCCTCGTCCTCTACTACTGTCCTAAGAACGGGGTGGGCTGAGATACAGAAAATGAAAACCACTGGAGGACACAGCCTCAAGAGAGCACAGCAGCAGACCTTACAGGACCTTTACTTTAGGGATATGATGAAGAAAGACCCTTGTGGTCTAAAAATGAGACAGAGAAGTATGAACTTTAATCGTAGTGACTAAAGGTTTGGTGGCCCTAAAGAGAGTGGAGAGACAAGAGAAAAATATGAGAATACCACCCATCCTGAGGTCCAGCATTTCCTATGGTTCAGATAAGTACAGATTTGTCAATTGTTGAAATATGTCTGTGTGTCCAGCACCTACTGCTACTCACTTGAGACTTCCTAAGGCTGTTTATGCATGGATTTTCCCCCACCTGAAGAATTCACAGGAGATAAAATGCTCCCTACACAATAAGCAGGCAAATTCAATACTGATTTCATAACAAAGCTGGAAATGTAATGCACAAGTAATTAAAAAAAAACAGTTCATTGGAACTGGAAGCTTCATGTGTGATTAGGTACAGAGTAATGGGAAAGTAAGCTCCAAGCAGGGGTGCCCAGGAGAGCTGGGAGGACACTAAGCTGGAGCTACTCTCCTGCTCCCCCACCACTACTACACCTCCTGTGGTAGCCAGTTTGATTGTGACTATTAGTACATATCCAACAGAAGCCATTTCAGGGAGGAAATATGAGTTTTATTCAGGTTTCAGTCAAGTCTTTGGGAAGTTGCACAGAACAACTCACACCACAGAGAGCAGGAAGCATCATACAGCAGAGACAAGAAGCCAGGACAAGACACAGCTTCCAGTGGTGCACTTCCTTCAACTGGGTCATATGCCCATAAAGCCACTATGTCCTGAGACTCCATTCATGGGTTGAGTCCATCAGACCACTCACCAGTGGAGTTGGAGCCCCCATGACCATAAGAGGAATGCTTTATCAATCCAATCCAATTGACAATCAAGATTAACCCTTCAAGATCCAAAGTCCACCCAGGTACTTGAATGAGAAAGTTTCCAAGATAGAGTGAATGGTTTGTGTTTAGCAAAGATTCTGCTTGTGGTATATTAAGATTAAATAGATGTTTGACTCGAGAGTTCAACTTGTGAGTCTTATGGTAAGAATCTGTTTCTTTCAGTCCCGTTCTCTGTTAAACAAACAAACAAACAAACAAACAGGCCACATGACACTGAAAACATTGAGTATTTCAGATATTATGATATGTCCTTACTGACCCAATTCTTTGGGAAAATAAGGGCTAAAACAGACACTCACCCTGAGAAAGAAAATCAGGACTTTGTCAGGGTCAGAATGCTTTTCATCTCTGGAGACTTGACAGGAGGCAGGTTGGGGACACCTGTCAAGTTTTACTATCTTGCTTGGCCCCTGAAGACAATTCTCCTTGGCTAGAGATGAGAATGACAATGACAACATATCCAGGCATCTCTCAGACCAGCTCTTATTGAAAAGGCTCCACCCCTGGGACTTGTGAGATACTTGGGGTTATATGTCCTGACTTCCGATTCGGCAAATAGGACCCCTGCCCCATGTGGGTGGCATAAAAATCTTCTTTTCCTCGCCTCATGCTAACGGTCACCAGATTTTATCAGCATAAAGAATACAGTGAAGCTCTGTCCCCACCAATAATGTACGTATGTTCTGAAAGCCTTCCTATGACAAAATGCCCAGTAAGTTCTGGGAGAACAAAACAAATTCCAAGGCAATAGGAATGAAGAGTTGAATATAAAAATAGTAAACATAGGCGTTAAATTATGACTGAGCCGAACGTGCTGTGCACTGTGGTGCCATCAGGTTTTAAGGTCTTTGCCAGTTGGGGTAGTAGAACCGAGACTGCTGTATAAACTTTGGACCTCTGAAGTTGAAATGTTGGCTGCAGGGGAAGATTCTAACACAAGATGGCAACAGCAAGTGCAGGATTGATCGGGATTGTGAGTGGTGAAAAGTTTCCTGGGAAATTCGCAGCCTTGTGTTCAGCATCCTGTGGACTTGAACTTACACCACCTGTTCAGTGAGAAAGGTTTCCAAATAACAGTGTTTGGCTGGAACCAAATTAGAACTGACCTTAGACGATTCCCAGACAAGAGAAAACAGAATCAGTATTAGTAAAAGCAAAGGATGTAGATTGTCGTTTGACCTGGCCTGTGTGAAGATTTGGATGGAATAATAAATACACATTTGTTCTCGGCTTCTGGTTCCTGGCATGGAAGAATCTCTAAAGCTTTCATAATTTCCTGGGTGGTAGGAATGCTAAGTATGTCTTTCATTTATAGCTAGCCGTTGGGTTCAGTTCCAGACCACACTTCAGATTGATAGGAACATCTGTTGTTCTACAGAGGTGACCTGAGTTCCTAGTTGGGTCAGGTCACCAAAAAGACCAAGCCAGGAACCTGCAGCCTGACCCCTTGTATTCCACTAAGGAGATTTGACTTGGAGACCTACTTAATATTGATTATGCCTGGGTGGTAAAACCTTTATACAAATCCATGAATCATGGAAGCCAAAGAACTCTAGGTTTCTGAACCTGGTAGCTCTACCTGAAGGCTGACCTCCCCAGAGAATACACAGAAGCTCTGGTTGCCAATGACCTATTCATCTCTTCGCTGAGCTGTTTATCTGTATCTTTTTCAACCCATAAAGTAAATAAGTAATAAAGTAATACATCGTTCCCTGGAGTTCCCTTTGCCAACTTAGCAGATGGTCAAAGAGCAGAAAAGGGAGCTGCAGCAGCAGCAGCATCAACAAATCATGACCAGGTAGAAAAAAAAGCCAGGTCATAACCTGCCTGTGGCACGATGAGTTGATAGGGCTTTCTAAATGTTGAAGTGGGAAGGAGATCAGAGAGGAAAGGAAGCCAAACTGTAGAAGGGAAACATCCGGCGCGGCGTGAGAAGACACAGCTCACCCATACTTTCTTCTCTCAGCCCCATGTCAGATTTCCCATGTAGGACAATAAGCCATAGTCTCAGCCTGTAATCTGTTCCTGTAGAGACCAACCCCTACATGTTCTGGAAGAAGAGCTGGGAGGCTTTAACAGTAAAGAGTTCTCCAGTGTCTTCTCTCCTCCTCTTCTAGATCAGCTCCTATTTCCTGATACTCCATCTGTCCCGCTCTGCACCTGGTGGGAGTATTTTGCAGAGATAGGTTACGACCTTCTTAGAGCAGTAAGGGGATAAAGGAGGTACAATACAGCGAAGGGGGGCCGGCTAAGATAGAAGGAAGAGGCCTCAGCTCAGCCCTCTCCCCACCTCAGCTGCTGGCCGTCACTCCAGCTCTCGCTTCTGCAGGCTTCTAGTTCTTTCCAGGACTGAAAGGCTCTACAAGACCCAGAGACAGAAAGTCAAAGTGAACTTGTTTGCTTTGTGATATTTTTTGAAATGTAAAGTTATACATATACTGTTTCAAGTAAGGTACAATTCAAAGTAAATATTTTTAATAAGACCCTCTAAATCGATTTCCGTGTTTGATTTTATTTAAATTATCTCTTAAAACTTCATTTAAGCAATCAAATCATCACAGTACCGAGTCATTCCATTTTCCACAAGCCTAATTTCTTGCAGGGCTGCAGGGTTTTAGATTACAGTGTTTTTTTATTGCTGCTTAGAGTTGGAACACAATTTAATTTTACAGCTTAAGAAATGGTTCACATAGCAAATATTCTTGAAAGAAATCTATGACACGAGTGAGTGTTTAAAATGGTAAGGATGGAGTACTGGTGAGATGGCCCAGACAGTCCAAGCGCTGTCTACCAGAAGGGCAAACTGGCTCCTACAAGTTGTCCTCTAACCTCCTCTACCATGTGCAGGTACACACACAGGCACACACAGGCACACACACACACACACACACACACACACACACACACACACAGGTAAACAAAAGGCTTTTTTAAATGGCAAGTGAGAGGACTGGAGAGATGATTCAGTTGTTAAGAGCTCATACTGCTCTTACAGAGAGAGGACCCCAGTATAGTTTCTAGCACTTACACCAGGCAGTTCACAATCATCCTCACTTATGTTGTTTATTTTCACTTATGTTATTTTATGGACTTCCCAGGCACATACATTCACATGTGCACATAACCCCCCCCATAATTTAAAAAATAAGTCTTTACAAAAATTGTATAGCAAGTGTTAGGCATATCGAGGATCAGGAGCAATGTCTATGAAGACCAAAAATTCGCAGGCATATGTGAAAAAATGACATGAACTTTAGGGCTACTGATTATTCTCCCAAGGAAAGTCTCACATCTTCAAAGGAAAGAAATGCAATATAACTGGTTCGACCCAAGCTAAGTCTCAGCCATCATTTTAGAAAGGCACTTCTATGCACGGTACAGAGTGAGCCATTACCTTGCCTCCTGAGGTAATCCTGTGTCAGACTCAACATGGGAGAACAGCACAAACAGAGGGGAGGTGTAAGAAGTCATTCTCTAAAACTCACAGGGGGTGGGTGTTCAAGCTGCCTTGCTAGAACGCTCCAGCTAAGGGTAATATAGAAAGTAAAGTAACATAAAATAGGGAATGGCTGAGTGTGATGGCGGTACCCACGGTGCGGGCTGGCACTGCAAGATGGTGGGGTGCAGGGGGAGCTGGCAGAGCCACATATAGCAGCACCTACTTATACTGGCCCAAACATTGGAGGGGCATTTAAGAGAGAAAAAGAATAAGCGGGGAAAATCAATGGTGGGACCAGGGTAATGTTGCGTTTAGGCTGCTGGCTGCTAGGCTGCATCTCGGCTTCTGTCTAGACCTCTTTGTGTTCTTCTCTCTCCCATCAATCTGTCACTCAGGCAGACTGTTTATGAGGATCACACACACAAAACACATAAATACACAGGTCATAAATGTATTCAACCGAAAGCTCTTTGCCCGGAGGGATGGAGGCACAGCACATGGGCAGGGAGCTTCACGGTTCTTTTAAATTTCTGTTACACTCATCTCTTTGGGGCTGCATAACAAGCTGGTGAGGTAAGCACCCACCGAGAAAGCCTGATGTAAAACCAAGCGTAAGTACAGCCTGGTGGTTTGAAATCCCTCTTCTCCGCAGTCCCCGGCTCCCTCTAACAACTACCAGGTCTGCAGAGGAGCCAGGTCTGGCTCCTCCCATGAGCCAGACCGTTGTGGTTATTTGAGATCTTATCAGTTCTGGAAAGAAAAGAAGTTAAATTCTCTTAGCCTTCTGGAAAGGATCAACTGCTTTGCCTTTTTACCTGGAGATTCGATTCTTCTTGACAAGGGGATGAACTTGATGAGCTAATGTAAGGAACACGTTCTTACAGACCTGGTTTGTTTTCGGCTGTGTTTGTGAAATTTGCTTTAAGATGTGTCTACTTGTCCATGTGACATATACCAGTGTGTCTGCAGCAAGGCAGCCCCTCTTAAAGACGTTACCCCTCAAAGGGCCTTAAAGCCTGGTCATTAACCTTTCCCCTTCAAATGAAGACACCTCTCACTGTGTGCCTCTGGTTCTGCCCCTTTCTGCAACATCACCAGGGAGGGTAAACAGCTATGCAAGGATATAATACTTCCACCCCAGAAGCCCCATGTCCTATCCTTACATATTCATCATGTGATCTGATGGAGCTGGATCTTCAAAGTCAAATTTCTAGGGAAGTTTCTTTGGGTACAGAATGACATGCTCAAAAATCTCAGGAGGTAGGTGATCTTTCCATCTATCTGTAGCATCCATTGAGATTTGTTCTACTGAGATCAATCAATCAATGTCCTTGCTTATCAGTGGGCTGACAGGAACCTGTCTGGGAGCTCTATTTTAGATTTCAATATACAAGCTTAGCTGCATCACACTGTTGTGGGTTGCCCTGGTGCTGTTTTGTATTCTGATGTTAATTCTGCTTCCTCAGGAGGAGTGAATCACTTACTCAGGTGATTTCATGTGAACCTTTCCCCCATTTTAACTGGTCAAATAAAGGCTGTAACTAGCCAGTGGAAGGGAAAGGTGGGGCTGGAGGTTTTAGAGAATGGGGGAAGAGAGTGAAAGAGAGAGAAGACAGAGGAAGAGGAAGTGGAAGGAAGATGGAGCAGAACCACATGGCTTGGAGAAGCCACAAGTAGCAAGAGATCTCATAGCTGGGGAATAGAGTAGTGTAATCTGCAGCTTAAAAATATTATAACTGAGTTGTGTGGTTTTGTATGGGCTTATTGGGGTTGGAGATTTACTATATCACCAATTTATTAGTAACTGCGTATCACAATCAACTTCTATTTTCCTAACTAAAGAATGGCATTGAGTGTGTCTAGGTGGCAACTACTTCACTAAACATCTCACAATCCCATTCTGTTGTCCTCCCAATCTTCTAATGGGGAAGTTACTGTTAGTATTTCTATTTGGAACTGGGCGTGGTGGTGCACGCCTTTAATCGCAGTACTCGGGAGGCAGAGGCAAGAGGATTTCTGAGTTCGAGGCCAGCCTGGTCTACAAAGTGAATTCCAGGACAGCCAGAGATATATAGAGGAACCCTGTCTCAAAAAACAGAACAAAACAAAACAAAACAAAAATGTCTATTTGGTAGATGAGAAAAGTGGAGCCTGAGGGGAATTGGAAGAAATAGTGATGCAAATATCACACTTAGACAATGTCTTGACCCTTATTGTGTTTCTGGGAAAGTCAAGGTGAGTCAGGTATGGGCCAAAGCTTCACAAGCCCATATTCAATTAGAAGAGGCAGAATTATAAAATAAAATCAATGCAATATAAGTATGATCCTAAAGGAAGATGCTATGAAAATGGCCGATGGTGGGTGTGAGGACAGAGGGCAGGAGCATCTCAGCCTGCTTGACTGGGAGGGATGAAAGTCCAGGGACTCTTCAGAGAGTCAAAGGAAATTACTTCCATAAGAAAATGTAAACTTCAACGAGCAAACTTTCTCTGATAGATGCATAAAATGAATCCTAAAGCATGTCTTTTGTAGAAGAGATGAGCCTTCAATTAATAAGAGAGACACAGAATGCTCCTGAAGAATTTAGATATGGGGAATTAGTAAAATCATGCCTCCAGAGAGTTAAAGTCCAGAGATAAACACCCAGAAAGAAATGTTAAGTGTCTACATCACTCTGGCTCCCTTGGAGAAAAAGTGTTAACTGCAAATAGTTAACATGGATAAAGAAAGTAGGTACCTTTAAACCAGGAAGACTGGTCAGCCACACTCATGAGCTTAGGTAAAGAGATTCAATACCAAGGGTTAGAATTCTCCCTCTCATCACAGTCGTGAGTGCACATGCTACTTTAAAACAAAACTACTTCCCAATATGCTACCCCAAACTGGCTGATTCCAGGTGACAGCATTTATAAAAACATAAATCTTTCCTTTTATAGAATAAGCTCCTCAGATTCTGGTCCCATAGCTTTGTTGTGTTTGGTTTTAAGCTACTGCCTTTAGCTCTGGGATAGCAGCTGTGCTACCAGCCCCCACTCAGCTTCCCTTGAATCCTCAGACAAAACACACACACACACACACACACACACACACACCCCACACACTCACACACAGTTTGTTCTTTTTCAACTTGCCTTAGGATACAATTACTGGGTGTTACTATCTCCTGCCTGGAAAAGCATGCCCTTAATAATATATTTTGCTCTGCTCCTTCCACTTGCCCTGAACTTCAGTGGCTAGTCTCACCTAGCCCCTGCCAAATATCCATGACCTGGGCCTGTAGTAGTGGCCACAGGCCCAGCTCCTCCTGATACCTCATATGGCTGCTGGCTTCTTCCCCTCCAAAACATGGCAGAAACCCTCTCCTTGCTTGTATCTGCCTTTTCCTCCTGGGACCCAGAAGTCCCATCTGTACCTTCTGCCCAGCAATTGGCCCAAAGCTTTCTTTTACTGACAGATCAAGAACCAATTGGGGAACAGGACCTTAGCATCAGAACTGCCCCTTACACCTTTGCTTCCCTGGGTTTTGTCTGTAAGGACAGAATCCTTCAGCCAGACAATCTGTATACCTGCCTGGACTTGACAATAATATTTCTCAGTATAATACAGTAAATACCTGGCAAGACATGCATGGGGTTAGGATTGACCTGACTGGTGCAATAGAGAATAAAGAAATTTCAGGCATATATCTAGGAAAGCAGGATCAGGTGAGTGTGTGCTCTCATGGAGATTCACCAACAGGCCAGAAGTTCAGCACATTTATTATATATAGCTGAACAAAGAGATAGTTATCTAATCTCTATGAGTGTGTTTGGGTTGTCTCTGTATGGGGGCAGTCTCTTCTTGCAGTCATGTAGGAGGAGGGAGTGTGGTTGAAAATTTCTGTATACTCTGTTTATAACTCTGTTTGTGTATGGGGAGAGGATTGTCTCTGTATGGGGGCAGCCTCATACTGCAGTCGTTTGGGAGGCAGAAGCTATGGTTGAAAGTTTCTGTATACCCTGTCAACACTGGTTCTCTGAACAGTGGAAGGCTTTGCCAGTCCTGTGGATCTGAGCCATTATGGTCCTTGACATGTTCATCTCATGAATGCTCATTTATACAGGGATATATATGCTTACTCCTCACAAATTCCTATTAATTTTTGTGTATGGTACTAAGGATCAAACATGGGTTCTCTCACATGATGGATAAGTACTCTACCACTGATTTACATGCTAAGCCGTGAATTATTTTTTTATGTACCGCATCAGCTATACAAGAAAAAAAAAACCCATAGATTCTAGACAACTCCCTTTGTATCCTTTCATAAGATATTCTCATCAAACTAAAATCGTGCCATGGGCAAAGCCCTCATCCCTACTACACTGCACAGAACTTGGATTTACAGAAACTGTTTGACTCTAAAATACATTTAAAACATAGACTTATTAGAGATCATAATTTTCAGTGAGGTGTAAAATATCAGATATCAAGGACTCCCTTATATGCTTGCTTACTTTGTAGTAAGTGTAGGTGTACAAACTCCATCCCTTCTGTTTAAGTTCAGGAACTAAATCTGCGTCTTCCTTACTGTAAAGGGCACTGGTCAACCTCATTCTCTATTATATTTGTAACCAGAAGGGAAAGGCAGCGACATTATCATTACTACAATAACCTGGCTCTTCACATCTTCTAAATGTGCTTGCTCTTGCCTCTCTTGGTTTAATACCATTTACTTCTTTGTTCATAGCTCGACATCATTCAATGGGCAGAACATTAATGATGGCTTCCAGTGACACTCAAATGTTGTCTTGATTAGAGGGGGCAGGAAAAGGAGAACGATGATTTCTTTTTTCAGCCATTTAAATCTGTGCTTGGGAATTTTATAGCACAGCTATAGAATGGCACACCTTTCAAGCACATACTCTCTTGAAAACTTTAGGCTTCAACCAGAGCTTTGGAGGAACATGATGTTATCATGGTCCTTGTTATGTTCGCTGTGTCTTCCAGCAACCTCCACTGGTACAGGACGGGAGCCAGGGACCCTGAGTTGCCAGAGTGTGGTCCATTCTGTGAAAACAGAGCATGTTAATAAAACCCTTCTGGTCATGCTCATCTATAGAAGAGGCTAAGGGTGGAAACATTCAGCATCATACACTGAACTGTAGGGCCAGTCTAATTCTGGAGAAACAGACCACCTTATCAGTGAGAGTATATGTTCCTTTTAGCTACTGGAGGGAAAACAGACAACCCTGTCTCCACAAACAGCAAATGATTTCTGTTGCCCCATAGTCAGCGCTTGCCAACATCCTCAAGCACCAGAGGTGCCAACAAACTTACTTTCATAATAACACGCACAGATCTCCCTGTCTTGATAAAACCATCAACCTTTCCTTTTGTCTGTTCTCGAAACATAGCGGGGCTGCCTGGCCTGTGAATGTGTGTCCCAGATGGCAGTCATATTCTTCTTCCCAAATAGACGTTTCCTCATGAAGATTTGTCTCCTTATTTTTGTTTGACAATTCAAGCAAAGACTGTCATTTATCTGACAGGGATTAAAACCCCCAGGAGAGAGCACAGGGTCACTGAATCTCACAGATGCAATAGAAGATGTTAATTGGGAGGGTCTGCTAGTACCTTAGAGGAATTGACTTGCTTCAGGCTTTAGTGGAAGCCAGAGTGACCACTCCTGGAGATAAACTGTAGTCCTGAGCCTGTGGAGAGGTGGCAGGATTGTCCTGGGAGCCTTGCTGCCACCCTCCACTGTGTGCATGTCACTGCACACGCTCACTCCAACACCCATCGACAGTTCTACAACTCCACAACTTCTCTGCTCACAATAACCATTTTAATGTAGAATAACTCCTCCTTCTTGCTTATTTACACACATATGTAAGTCTGGAGTTGGGATTTTTATTCTAGTCAGTGGGATAAAGTGTCCTGCAATCACGTCTCCTTATTCTCAAACTGTCCCAGATTAAGAAACATGTATTTCCGTATCTAAGAAGCTAACTCAGTTTGGGTTTTTGAATTATAATTTCTCATTTTGTGTGACAAGAGTTACATAGAAAAAAGTCTTTTATTTCCTTTTCTACGTGTTGATCTGAAGAACCAAGATACATAATTTTCCTTTTCTTCTTTTTCTAAAGGTCTTTCTAAAACTGCCATTTTTGTTTTGAGGGGATTATTTGCATTTATAAATAGGCTAAGGCATAATAGTGGTCAGTTTAAAGTGGTGGCACATGATTAGGTAGCCTATTTATTCCTTCACACAGGGAAAAAAAGGGAGTTCGGCCTTTTGTATCAAAGGGCTTGGAATAATTTGAAATCCCCTGACCCTCAGCGGGGCAGATTTGCCGCTTTCTCTAACAATGGCAGCGCTCCTCAGATAAGCCAATGTTCTTAGAACTCATGTCCAGAGAAAAAGCAGTTCTGGCCCACCTCCTCATCTTCCCTCACGCCCCCACCATCTCCCACACTGGGAGATGCCCAACACCCCCAGCCCTAAGGGTCTGTCTGTCTCATGCATGCTTTCACGAGCCAGGGTTTGATCTCGTTAATGAGAACTGCCAAGATGATTTGGAGAGGATGACCCACATGTTTCCAGGACAGCAAGGCCTGACTATAGTCAGTCACATTGTTCTGTGCGTAGCGTGTGCTTGCAAGCATCCTCCAATATTTCTGGGGGGAGAAAATAAGATCACCTCCAACTCCAGCATCTAATTCCCTTTAAAAGTATAATTTTAGCTAGTCTGCAACATATATGGGTATCTTGTTGAGTTGTTATTTTAGACTTTCCAATGCTGATGAAAATACACTAAGTCTTTCTGAGTTAGAAGTAAGAATAAAGAAATAAAGGTTAAAAACACAATGAGGCATAAGTATGAGCTCAGAGCTCACAGCCAGGTCAACAATGGAGCAGGTGACCTGAAAAGGGTTTGTTGTTTATGTGTTTGAAGTATTCCTACCAGCCGTCTACTGCCACAGTAGTCTCACAACAGTTCATCTTTCCAAAGGCTTGAACTTGGATTGGGGGCCCTGGGTGGGAGATCCTTTATAAGATATTAAAGATAATACTAGCTAAAAATCAGACCAACACAGACTTTCCCTTCTCCAGATTCCCCCAATGCTTGATATTAGCTCTCATCTCCGGTTAGTCCCTTCTCTGGGGAATTCCATGGAGAAATCCATGTTGACCTAAATAGAGCTTGTATGTCGAAGTTTAGACTCTGTAGCTCTGAATCCACTGGCTACTCACCAGACACCACACATCTTCAAGGGTTAAGAAGAGGGTGGTAGACTCTGCATTTCCATCCCATGCACTCAGAGCACGAGTGCCCCAGATCCTTGGGCTACACTGGCAACCTGCGGAGGACTTTCTGAATGGAGAAGCCACCTCAGTCTGGTGACACTGAGGAAATGAAATGCGTTATTCTTGTTACCAACCAGAGAGATTGCCGTTTGAGCTAGAGAAGCAAGCAGCTCTACCGTGGGGCATGAGATCAAAATTTCCAGGTAGCAGCAAGTAATTGATCCTGTGGGGTGACCTTTGCCTGCGGCAGCCCATTTCAATCTGTGGTACACAGCCATGGGGCAAGCTCCCCTCTGGTCACCCCCACAAGCCAAACCTGGAGAACAATGTGCCTCGGTCACTTCTATGTCATTCTGCAAGTGTCCCCCACTTTTGTAAGCCTTTGTTCGAATTCAGATGCCCATGATGGACTCATACATTTTTTATGAAATTATTAATCTGTCCACCTGCGACACTAAATTAGAATCAGATTTATCAACTCACTCCGTGTTACCAGGTTTTGTTTGTGTTGGGGGCACAAAACATTGCTTTTATTTTTTTTAAATGGATTTTTTTTCAGGTCCTGCCTTTAAAAGTGTATTCATCAGAAAGGTTTTTAATAAACAGAAAGAGAGAAGCCTGGATAAGCTAGATCATTTTTTTTCCCTGACTACTCCTTTATATATTCGAAATTAATTGGCTTCTTCTGGATGCTGTCAGAGCATCTATCACCAGGAGTGAGCTTCAAGATGAATACTGAGTATATTTAAATATCAGCCTAGGATAGGAAAGGTAATGGATAGGAAGAAGGCTTTACGTGCCTGTCTTTTGGAATTGCCTAAGAATTAAATTGTTTTGGAAAGCTACCTTCTCACCCATTTCTGATCTTGAAGTTATTGACATTCAATATGTGAAGGTTTTCAAATCAGGATTATTTGGTTCAAAGCTCAAGGTTTTTGTAAATGCCTTAGGTAAGGAAAATGGGCTGAAAAATCCTAATGTAGCAATTTGGGACATAAATTATGTAACTGTAAAGAGCAGAGCAAAAGATCACAGCTCCTAGAGCCAATTTAGATTTTAATCAGATTTCTCATTCCAGTTTTAATTAAAGCATTTGACTTAGAAAAATGACTATTAGTAGAACTGACTGCCAGTAAGGCAAAAGAGAAAAATTAATTGGAAAAAAATGTACCCTGCCTGGTCTGAAGATTTGTAGCATATGCTGGGAAAAGGGAACCTAAGGAGGTTTTAATGAACTCTTCTAACATACAGTAGTATTTCTTTTTCCAGACATATAGAAAAATGTGTGTGTCAGATTTTTCTCTGTAGTTGCTGATATAAGTAAAAACAAGCAAAAATCTTTTTTTTTTTTTTAAAAAAAAGATTTAAAAAATCTAACAATAGCTTCAAAATAATGGTCTGTAGCTTGTGGTTAACTTTTCTTCCCTAGTCTCGTCAGGGTAATCTCTACAGATATGAATCAATTAGCTTGTATTTGCTGAAGGTTTGCTTGCTTGCCTGGACACCAGGAAGATGGTTGAAGGGATGTCAGTCACAGCCCCTGCTCTTCGGAATCACGCAGCCTTACTGAGCAGGTGAACAGAGGGAAAGGGCTGGGAAAAGAGTGGCCAAGCCTTGGCACTTTCAAAGCTAAGCTAAGGTGACAGCTGCCTGGGTTCATCTACTCCACCAAGTCTATCGGGGTAGGAGGTTGGACCCTGGACAAGATTCAGATAGATGCAGATAAAATCAAGAGTTGTTCCAGGGGAGAGGGGTGGCAAAGGATCCTGGGGCCAAATATGACTTTGGTAGAAAGTTCAAAGAGCCTGGGAGAGGACAGGAGCTGGCTGTACAGACCTGGTGCACCAAAGACTTTCACATCAGATGAGGTGCAGCCTGACATTTTCTCAACACTGTGACTATTTATCTGTGCTGTGTTCCCTCTGTGTAGGCACTGGAGGTCTAGGGCAAGGATACAACTCTGAACAAGAATCTGTCTGAGACAACAAAGACTGGACAGAAGCGACAAGAAATTTCTCCCCCAGCCCCCATCACGTTTAGCTGGGCTTTAAGAGACACACCAAGCTTTGCCAAGTAGAGAAGAAAGAAAACACAAAAGTGGAGGATCAAAATTAATTGGAAACTTAGGCTGGCAAATTAAAGACAGGAATGTAAAAACCCACCAAAAGAGCTGCCAGTATCTTCTTTAATCTTAGCCAGCCCATCTATGGGTTTCCTCAAAGGAAAAGTAAAAAGAGAAAGGACTGCAAACCTTGGCAAACACAGAAACACTCAGAGGAAAAAAATCTTGGAGCTGTCATGGAAAACTTCAGGGGAGATGGCACAAGCTTGAAACTGCAGCAGCCAAGCAACTAGCCAGGCAAATGTGGTATCTACTTGTGACCCTAGCTTTCAGGGGGCAGAAACAGGGGCTACCCAAGGCAAGCTGGCCTGTTAGCTATCCATAGCCAGTGAGCTCCAGGTTCAGCAAGAGACCTTGACTCAGTAAAGATAGCGGAGAGTGATGGGAGAATGCCCAGCATCAGGTCTCTACAACACAGGCATATGCACACATGTGCACAAACAGGCACCAAGGAATGTGATGCCCTAATCAGCAGGAAGTACTACGATGACATCATCGCTCCCTTTCCCCTCTATCCTTTTTTCTCTCCTATGTAGTGTTAAGGGGTTGAAAGGGAAAAAGGAGAAGAAGAGCAAGAAGAAGAAGAGGAGGAGGAGGTGCAGGAGGAGGAGGAAAAAGAAGAAAGAAGAAGAAGGAGGAGAAGGAGGAGGAGAAGGAGAAGAAGAGGAGGAGGGGGAGGAGGGAGAGAAGAAGGAGGAGGAAGAAGAGGAGGAGGAAGAGGAGGAGGAGAAGTGGAGGAGAAGAAGAAGAGGAGGAGGAGAAGGAGAAGAGGAAGAGGAAAAGGAAGAAGAAGAAGAAGAAGAAGAAGAAGAAGAAGAAGAAGAAGAAGAAGAAGAAGAAGAAGAAGGAGAAGGAGAAGGAGAAGGAGAAGGAGAAGGAGAAGGAGAAGGAGAAGGAGAAGGAGAAGGAGAAGAAGAAGAAGAAGAAGAAGAAGAAGAAGAAGAGAACAAGAGTGGAAAGGAGTGGAAGAAAAAGGAGTGGAAGATACAGAGTAGCTAAAAGAATGGCTACAGAGGCTGGGCAGGCCTGGGTGTATGGGTTGTTTTATGTGTCACAATGATAACATAGCTGTCAGAAGCAACCTAAAGAAGGAAGGAATTTTTTTAGGTGTTTGCAGGGAGTTTCCGTCTACCCTGGTAGGGTTGGTATGGGCAATAAGCAGTCTGTGTACAAGGGAACCTGACGTAGTGATCACACTGAATCAGGCAGAGGAAAGCATTGGGTGTGAAGCAGGGCCAAACAATATCCTTCAAAAACCTGTTCCCAGTGACCAAGCAGTAGCAGGCAGGCCTCACCTCTTGAAACTTGGACAGTTACTTAGAACGGTGCTAGCCACTGTGGACCAAGTGTGCACACACCAGAATCTGTGGGAGATATAACACACATCAAGCACAATACTGGGAAGGTTTTCAGTGTCCCTGCACTACTGGGAAATATCAACACAGGAAAGCTAGAGTGAGAGATAAGAAGTTAGGGGAGGGTGGGTATGGGAAGAAAACACAAGGTTTCACACACACAGTCCTGGCTACTATGTTACAAGACTCAACTAAGACAGAGCCAGCTCTTTGCCAGTGTACCCTCTGGAAAAACCTATAACCCAAAACTGCCCAGTGCAAGTGCAAGGATGGAGAAAGAAAAAGAAGGCCCTCTGTAGACACTTTCTTGTCTCCTCTGTCCAAAGGAATCTTGTCAAAGTTAACCCCCCTATCCTTCTGGGTTGAGTCACTTGGCCCATTTTGGAAACACATTTCTCTCAGGGAAGTAGATTCTGAACCATGTGGGGTGGCCACTGATGCAATTTGTGGGAAGTGGCAGGGGGGATGGGGGTTCTGTAGCTGTCCAGAAGTCACAGAGAACTGGGTACACCTAAAAAGGAGGCTGGGAATGAAAAAGGACAGGCGGGCAAGAGAAGAGTGAAGCCAAGACAAAGGTTTTCTGATTAAGGCTCAAAGTTTAATTTTCAGCTCTGCAGTTTAAATAGGGGAACTCAAAGCCCTATCCTTTGTTTCAGCTGGATTGTGTTGCTTTGTTTCGGCTGGACACTGTTGTAAAGCAAGCTCAGCGGGCAGTCTGCTCCTGCAGGAAGCTGCGGGTGAGGCTAGACAGAAGACCTCCACCTAGGTCAGAAGTCTCCACCCTAGGTGGGCTAGGTCGGTGGAAGACGATTAAGGTGCCAACAATTAAGCTCTGTTTAGCCTGCTCAAGGCTGGGAGAAGACAATGCTGGAGACCCTAGAGGTCCTGAATGAATTCACTTCCTTCCTCAGGCTGCCATGCCAGTCTTAGAGCTGATGAAAGGGAGTGGTGAGATTGGGAGAATCTGGGGAGACCTGACCACACATGTAATCAGCCGTGGTCAGTCTTCTTGGGTGCAGAGAAGCTTCCAGAGCCGCTCTTTCTTTGCTTTCTGCACAATTATCCTCATTCAGTCCAGTTATTTAAGTCTTCCATGAGGGCAACGTGAGGCTTGGAAAGCAACCCCCCCCCCCCATTGGATTGATGCTGTCACTCAGGAGTTTTCTGGCCAACTGTCAAAGCAAGCTGTCGAAGATCGAGAACAGTTGTCCCGAAACTCCAGAATAAGGACAAAATTAGTTCCCGATCTTGTTTGCTTAAGTTTGATTTCTCAGCAAAAACTTGTTCCTTTTTAAACGGGGGTGGGGTGGGGTGGGGTGTCAAGATGTTTTTGCCTGTGTCTGTTTCCTACCTCCTCAGGAAAAGGGCAAGGGAGAGAGATGAGACACACAGAAAAGAAGGAGCAGAAGTGGCGGTTGGCGGCACACAATGTCTTTGGGAAACTAAGCCTAAGGTGGCCCTGAGACATGTAGCACAGGAAAGGCTCATGAGTCTCTCTGTCACTGCCTCATCCGACAAATGTGTGAATTTGGAGCCAGCTTCGGGACCACGAAAGCAGTTAAAACCACGCTTTGAATTTCTAGACATGCACCGAGGTGGGGGTGGTAAGCAGCCCATGGCCAAGATGCCGGGCCTTCCCCTGGAACGTCGATCTTAACTCTGAAAACGCTGGTAATATCAGCACTTGATTGGCAACTTCTCAGTCCATATGAACTGCTTCTCAGCTGGTAGCTTCTAATTAATTTCTGTCCCCATTCTGTTCCCCCACCCTCTCGCCACTACCCCCCTCTCTCCCTCATCCCTTCGCTCCCATAAATCGGAAGGATCCCCTCATATCTTCTGCTTTTAAGTCAACTGAGGCCCTAGGGCCTGCTGCTTTCTGCCTGGCCAAGTAATCCTGACAGTGCTTTAAAAAATAATAATAAAAATAAAAAGATTAGCACTACCTGAAGCTACAAAAAAGCAGAGAGAAGAACAAAAGCGGGTTTTTTTTTTCTTTTGTGCCCTTGGAGTCCCAGTGTTTCAAGGCCTCCAATATACCTAATTAGAAGAGAGAATTCAGAATAATGCCCCTTTTCAAATTAAGCTTAGCGTCAAAGGAATCAATTTGATTACTTTTGTGTAAACAGTTTGGGTACTGTGGAAATTTTTCACCTGGTGTGTATGCTCTTTTCAAAAAATCCAATCGTTTTTACACCACTGTATAAATTCTGATGTCTCCGGGTAGTGTTTAAATTGGCTGATTTTTGTAAAAGGAACTAGCTACTTTAGCCTTCACTAAGATAATATTGTGAAATTTCAATTGAGATGTTCCTGGGAGATGCTTAAACTTAAGATTGTTTCTCGAATGTTCAGTACCATATTATTCAACTTTCAGGGCCCATGGAGCACGGTAAAGTGTTGATGGTGATACTCTTCAAGTGGAAACAATAAAGTAGAAATAGGAACAGTATCCAAGACCTTCTACACTCGTGGCAATAGAAATGCCAGCCTAAATGGGGTTGCTTTTTAATGGTTTTTTTTTTGTTTTTTTTTTGTTTTTTTTTTAAGAGAAGCATTTCAGGCATGGAGGGATGATGGCTCAGCTGTTAAGAGCCCTGGCTTGTCTGGGTTCCCTTCCCAGCACCCATACGGCAGCTCACAACCATCTATGACTCCAGTTCAAGGGCATAAAACATCTTGCTTGTTTCCATGGGCACTAGACACTCAAGTGGTACTTAGACATACATGCAGGCAAAACACTCATTCATACATATAAAGGAAAATTAAAATTTAAAATTAAAAAAGAAACATCAGAGTTGTTACCAGCTTCAGGGAGCTTTGATGCTCTGCTCCCCAAGAAGCACCGTCTGCATGAATCTATACTTTCATTCGTACACCTTCAAGTTTTAAAAATAAATGTTTGTGTGTGCATGTGTGTGTGTGTGGTATGTGTGGGGTGGTATGGTATATATTTGTGGGAGGGTATGTATGGAGGGTGGTATGATGTCTATTTGTTTGGTGTAGTGTATGTGAGGGGGTTGATATGGGTGTGTGCATGTGGTGTGGTGTATGTATGTGCAATGTGTGTATGTGTGGTGTGTATATGGTGTGTATGTGTGATGTGGTGTGTGTGTGTGTGTGTGTGTGTGTGTGTGTGTGAAATATGGTGTGTGTGGGGTGGTATGGTATGTATTTGTGGGGGAGTATGAGTGAAGGGCAGTATGGTGTGTGTTTGTGTGGTGTAGTATATGTGTGGTGTGTGAGGGGGGTTGATATGGATGTGTATATGTGGTGTATATGTGGTGTGGTGTGTGTATGTGCAATGTGTGTATGTATGGTGTGTGGTGTGGTGGGGGAGTGGTATGGTGTGTGTGGTGTGTATGTGATATGTTGTGTATGTGTAGTGTGTGTGTGGTGTGTATTGTGTCTATATGGTGTATGTGTGTGTGATGCGGTGTGGTATATATGTGGAATGTGTGTGGTGTGGATATGGGTACAGTGTGTGGTGTGATGTGTATTGTATGGTATGTGGTGTGCATGAGGTATGGTGTGTATATATTGTGTGCATGGCATGTGGTATATATGTGTGCATGTGTGTGCACATGCATGTGTGAGTACACGGGGTAGGTGTCCTCAGATGCTGTCTACTTTATTTTTTAAGACAGCGGAGTCTCACTGAACCATCGGACTGCCTCATCAGGCTGGCCATCAAGCCCCGGGGGAGCCCCCTGCTTTAACTTCCATAGCACTCACAGTACAAACACGAGCAACTATCCTCTCCTGGGTTTTTAGGTGCACACTCCAGATCAGACTCAAGGCGTCCTGTTTGCATGACCCACACTTTACCTCTCTTCTTCACCTTCTCTCTGAACTGTCTTCCCGGACCCTTTTAATTTAAGTCCTTTCTTACAGTGTACTTAAAATAACCACCAAAATAAACTTGTTCTGTATTATGTCACACTACCCCATGTTCTGTATGTTCTGTATATATAGCTTACAGCAATGAGTTCAACTGAATTTGGCTGCTTAATTGGAGAGAGAGGTTATAGTCATACTTCTTCAGTCCAGTGGGTTTACAACAGTGAATTCCTAGATTAATCTGGCTGGTGTCTGGATGTCCTACTCACTAAGCCCAGTACATTGAAGATACTGTACAGAAAGACCGGAGCAACCTGTGTAGACACCCAGGCCAGGATCACATCCCTCTCTGCCTTTCTCCATCCGGAAGCTGACTCATTTCATTGACCCAAGATTCTGTCAAATAGGAAATACTAATTAAGTGTGCAGACAGTTGAACAACCAGGGAGTTGAAGAAAAACAAGCTATGTTTGAGACTTGAGGAAAGCAATGGGGGCATCCCCTTGAGAAAGGCAACATGGACCCACAGAGCTGTTCCTTGGCAAGACAGCCAGGACAGGTGAGAATGACTTTCCAAAGCAGCCAATCCTAACAGATCTCTGGCAATATCCTAAGGGGAAGCAGAAAAGTAAGAAGCATTTGTTCAAGAAATTCCAGTCAAGTTTGGTAAGAACAGCTAGACTGTGTGGCACATGGATCCATACACCTCCCCCACACCCCACAGCTCCAAGACTCAGAAGCTCCAAGCACAGAGACAAAGCAGTTGACTAAGAAGGCTTGGCCATGGCTTCTCAGCCTCTGAAGTCCCACCGAGTTCAGCCAGGAGCTCACTCCCATCCTTTCAAAAATCCGCAATGGTAAGAGAACTTGTACCGCAGCATTCTGGAGACCTACTTTCTCTGGCCTCAGCTTGCTTATAGAGTGCTGGTCCCAGGCTGGGAGAAGAAAGCCAGGAAGCCCAGTGGTTACAGCCCCTGCCAAAGAGTCTGTTCCTGAGAGTGAGGGTCTCGCTCATCCCTGATATGGAGCGGCAGCTGAGAAAATTCACCCAGGGCATTAAGACCATGGAGCAACCATACGAACAGAAAGCCAGAGGTCTCCATGAGAAGTTGACTCTGAAGCAGACTGTGGGTGAAGGTCGAGCTCAAGACACTCTTAAGGAAGAAGAGATTTGGGCAAGCAATTAAGAGGCAGCCAGTCTCTTAGGAGAGCAACAAGCTCACTCCTAGGCCATCTGTTTCATCAGTTAAAAAGGGGGGGGGGACCGGGGAGGTTTATGTTTTTAAAAGACTTCTTCTGTCAGAAGAAACCTCAAAGCTACCCCACCAAGGTGCCTGGACTCAACAGGATTAGACAGACTATGAAGCAATTACACACCAGACTGTTGAAAATAACATTGTGTCCATCAGCCAGGAATTAGAGAAAGGCTAAAAGGGATGATAGCCCAGGAGGGACAGACAAGATAGGGTAGGGGGATGACCCACAGTAGAGCACTGGCCGAGCTACTGCCACCCTAAAGTGACCTTGTATACAACCCAGTCTCCATCCTCTGATTCTACCCTGAGCCTCTCAAGGTAGCAAACAACTGTGAAATGAACCACACAAATGATTCAGCAGACAAGAGCCAAAATAAACCTCAGAGAGGGAAAAGAGACCAGGACCGACAACGGCTGTGACATTGTATCTAAAAACATTTAACCAATATTGAGATGTGAAAGGAACTCGAGGAAGTGGGACCTTGAAAGGAACTCGAGGAAGTGGGACCTTGAAAGGAACTCGAGAAAGTGGGACCTATACACAGGGAAACATGCAGTAGCAGAAAGCTCCCGGAAGAGGGCAGGCTACCGGGGCTGACGACAGAGACTTCAAAACACCCAGGAAAATAGGGTCTAAAAATCAAAACGGTCTGACGACGATATCTAATGAAGTAGAGGATACTAATGAAGAGACAGAAATTCTTAAAACTGCAAGCTGGTTCCAAGTCTTCTGTAGCAGAGACTTAGGTTTTTTTTCTCTCTCTCTCTATTCCTATTTTAATGAGTCACTAATTCATATCATTATGGATCCTTATGCCTTTATTTGATCTTCAGTTATGAACCAGTACTGCTTTATTTTATTGCTTAAATTTCCAACTCTGGGCATTTGAGAGCTATTTCTCTTTTTAATATATTTTTATTAACTCCTTGAGAATTTCAAACCCATGCATGCAGTGTATTTGACCATATTCATCCCCACACATTCCCTAACTCCTCCCAGATCCACAGACCCAACTACTACCAACCTTGTCCTTCCTCTCTCTCTCTCTCTCTCTCTCTCTCTCTCTCTGACATACAAACACACACACACATACACACAAACACACACATGTCCAGTTTGGGCTGCCCATTGATTCATGCATGTGACATCATCTACTGGAGTGTAATCTGCTTACCAGGGGCTGCACCCTTAAAGAAACCTCTTCCCCCAGAAGCTATCAGCAGTCCGATGGCAGCTGGCCCTGGCTCTCTGATGAGGCCCCATGAATGTGGGGTTTTAGGTACTTTGGTCAGTTTTTTTAAGAACTTCTTTACTTAGTTGTTGATTGAAAAGTAACTCTCAAGGTATTTTAGATTCTTTGTGACTATAGTGAAGGGTGTTGTTCCCCTAATTTTTTCCTCAGCCTGTTTATCCTTTGTGTAGAGAAAGGCCACTGATTTGTTTGAGTTAATTTTATATCCAGCTACTTCACTGAAGCTGTTTATCAGGTTTAGGAGTTCTCTGGTGGAATTTTTAGGATCACTTATATATTCTATCATATCATCTGCAAATAGTGATATTTTGACTTCTTCCTTTCTAATTTGTATCCCCTTGATCTCCTTTTGTTGTCTAATTGTTCTGGCTAGGACTTTGAGTACTATATTGAATAGGTAAGGAGGAAGTGGGCAGCTTTGTCTAGTCCCTGATTTTAGTGACTCTGACTAAGGAAGTAAAAGATCTGTATGATAAGAACTTCAAGTCTCTGAAGAAAGAAATCAAAGAAGATCTCAGAAGATGGAAAGATCTCCCATGCTCATGGATTGACAGGATTAATATAATAAAAATGGCTATTTTGCTGAAAGCAATCTACAGATTCAATGTAATCCCCATCAATTCAAACTCAATTCTTCACGGAGTTAGAAAAGGCAATTTGCAAATTATCTGGAATAACAAAAAACCTAGGATAGCCAAAACTATTCTCAACAATAAAAGAACCTCTGGTGGAATAACCATGCCTGACCTCAAGCTGTACTACAAAGTAATTGTGATAAAAACTGCATGGTACTGGTACAGTGACAGACAGATAGATCAATGGAATAGAATTGAAGACCCAGAAATGAATCCACACACCTATGGTCACTTGATCTTTGACAAGGCAGCTAAAACCATCCAGTGGAAAAAAGACAGCATTTTCAACAAATGGTGCTGGCACAACTGTTGGTTAGCATGTAGAAGAATGCGAATTGATCTATTCTTATCTCCTTGCGTATACCCAGAAGATGTTCCAACTTGTAATAAGGACACATGCTCCACTATATCCATAGTAGCCTTATTTGTAATAGCCAGAAGCTGGAAAGAACCCAGATGCCCCTCAACAGAGGAATGGATACAGAAAATGTGGTACATTTACACAATGGAGTACCACTCAGCAATTAAAAACAATGAATTTATGAAATTCCTAGGCAAATGGATGCATCTGGAGGATATCATCCTGAGTGAGGTAACCCAGTCACAAAAGAACACACATGATATGCACTCACTGATAAGCTGATATTAGCCCAGAAACTTAGAATACCCAAGATACAATTTGCAAAACACACGAAACGCAAGAAGAAGGAAAACCAAAGTGTGGATACTTTGTTCCTTCTTAGAACGGGGAACAAAATACCCATGGAAGTAGTTACAGAGACAAAATTTTGGAGCTGAGATGGAAGGAAGGACCATCCAGAGACTGCCCTACCTGGGAATCCATTGCATATACAACCACCAAATGCATATGCCAGAAAGATTTTGCTGACAGGACCCTGGTGTAGCTATCTCTTGTGAGGCTTTGCAAGTGCCTGGCAAATACAGAAATGGATGCTCACAGTCATCTATTGGATGGAACACAAGGCCCCCAGTGAAGGAGCTAGAGAAAGTACCAAAGGAGCAAAAGGGGTCTGCAACCCTATAGGAGGAACAACAATATGAACTAACCAGTATCTCCCCCCCCCCCCCCCGAGCTTGTATCTCTAGTTGCATATGTAGCAGAACATGGCCCAGTCGGCCATCAATGGGAGGAGAGGCCCTTGGTCTCGTGGAGATCATATGCCCCAGTACACAGGAATGCCAGGGGCAGGAAGCAGGAGTGGATGGGTTGGGGAGCAGGGTGGGAGGAGGGTATAGGGGACTTTCAGGATAGCATTTGAAATGCAAATGAAGAAAATAGCTAATAAAAAAGAGTACTCTCATCTCATTCATGTAATCCCAGGTTCAGTTCCAGAATCATCCAGTTTTCCCAAAGACTCCTACACTCTTTTATTAACGACTGAGACCTGGGCTTTGAATTTGCTATGCTTCCTTCTTACAGTGATGTGGATGTTCTAACCAGTGCCACTGGCGGTTGTACAGTTCTGTGACGGTGCTGAAAAGACATTGAGTTCTCCACTCATGTGTGTTCTTGTATATGTGTCTATCTGAACATGTATGCACATGTGTGCTCATGCATGTGGAGGCCAGAGGACAGCCTTTGTGTAATTCTTCACCAGACACCATTCACCTTGTATTTGATACATGCTTTCTCTCTGGCCTGGGCCAGGCCTGCTTGTGGGCCCAGGCGTCTGCCATCACTGCCTCTCCAGAGCTGGGATTCCAGACAGGAGCTTCTAGGTCTAGCAGGACCTCAACCTTGTGTGGTAAGCACTTTACCAACTGAGCTATTAAGCTCCAAAGTCCACTTTAAATGTGTGAATTATGATATATGATACAACATATTAAATATACATACATACAACATAATATGCATACAACAAACTAAAAAATAAAATGGGGCTGTAGAGATGGCTCAGCGATTTAGAGCACTGACTGCTCTTCCAGAGGTCCTGAGTTCAATTCTCAGCAACCACATGGTGACTCACAACCATTTATAATGGGATCCGATGCCTTCTTCTTGTGTATCTGAAGACAGCTACAGTATACTCATATACATAAAATAAACAAATAAATCTTTCAAAAAATAAAATAAAATGAGTCTTGGGAGGTATACTATTTCATAAAGCAAAGAGGAGATCTATAGACAGAAGAAGTATAGAATGACAAATCCCTTGCCAATTAGAATCAAGTGTGGAATCTCGGATCACCAGAAAGTATATATTTAGAATGGTGTCTACATACCACTTACTTGTAAAAAAATGTTTTAAAGAGAATCAGACCATCCCAAATCATTCAATTTCTAGCCCCCTCCACGCCTTGGGAGCAGTACATGTGGCCCTCTCCAACTGGAGCTTTGAAACAATGGAGTGGAAAGAACAACAGATCAAAACCTCCTACATCCCTGGAAACACTCGGGAGTCTAAACTAGTCTGTCCTTAATGGGAAACACAGCAGTGGTTTGGGCACATCTGTGGTGAACCTTTAATGTGTTCTGGCTGGCAATATGTCTCCTCCATTCCATTCACCGCAATGAAACCAAGACCTGGGGCCATAGCATACTGCTACAGCCCTCAGAAAACACAAGGCTGGACAGGTGTGAGGGCAGGCAGAAGCCAGGGATCTGTTTCCATGTGTGGGAGACTATGCATTGGCATAGAACACTGAAGGAGAAAGGAAGGGAGATGGGGATTCAGACAGAGGTAGGCGTATAGACAGACACCTCTGCTGTTTGTTTCATGAGGTGTCCTGTTGGCTTTCATTCTTGTGTTCGATTTATAGTTTGTTCCACAGCCAATACACTTGAAAAAGCACAGATGTAAGCATAAATGTGTATAAAGAGATAAATAAGGCTGTATATGGCCTTCCGTAGCCATCACCCATAAATTCAAACAATTATGGATGAACCAGAAGTATTTGGGTAAAGATTGCATCTGTGCAAAACATGTAGAGATTCCTGAAACAATACTTTCTCCCCATAAGCTACTTAGGACCATAGACGGAACATCGTGTTGGATACTATAAGTAATCAGGAAATTATTTAAAGTATGCAGGAAGACATGCAAAGGTTAGACTCAAATGTTGTATGTCATTTTGTGTAAGGGACTTGAGCATTCCCAGATTTTGGAATTCCTGGGTGGTCCTGGAACTAAAGTCTTGCAAATACTGAAGGAGGACTATATTTGGTGAGATTGTAAAGTTACAGTTAAGATACCTCCGTAGAGTTAGACTTAGTGCATCCAACTCTGGCTCAGCTGCTCATCAGCACAGGGCCAGGAAAGCTTTCTCTCTGACCATGATGCCTATTCGTTGAGAAAAGAAGCAAAGCAGGGGTAGGGGTAGGAATGGAGAGATGGCTCAGAGGTTACAAGCACTGGCTGTTCTTCCAGAGGACCTAAGTTCCACTCCCAGCAGCCACATGGAAGCTCACAACTATTTATAACTCTAGTTCCAGGAGATCTGACATAGACACACGTACAGGCAAAATACCAATGCACATAAAAATAGTAAAATAAGTAAATTATTGAAAAGGAAAGAAGGAAAGCGACTTAAGAGCAACCAGCACAGGTGGTGATAACATTGTTGCTTCTAACATTGCTGCTTCTTCACGGCAGTAAACTCAGAAGTGTCCAATTGTGCACAATTCCAGTTGCACACAGCAGGCCTACAGAAAAACACTTCACACTGAGATAATCTCTTAATTGCTTATTTCCTCTACTTTGAAAACTATTTTTAGTAATTATTTATTTTGGTCACAAAAGTCATTTTTGCTGTACATAGACACTCGGGGGAAAAAAAGGGTTACAGAGGAACAAAAGATCACCATTATTCTGTCTCTGTGTGGAAAGGTAATACCGCTCACATTTTCTTTTTAATGTTTTGTTTTCTGTACATTTAATCAGCTTGAGACAATGGTGTTTATAGAGATTGTCCATTTTATAGCAAGCATTATAAAATTATCTGTTTTATCAAAATTATTCATAAGCTTCTTGTTAAATACGGCATATTGACCAAGTGTGTTTATCTTCTCTCCCCACGGAGGCTATTTAAAATAAGAACACAGAAATTTAAAGTGTGTACAGTCACAGAGACAAAGGAAATATGAGTCAGACAAATAAGAGGCTGGACGGAAGCAGGAAAGCAGCACGTTAACTCCAGACAGAGCAGGCAAGGTCGTGAGCCCAGGACCGCCAGGATCCGCTCTGGTACACAGCCCAAGAAAGGCAACCTCATCTGACAGAATTCAGGCAGTCTGGTCGAGGACCAAGTGTCAGTAGCTATCAACAAAGGGCAGAATGAGATGCTAAACATAAAACTGGAGCATGCGCCAGCACACACACACACACACACACACACACACACACACACACACACACACACACGGGTGGGGTGGGGGTGGGGTACAAAGTTCAGTCTCTGGGAAAACTGGACTGAAGAAAATCTAGAGGCAAAGATGTCAGCTTCAGCAAGGATGGGGAAGAAGGAAATATGAGAATACATTCAGTAGGACTAAGGGAAATTTGGGGTATGAGCTGGGAGGCTCTCGAGTTCCCTTTTCCCTTTCCTTCAACAATGCTAACAACTGGACTAGGAGATAATCTGGGAAAATGGCTCCGTCGGTAACATGTCTGCTGGACAAACTTGATGCACTGGATTTGGGTGCACAGAGCCCATGTAAACCCGAGACACTGTAGCATACATGTCTGTAACCCTGCACAGAATACACACATGCTCAGTGGCCAGCTAGCCTCGCATACAGTGGTGAATTACAGCAGACCCTGACTCAAACAAGATCAGGAGCAAAGACTGACACCTGAGATTATCCTCTGGCAAGCTTGTGCCTATGCACTCCACGCA
Organism: Mus minutoides; assembly: GCA_902729485.2. Lineage (NCBI taxonomy): Eukaryota > Metazoa > Chordata > Mammalia > Rodentia > Muridae > Mus > Mus minutoides. The sequence continues at coordinate 72,530 of LR750188.1, read as the reverse complement.
CACACACACACACACACACACACACACACACAAACACACACACACACAGAGTAATATTGAAGTTTTGATATGACAATAAATGTTAGCAGATGTACAAAGCAGAAACAAGACTGAAAGATTCTTCACTCCTCTCACAAAATGCATGTCCCTGAAGAGGAGAGAGTAGGGTACTGACAACTTCAGCATGACATTTCAACCTGCTGCTGCCTTCAGTTAAGGAGTGACAATCCTGTGTACCGGCTCACTCTTCCCGATGACCAGGGGCTGATGTCGTTTAACAAGGATCTCTGCAAGAAGGCTGCTAAAGTTCTCTTCTCCTCTCAGACAACCTACAAGAAGAGAGGCCCACAGCCCCACATAGGAAATAAGTGAACGAAGAAGTTAAAAACTGGGAGGTTTCAGAGATGAGAAGGAGGTATGCCAAATGTGGTACTTGAGTCAAGAGACTCTCTCAGAAAGGAGAGTCAAAAAGCAAATTAGCAGGAGACAGAAATTAGAAAATTAATCAAGGAAATTAGTGTGTAAGTGATGTACTAACAGAAAAAAAGAGAGAAAGAAAGAAAGAAAGAAAGAAAGAAAGAAAGAAAGAAAGAAAGAAAGAAAGAGGGAGGGAGGGAGGGAGAGAAGGAGGGAGGGAAGGAGGGAGGAAGAGGAAAATTGGGTGGGAATTTTTTTCAAAGAAATAATTTTAAAAGTAAGTTTCTTGCTTTAGGGGAACCATAAAATTTATAGCAAGATGAAAGCAAACATACTCAATAGAATAATATTCTTTGAAATGTGAGAATGCTAGAAAGAAATAAAATCTTAAAAGCTATGGAGATCAGAAATTGTATATGTGTGTATCAGACTTCTTTTATAAAAGCTTTAAAGATGTATTTATTGTGTATGTGTGTTTGTGTGTGTGTGTGTGTATACATAAGCACGTGCATTTTATGTACCTGTGTCCGTGTGTGCATATGCACACTCCTGCATGCAAAGGACCACTTGAGTGTTGACTCTCTGCTTCCACTACATGGATTTGGGGGACTGAACTCAGGTCATCAGATTTGACAACTGCCAAGCTGCTGCCTTTACAACTGAGCCGTCTCTGTGGCCCCAATGTCTAATTTCTTAACAGCAATATCTAAAGATAGAAAGTACTGAGGAAGGATTTCAAAATCCTTAGAGGTAATTATTTTCTATAACAAATTGGGGAAGTAAAAGAGACATTTCCAGGTAAGCCTTATTCACTTATACATTTTCTATTGGCCGCAGTGGTAGAAACCCTGGCCGTGGTAATCAGTCAAGAGAAAGAAATACAGGGCTTTCGGTTTGGAGAGTGGGGCATCAAACTGGCCCTGCATGTATGTAATAAGAACAGATGTCCATGTTGGAGAACACACAGATGATCGGCAGGCCGGTTTGGACACTTGGCAAAGTGAGATACTGCTTCATCCCAGTTAGAATGCCTGCTGTCCATAAGGGAAGAGACAAGCTTTAGTGAGTCTATAGAGCAAGGACAACTCTTAGCTGGTGGCTTTGGAGTGTACATTAGTGCAAGCACCTGGAGGGAAGCATGAGGTTTCCTCAAAAAACTCTAAACATACATCTACATGTGTGTATATGTATGCATGTAATCTCAAGCATATAATCTAACAACCCCACTACCGGTTGCATACTCATAGGAAATTAAATCAGTACGTGGAAGAGATTATCTTCACCCCCATGTTCATTCACAATATCCAAAATAAGGCTGGTAGCTTATGATGTAATTCAAGCACTTGGGAGGCCAAGGCAGATGAATTTCCATGAATTCAAGGCCAATCTGGGCCAATAATGTGTTTCAGGCAAGTCTGAACTGCACAGTGAATCACTTTCTGAAAAAAAAAACAAAACTACAGTAGCCAAAATGTAGATTTAACCTACTTGTTCATCAGTGGACAATAGGTTAAAAAGGGGAGAGTCTATATAAACATAATAGAATATAGCTCATCCTTCAAAATGACTGAAATTCTGCATTTGTAACAACAGGAAGGAATGAGACTATAGAGTAGGCAGTGATGATCAAAGACTAACTCATATGTCCATGCTCATTCGGTGCTTATATGTGCACTTTGATAATACAGGAATAATGTTAGTAATCACTTAGCACTAAGGACAGAAAGGTGCTTTTCAGGTAGAAGTGTTTTGTAATGTTTAAAACTGATCGTGTGTATTGTTCACTAAAGCAGGAACTGGAGGATACAGTTCAGTTGTACAGTGCATGCCTTCCACCTGTAAAGCCCCAGGTTCAACCCCCAAGCTGCCTTTTCTCTCCAAAACCGGACTGGCATATGAAGTCTTATGATTATCTTAAACATCTCTGGAGATGATATATCCACCCACTAGCAGCCTGCACCAGCGATGGCCACACCACCTCCCTTACCTGAGATTCCCCACTGCTGCTAGCAAGGTATAAAGTTCTGGTTGCTCCTTGTCGACATTGTACACATTTCAGATGTTAGGTGTTCTGGCAGTTGTATGGTATTCATTGTGGATTTAACATGCTTCCTGCCTAAATATTGTAGCCTTGTATATTCTGCTTCTATGCATTTGATTATTTAGTCACAGAGGTAGAGTCCTGCAGTATTTATCCTACTACTGACATATCAACTCACTCATGTTATAAACACAGACCTTCTTTATTCAGCTGAAGACTGTTGATAGTGTCTATGCTGTGTTTTGTTTATCTATTCTCCTTTCAACAGACTCTTAGATTGCTTCTGTTTTGGGGCTTACATAGCTAGTGTAGCATTGGATAAAGGCGTTTGGATGGCTCTTCAAGATCCTGATTTCAAGACTTCTGACATATCCAAGAATTAGGATTGGTGGGTCATACGGCAGTGCTGTAAGAAACAGTGAGCCTCGCTTCATAATACAAACACTCCCATTTCATAATAAGAGCAGTAGAAGCTTAGAGCAGTGCAATCAACCAGGCAGTTTATTTAAGGACCTTGCCAAGTCAAGCATCTACATAGATTGGGTTTATGAAACCTACATACTTCACCATTCCTCCATTTGGTTGATGACTGGGAGAGTACACAGCTCCGCATCTGCGCCTGCTTCCCTCTGTCCCTGATGGTTTCCTTTTTCTCAACAAAAGTTGTGTGAGGGTTCATCTGTATGTTTTAAAACTTGTCTATTTGAAAGCTTATCGACTGCATAATCCTGTCTGCTCTTATTTGTCTACTCTAAACTTCCGGTTTGCAGGGAGGAGCTTAGTGGAACTTGGATGTTGGGGGAAATAGCTAGACCAGCAGCAGGCATGCTCAGGGGCTAGTGATTTCTGTTGATTTGTAGCTGGACCTAAATAGGCGCCTTTGAAAATGGACCATCAGACGAACAAGTTCAGTTTGGGGTTTTCACACTTGTGATTCTGGTGTTAATATTTGATCGCTTTACTCTTTATTCCTATCGGTTCTGTCTTTTATTGAGAAAAATCTTACATTTGTATTCACAAGTAAATGAATAATTCTTTTTTTCCCTGAGTTCTTTCTCATCTTTAGAACCAAAAGCTCACTACATTTACTTTTTTAAAATGGTGAAAACGAGAAAATACAAACAAAGGCTTTCACATTGTATAGTAGCAGAAAAAGCGCACAGCAGAGCTGAAGGAGTCCTCATCTCAGTATCTGAAGCCAAAACAATAGCACTGACGCTGGATTTCGCCTCACAACCCCAAATAAATGCCTGCCAAATTATGCAGATATTAATTTATGGGAGAAGGTGGAGGCTAGTTTTTCCTTGCAGAATGTTAATCAAAAGCTCTAATGAGCCGGGCGTGGTAGCGCACGCCTTTAATCCCAGCACTCGGGAGGCAGAGGCAGGCAGATTTCTGAATTCGAGGCCAGCCTGGTCTACAAAGTGAGTTCCAGGACAGCCAGGGCTGTACAGAGAAACCCTGTCTCAAAAAACCAAAAAAAAAAAAAAAAAAAAAAAAAAAAAAAAAAAAAAAAGAAAAGTAAAGAGAAAGCTCTAACTAATAAAGAAATAAAATCTCACCATCAGAATACCAAATAAGCATTGCTCCAGGCAAGATCTATCAATGAATGCTAAGAGGAGTGGGCCTTACTTCAAGAGGAAATAGAATTTTCTTATCCTCAAAGTATCTTCCCCATAGAAATCTTTATTAATGCCAAAGAAAAAAACAGTAGCTTTATTTTTGTGGTAGAGACACTGAATAGACACAATCTTTGCCAAGAAATTAGGACTCACACTTAACCAGTTAGAGGAAATATAGCATCATCGTGTGCCATTACGCACAAAGGACATAGGTCTTGTAGTTTGCTGAACAAAATGATTGTGATGCTATTCCTGGTTGTCAACTTGACTACATCTGGAATGAACTACACTCTGGAATTGGAGGACACACCTGGGATCCAGCTCTTAAGGCATAGTGGTCATTGAAAAGCTTAGGCCTAGGCAAGGCCCTTAATCCCAGGAGACTGAGACAAGCAGATCTCTGAGTTCAAGGCCAGCCTGGGACAAAGCAAGTTCCAAATCCAGGTGCGGTAGTACATACCTTTAATCCAGGCCATACCTTCTGCTGGAGACCTATATAAGGACAATGGAAAAACTATTTGTTCTTCTTCTTTTGGCTTGCACTTACTTGCCAGCACATCTGTTGGAACCTACTTCTTCAGGATTCCAGACGACCAGCTGAAACACCTAGCCTCATGGGACTGAGAAACTACTAGATTCTTGGGCTTCCCATTCATTCACAGGTACCCATCGTTGGATTCATTGGACTGCAGACTGTCAATCATTCCAGTAATTTCCCTTAATATATAGACATTCCATAAGTTCTGTGACTCTAGAGAACCCTGACTAATACAATGTATGAACTTCATCTGGGCTCCAGAAAAATAACAGCCCAAACCAAATGGAAGAGGAGTCTATATAACATCTTCACCAGAGATCTTCAACATCAAGGTCATGATGTTGACCTTATCTTGGAAACATAAACTGTGATCCACTAAAGGCAAAAGAGAAATAACATGAAAAGGCAGCATAAGACCCTGAAGATATTAGCCATGTGTGTGTGTGTGTGTGTGTGTGTATGTGTGTGTGTATGTGTGTGTGTGTGTGTGTGTGTGTGTGTGTGTGTATGTGTGTGTGTGTGTATGTGTGTGTGTGTGTGTGTGTGTATGTGTGTGTGTATGTGTGTGTGTGTGTGTACCAAATTTGGAGACTTTTATTAAAAATGGGAGAGACAAATGGAGATCTTTTCATTACTGGCTCCTCCCAGTAGTGTATTCTCTGCCAAATCTTCCCAGTATCTAAGGAGCCTGAGATGGAGAACTTGTCTGTATGGCCGTAGGGCAGCTGGCATTGGCAGGAAACTGCACTCAGGCACAGGTCCTAACCCAACTGCCACATGCCGCCATGCGTCTGCCTCCAGCCTGCAGCTGTTACTGCTTTCTCTAAGCTTCCAACACAAACACACACAAACACACACGCTTGTGTGTACAAATGCATACACAAGTGTGCATGTGCACATATATACATTTACACATACACACACATAGAGGCAGAGACAGAGACAGACAGACAGACAGACAGACAGACAGACAGACAGACAGACTCAAACAAAAAGTAATTTCAGTCCCTTTAGGGCAGTGGTTCTCAACCTGTCTGTAGCAACCCCTTTGACAAGCCTGTCTCTCCAAAAAGTATTTACATTATGATTCATAACAGTAGCAAACTTATCATGGTGAGGAAGCAACTAAAATGGCTTTATGGTTGGAGGGTTGAGGAACTGTATTAAAGGGTCGCAGTGTTAGGAAGGTTGAGAACTGATGTCTTTGGGGGGACTTTATTGGTTAGTGTCCTGTTTGCTTTCTATAGCTGGGATAAAGACCAGGACCAAATGCAACTTGAGGAGGAAAGGCTTTACTTGACTGACACTGAGAGGAGCCCGAGTGGAAACCTGGAGGCAGGAAATAAAGCAAAGACCACAGAGTTGTCATGGCTTGCTCAGTTTCTCATTCACCCAGGGAACATCTGAGTGGTCTAGATGCTCCCCATACCAACCATTAATCAAGAAAATCACTCCTACAGATTTGCCAATAGGACAATCTGATAGAGGTGGTTCCTCAATTGACTTTCCTGTTCTCTGATGACTTAGGCTTATGTCGAGTTGAGAAAACAAAAAACAAAAACAAAACAACCTCCCAAAACAAACAAACAAACAAACAAACCCTAAGTAGTATAGTTGTTTCCAAAAATGAACACCATCATTTCTCCAGGGTTAGTACTGGGAGAAGCAGTGGCCATGGCAAACTTCCCCCTTGGCAGGAGCCAAAAGTGGTCTTCATTTTCGGCACCAGCTTAGCAGTTCTGAGCTGCATGACATAATACATAGTTTTTCAAATTTCTTCCCCCCCAAACCCTCATTCTGTAGTTCATCATTCTTGTCTTAGCACTGTGAATAAATTTTCAAATAACTGACTGGTTTATGACAGGCACAATTGTCAGGCGGACATCTAGTTATATGACTTGGGATATTCAATTTTGTTTTATGTCCTTCAATAAAATTTTATCCCTTTATTGACACAAGTCTCACATAATTCTTTTTGCTAGCAATTTACAGCTCTTACGGACATTGTATATAGATATATTTTCCTTTTGTTTTGTAAGTCTTTAATGCTGGTCTATAGAAAAGTTTATTGATATGTATAGCTTTTTTTTAAAATGTGGCTCTGAACTCCTTTTTGTACATTATAATAAGAATGGGAGATTTTATTTCTAAATATTCATTCAAAACATAAGAACAATCAAAGCCACTTTCTTATACTAGTAAGACGATGGAATTATTTATTAGTCATTTTGCAACATTTTTGAGAGTGTGTGACCAATCTATTTAATATCATTCCTCATCATAAATGTAATACATATTTGAATCTACAGAAGACAATTTTAAAAGGTCCATTGTATTAAGAGGAGGCACAATACTTGGGGATATCTAGAGTTTAGAGTTTTATGTGAATATACACACACCCTTGAGTACAATGTGCCCAAAACACAGGGGTGTGTGTGTATGCGTCTGCAGTGTCAGGATTTACTGAATAACAATAAAATCACAAGGTTTGGCAGATTTACTAACAACAATTTGTCATAAAACCCTCCTGCCTGGGTGGCTTGGGTGAGGAATGCAGATTTTTCCATCCTAACCTTAAGTACTAACTCTTACATCATATAGTGCACAGCACACAGCAAATCAATCAATCAATGTGTGTGTGTCTGTGTGTGTGTGTGTGCGTGCATTTGTCAGTGTGTGTGTGGGGTATGTGGTTTGCGAGTGTAAGTATATGGCCTGGTGTGGTATGTGTGTATGTGCTGTGTGTGTATTTGTATGTATATATGTGTGTGTGTGGTATGTGTGCATATATGTGTGTATGTGTGTTACAGAATGAATACAAGTTAAGCCAGGTGCGGCAGAGCTCAGAGTCTACAAAAGTGGGTTGAGAAAGAGTCCATGAAGAAAAAGAACAAGGCCATGCTGGGACTGAGCTGCCAGTGAAAACTGCTGGTGTCCAGCCGTGTTTAGGAGAAAAGCAGCATATTCGCGAGTGAACAAAACAGAGCCAGGCTGAGAAAACCACACCCAGATCAGGAGCTGTTGCGGAAAATATTGAAAAACGACCCAGCACGTTCCCTCACTTGTGCCTCTGTCCTGTCACTCTGGCAGGCCATGAACTGGCGGGCATTGGCCACCTGTTTTTATCTCGTGGAGAATGACTCAGAATTCCACAATCTCTCCACCCAGCTCTCTAGGTTCGCACTGGCGGTTGCTACCATGTGTTGCTACCCTGTGTTTCAAATCCCCCACGGCCTTTGTGGTGCACATCTGGCAAACCCATGCTTGGCCGCTGTACCTTTCTCTCTTGAACCCAGATGAGCTGCAGCGTGAAGGTAAACGCAACACAAACTCAGCTCAGAAACGATGATAACTCAATCTCTGGGCACAACAACTAAAACCTAATCTTGTAAACCTTATTAAAATCTGATTCTTCCAAAGGCGAATCTTTGCAGATCTGCCATGATACTGGGAAACTCTAGCAGATACGTCTTAGCCCTCTGCTGTCCCATTCCAAAAAGGACCTAACTCTCCCCTGCTTCCTCTCTTTCTCTGTCCAACCTGGAAGTCCCGCCTACTCACCCAGTGATTGGCTCCTTTGTTCATTAGGGGATTGGTTCACAAGAAGCTACCAGAGTACCTGACTCATTCCTAATTCCAAACAGCCTCACCCAGGAGAGCAAGCAGCCCAGAGCCAACCATAACAAGGAGCCGGAAACAGTGGTCAGAGACAGGTTTAGGCAGGTGAGCCAGTGAACAGACGTGCGCTGAGTAGGCCAGATCACTGGTGGAGAATGGATTCAAGCTGGGGAGTCCTTGGTCCTATACACACACACACACACACACACACACACACACACACACACACACACACATGGTGTTAGGCCAGAGGTTGTTATAGCATCATGCCGTCAGAGTGTTAGGACCCCATCCTTTATTGGGTCCAGGCGAGGGCATTATACTCGTTCCTCAATCTGGTATGACCTATAAGCTCTTAAATCTAGCCTCCCCAGTATGATTTTTCATTCTCTCAAGTGCCATCCAGAAGCTCTCATCCTACCACCTGGTGTGTACACCAAAGAATGGACAGGCGGAGAGCTGATTATCACAGGGCCTTCAGCTCAGCTTGGTCCCCACGGCGCCTTTGAATTTCTGTCTGCTCGTCCGCCTGACCCTGCTCTTCATTTCTGTGGCCTTCACAGTCCTACGCCTCACTTCCGCAGCTCGATTTGACCCTGAGACTTGGCTCAAAGTGTGACCCTCAGGCTCTGGCTGGACTCTGTAGAAGTGACCTTGACAAGGTGCATGTTTAATTCCTAGGGGAATTCTTCTACCTTCCTGAATCTGTCTCTCAGGCCTCTTTGGAGGGTTGTTGTTGTTTGTTTGTTTCTGAGATGCGGTTTCATATATCCCAGACTGGTTTCTAAAGTTATGTAGCAGATGATGACCTTGAACTTCTGATCTTATGGCCTTCACTTGGAGAACTCCTCTCCTTGATCTCTATGCAGCCTCCTTTACCTTCTGTGGCATTTCATAACCTACCAGCACTCACACTCACACCACACAGACACACACACACCACATACACACACATACATGCACACACACATACACACCACAGACACACATGACACACACGCACACACACATATACACACACAAGTATTTACTAGGTGATGTATAATGTGTGATTGAGAGTTAATATTAGTAGTCAACTTGTCAACTTGTTTTTTTCTTTGAGAGAGAGAGCACGCACCAACATTTGTCTTGGCTAGTTATCAAGAAAGTTGGGACTCTAAGGCAAATTGCTGCCAAAGAAACTGCTGTGCCTTGTGAATTTATTGCTAGTCAATAAATTCTGACACTGTGGAAAGACACAGGGTATTTGTCTATGTTTCTGACACAGTAAGCTCATGACAGTGATAAACTTACCTTGTAGCAAAATCTTAGGGACAATCTGAGCCAGACTTCTGAGGTAGGAGTCCTCGGAGTGGCTCACATCTGTGCCCAGCCCCACTCCCTGGGCACATCTGTGCACTCTACAAGGAAAACGAGCGGGAGAGATCTATACATTTCAGAGGACCACCAGCAGAGAACTATGCCGGGAGGTACATCACCCTGCCCTGCCTGCCGGGAGGGGGGTTTTAGGACCCTGATGGACTAGCAGGCGTCAGCAGCTGGGACCCAGAGCTAGAGCAGTCAGAGGCAGAACTTCAGTCCTGTAAAGTCCACTACTGTCTTCCGGAAGGCACTGTGAGGTATTGGATGTGCTTTGTTGTCTCTGAGGGCATTTGGGGCAACAGTAAGGGAAGTAGAAGTCCTGAGTGAAACCTGAAATGGTTTGTTTTCACTGTCAACCCGACACGGTCTGGAATCACCCGGGAAGAAGGTCCTATGAAAGATTAGCTAGATTGTGTGGGAATCACCTTGACTAGTGAGGTGGTCTGCCCACTCTGGGGGGCACTGTCCTCTGAGCAAGAGGTCCTAGATTGTATAAGAATAAGAGTAGTGATTGAGCTCCAAAGGTGAAACTTTTCAGGTCAGGATTCTTCTTCTCTCATTTGACACCCTGTAAATGTTCAAAGCTATTTTTGGAGTAACCTAAGCATTTGCAAATCTTACCAAAAAAAGTAAAGCTGGATCTGAGGAGTGTCTTGTATCAGAACTTCTGATGGCTGAGGAGGAACTTCTCTTTCTGTCCCAGCTCTGTAAGCTGACCATCAATCACCTGGACTTTAAGGCAGTAAGATGGTCACTGCCTATGCAGCAGTGTTCTCTTGCATGTGACAGCTCACCTAAATAACACACACACATACATATATACATGTGTTTATGAATTACAGACATATACATATATGTGTATATACATACTTTTGGGCATGCACACACATACTCATATATATGTATATACTCATATATATGTATATACATGTGTTTGTGCATTACACACACATATACATATATACACATGTGGGCATGCACACACACATACATGCACACACACACATGCACACACACAAATGTAAAACTAAACAACTCTTCAGGGAACTACACAAGAGAACAAATTACTCCCTCTCCCCTGCCTGCCTTTAGGGGTTCTTGTGGGACTTGGATGCACTATCAGGAATTAGCAGCTGTATATTTATAAGCATGTGTATATAATCTGTATAATACATACAGATATGTAACACATAAATACATGTTTATACTTATATGCACCAGGGAGAAAAGGAGAGTAGATATTGGGCAGCAGACTGAAGCCGTGCTTACCTCTCCCTCAGAAGCAGACATTCACTTTAATACATATTTATGTGCAGTTGACCCTCATCAGACTCTATGTCTGTAAATGGACTCCCCTCAACCATGACATCCCATGGAAACAAAACGCAAGAACATTGTTTTGGAAGTCTGCCCCCAAGTTCCAAGTTCCATTGTTCATGGTTGAGGGAAGAAAACCCTTGGCTAAATGTATCAGAGTAACAACAAAATATATTTCGCTTCAAAAAATATTTTTGAAACCAGATTAGCAAGCCCAAGTTTCTAGCTACCTTTCCTGCCCTCAAACCACCCTGTGCCGGCTCATCTCATTCCTTCTCAGTCTACACTTGTTCACCCCTGGACCCACGTCCTCAAATCTGTCTCCCAGAGTTCACTAACAGAGAGATGAACTTGTGGGCGCAGCTTTTCCCACTTCCTAACGCTCCTCAGCGTGGTTGTACCCAAAAGCTTGACACTACTGACCTTCCCAGTCCTAAGGAGGGAACAAAAAGAAAACTTCTTTTTCATGCTCATGTAATCCTTATTTCCAGTAAATCTTCACGTGTATGAGAGAAAAGAGTGAAATAAGATTATTTCTCCCCCTACTTAGGACTTTCTCAGACTATGAGTAAGCTGTCTTGACCTAGAGTAAAACCTCAGGAGGATGACAACATAGAGGGTGAATATTCCCACCAACAAAAGAAGTTCCTTTCTTGTCACTCACTAGCCCCTCCCTTCCACCGCGGGGTTTGCTGGGGCGACTGTGAAGAGGGCTTAAGTCCCTTCCTCCTGACCGATGTCTCAGAGGTCCTGTGCCCCTCCCCACCAAGGTGTGTGGCTGTGTTCACTCTGGGAGAGAGACAGACAGCGAGAGAGATGAAAAAGACTGTTTATCTTCTCACAGAAACTCCGCCATCTGGGATGGCACCTGGCTTGAGATGTAAGCGGCTCAGCCCTTGTTTCCCAGAATGCATCACACCGACCCTCTGATCGCCTCTCTTCGGAAGCTCTTATTTATGTCCTGTGTACGCGTAGACACAATAAACACGGGTGCACGTCTGGAAGTGGGACTGTGGGAGCCAGGGAGCCTAGGAAAGGGGCTTCTCAGCTTTGTCTGAGAAAAGGGAAAGAGGCAGCTCTCCCCTGACCAATCCCAGCCCTTTTCTTCCAGCCAGAGTGCAAGTGCCAGCTGAGCCCCAGCACCTTGCTTTATTGTGCGAAGTCAGGAAAGAGATCTCTCAATTATCTTCAAATTAACTGCCTCTTGCCATTATCCGCTCCCTGAGGACCAATCAGAGTGTGCATTAGCAGAGCTGGGCATCAGCCTAGCACTTCATCCACTCTCTGGGATTCCGTCCCAGCCACCTCCTCCCAGGCACGCACCGAGCCAAAGTCATCTGCGGCTGCCATTTCTCATGACAAACTTTAATGCTTTAATTAGGAAGCATCCGCGTGTCCACTCTTCACAAACACCATATGGTGCCTAGCGCGAAATATGTTTCATTTTCACAAAGGCGAAGCCTTGGGAAAGGGCAGCATTTTGAATATCAATTGTTTCCACACTCGTGAAGAATACACTTTCTGTGCTTCAAAAGAGACCACGATGTTGAAAAGAATAAGTGGGGTTTTCTCTACCTGACAAAACTGGGTGGGTTGGGGAGACATTTTGTGTGTGTGTGTGTGTGTGTGTGTGTGTGTGTGTGTGTGACAGAGAGAGAGAGAGAGAGAGAGAGAGAGAGAGAGAGAGAGAAGTAGGACTCGACTTCTAAAGATCAGAAATTCAAAGTCCTTTAGAAGTAAATTCCAGGAATCTTCTAAGCATTCTAAAGATTTAAGATAAGAGATGTCCTTCGTTCACATTTCCATTTTTAACAAAACTATGGAATACCATCTCTTAAAGAACACAGTGTGTATTGAGGCAATTTGGGGCTAGTCTTACCATGTCAAGCTCACCTCTGTCCATTGCCAAAAAAGCCTTCTGCCTAGATCTCTTCAGGAGCGTTAACTACTTTGCATCTTGGAAGGTATGGGCTGGTTAGGGATATGTGGTCCAGTGGGATATTGTCTTTGGACTTGGTTTCTTTTCAAACATTATGTCCCTGACAATAACAAACCCACATTTTCCAAAGTCCATCTTTTGTCAGGTGGGGATGAGGCAGGAGGGAGGCCAAATGCCAGCACGGGCCTTTTCCTGCTATTATGCAAATCTCTCAACATGCAAATGATTAAATAATCAAACCATTACAGGGTATAAATCAGTGATTTATATGTTTTTCCTTGCTCAGGCCACTTACTTTTCCTTTGTTGGAGGCCATGGGACAGGGTTACACACAGGCCCTGTGGAGGGTGGAGGGTTGGGTCAGGAGGCCCTGGGACAGGGTTACACACAGGCCCTGTGGAGGGTGGAGGGTTGTTGGGTCAGGAAGGCTGTAATTAGTCATTTCCATCTTAAAATAAATGCAGCAGTTGACAGAGGAGTGAGCATCAGCCCTGTTTCCCTGTTTGAGGGGACTGGTTTCTTTCTCCTTCATCCCAGGTCCATTTTCTCCTGCTCCACTCTAGCTCTGCCATCAGTCACCTCAGACTCCTCTTCCTCTGAACTACATAATTATAAGCTACCACATGTGGCGTTGGAGACACAACTTTAATTATCCAAACTGGAACACACAACAGACCCTGAATCCAGTGAACAAAAGCCTATTAGAAGGTGATCCCCTGTGGTCACATCGTAATTATTGTCAGGGGCCATGGGGCCGTGGAATTATCCCCTGCAATATCTCACTAACCTCCTATGCTAGAGTCACGTGGCCGATGATTTGTGCCATAATCTCATTTCCTTTCATGGTGCGACACTGGAAATAAAGAGCCGGTGGGTGGGGGAGGGCTCCTGCAGAAGTCTGGTGGAAACTCAATTCAGGAGGCCACCGCAGATGTGCAAACACAGCACAGGCAGTAATTACTGCAACGAGAACCTCTGGCCTTCCACTCAGCAAGTGCCGGCCTGGAAGCGAGGGTGTCACTGCTCACAGAGGCGGCCACTAAGGCACCTGGCTCCTGCAGAAGGTCCCCCTTAGGAACGAAAAGAAACTGGAAACTCCCTGCCAAGTGGCTCAGCGTGTCTTTCCTGAGATTGTCAGAGAAGCACAGAGGCCTATTCCCTTGCAACCAAAAGACTTGCTGGAAGCCTCACATGTAATGATCAGCCTCTCCTTTCCTGTAACTTGCTTGTTTAACCCCATGAGGTGCTCATGTGTTGTCCTTTGACCATTGACAGTAGTACTGTAATTCAATACATATCTTTCACGTCTTAACTATGAAAACTGGGCTGTCTGGCTCCTGCTCGGAACCCTCAGGGCACCTTGGGTCAGGAGCTGGAGAGATGGCTTAGCAGTACATTGCTGCTCTTGTTGCTGTTGCGTTTGGATCCCAGAACCCACAGCATTCAGCTCACAAAGTCTTGTAACTACAGCTCTAGGGGATCGGATACCCTCTTCTAGTCTTCCGAGATCCTGTACTCCTTTGCACTTACTCCAACACAAACGCACACATACAAGTGCATAATCAAATATTTTTTTAAAAAAATTAAAGGAGTGTTAGGTTCACAAGCACTTTATTGACTGGACATTTGATTTCTCATTATGAAAATTAACAACAGATTATATCATCCTGTTATCACACATTTCTTTCCTTTTCCTCCAATTCTTAGACCTAGTGTGTTTTCAAAAACTGTTCTTAAAGAATTCTACTACCCTCAACCATTTTCTTCTTATAACATGTCTTTATCTATTATAATGTCCAGTTAATAGACAGAGATGTTCAAAGGATGCATCTGTCTCCTAGTATGTCTATGTGTGTGTATATACATGCATATAAATATGTTTGTAAAGATATATGTGTATGTACATGTGTGTGTACACATGTAGACGTGCATATGTGCATAGTACTTACATGCCCACATATATATGTGTGTCTTAGTAAGGATTTCTATACCTGCACAAAACATCACCACCAAGAAGCAGGTTGGTGAGGAAAGGGTTTATTCAGCTTATACTTCCCACATTGCTATTCATCACCAAAGGAAGTCAGGACTAGAACTCAAGCAGATCAGGGAGCAGGATGATGCAGAGGCCATGAAGGGATGTTACTTACTGGCTTGCTCAGCTTGCTTTCTTATAGAACCCAAGACTACCAGCCCAGGGATGGCACCACCCACAATGGGCCTTGATCACTAATTGAGAAAATGCCCCACAGCTGAATCTCATGGAGGCATTTCCCCAACTGAAGCTCCTTTCTCTGTGATAGCTCTCGCCTGTGTCAAGTTGACACACAAAGCCAGCCAGTACCATGTGCATGCATGTATACACGCATATGTGCATACATAGACATGAATATATATGTATATATGTATGCATGTATATATGCCATTCTCCACTCCTTACCTCCATGTCCCTGCCAGTCATATAAGCAAAGCCTGGTTTATATAGTATAAAATTGGTCCTGATTTTCCTTCTCGTTGTACTGCAATGTCTTTCACATCCCAATCCTGATTATGATTTCTTATCCAACCTCTCCAGAGAGCCTGGAGAACTGCTGGCCTCTGCCTACTTCTCTGGGTTTTATAGCTCTCAATCTCTTCAACCCTACAAAGAGATTTCTTCTGCATCTTGCCTCTAACACAGCACTTGCTTCCTTCTTCCACACATTATACTCATTCATCTGATCCTCTGTGCTTCTTTCCAGGGTGTAACCTCCTGGCGGTAGTCACTGAGAACTATTTTCTGCTATGACTGGATCTTGAATGTCTTCTAGAAGCACAGGTGTTAACGTCCTAATTCTTAGGGTGGCCATGTCAGGAAATGCTGGAACCTTGCGCCAGTATCATCATTTAGGTGTCCCCCTGCAGGGACTGTGAACCTCAGGTCCCTCCCTCCCTCCCTAGCTGCTGATGTAAGTGATTTCATGCTACCATGTTCTCCCCCTGTGATGGGCTTTCTTGCCCATGTCCAACAAAATGAGCCAACAGACTGTGAGCTGGAACTCCTAAAGCTAAGAGCTAAATACATTGTTCATCTTTCCATTGTGGTAAAAGTCAAAGTTGTGTATGGGGGGTGCAATATTAAATCTGAGATTTAATGAGTAGGAATTTTGCTAGTGCTAATTTCTTAGCTTTGACAAATGTGACATATTTGTGTGAGGGAAAAACTGGATAAAACATTCGTGGAGCTTTGTCATTCTAAGTTTGCAACTTTTCTGGACATCCAAAATTCTTTCAAAAACTTTTTAAATGTATTTAAACAGTTAAGACAAATACACCTCCGGCAAGTGGTCCCCAGGGAATGGGAGTGACATTTGGAAGCAGGCAGTGTGAGTGCTCCATCTCTGTCCATACCAACTTCCAGTTTTTGTTTGCACACATGTTTTTTGCTGATACAGCAAATGGACCATTCACCCCATCTGCAACTGCTTGAGCTCCTGAACCCTTTGACTGACATTATTGGTCCAAGTCTTCTTGACTGGCTGGAAGAAGGAGGTGGCCCAAGTGACATTTTGCCTAGAGGTGCTAAAGTGACAAGGGCCTTCCCTGAGGTTCCAACCTCAGTCTGTCATTAGCTTGCTACCATTGTTTTGTTAATATAATGAATGGCTCTGAAGGAAATAACAGAGGAAAAGCTTATTAAAGGCGAAGGCTTCATCCATTAAGACTTTCTTTGTCCTTAATGAAGGTCAGGAAAAGACAGATTGTAGGAGGAAATCTTGCTTTATCCCCACCCATATGTCTTAATTAATCATCATGTCAGTCTGGGTTTGTGTTTGTCCTTCTTCTGTGAGTGGTTGGGGAGGACAATTACTAAAACCATCACGTTGTGTTCTGCCAGCAGAGCACTGTGCAGTGTATAGCATCTTCCCATGTTTAAGTTCAATTTCTGGAACATGTTATCTCCCGGGATGTTCTTCTTTAACCTCTAATCACACAAAAACTGTTAGATTTGCACTGTCTTTGTACAGCACCACTAGCCATGGTTACAGTGTTGTGTGGATTAAGTATAAAACTTGGCACAGCGGATTTCAAAGACGTTACAAAAATATACACCATTCTGTGGATACTTCTACATTGATCATGTGCTGGAATAATATTTTAATACACTAGTTAAATAAAACATTTTGATAAATGATATTTCACATGTCCCCCTTTTTCTGCTGTGGCTAGCAAAAAAAAAAATGAAATTGTATATGTAGCTCAATTTCGATTCCTGTCAGACAGTGAGTGCTGTATTAGAGGACTCAGAGAAATCTGTTCCGTAACTGTTGAGCCAACCTGCTTCGGAAGGCTGCTTTAGGTAGACATCCACAGCCGGGCATGGTGTAAAGTGTGATTGGCCTTTTCCCTCTATGGTGTAATAAGTTAATTATATTAGGCCTACTTAGTTCTTCTTTAAAATATACTTTGGGCTCTTTATGCCACTAACCTCTTCCCAAGCACCTGAACTTGTCTTAGACATTGGAGATGTATAAGGTACCAGCCTTGAGTCTGTTCCTTTCCCTCATGGATCTTTTCCTCCATGCCTTGCAATTACCTACCACCCACTTTGACAACTTCATCCTGTATCTTCCCAGATTATCCTTCTCTCTATCTTAATGACAAAGCCCATGTACAATTGTAGTAATCCCCCTATCTCAGACCTACCATAGGACAAGGAAGGTATTTGCTTATCCGTTCATATGTATCAAAATGAATAATAACAATAATTGTATTGTTTGTCAAACATTAATAATATTCATTTTCCTCTAAATATGTTTTCTGTGACTCTTTTGCGGACCCTTCTTAGCAAACCCTACGGGTAAAGTTCAAAGTCATCTCTATTTGACACCAAGGGAAACCAAGGCACAGTGAGGCTTCCACAGGTTAACTAGATCTTACTTGAGAGAGAAGAATAGTGCTCTACCTAACCCACAGTGATCATCATGATGTAGGGTGGGTAGTGGGAGGAGACATTAACAGTTTCATAATGACTTGGTAGGGCCAAGACAGCAATCTCAGGCTGAACTGAAAATGTGGAAAGAGTGAGGTCAGTTCTAGGATCCCCTTCCACTAAGAGTCTTGGTCTCTCAAAATGACAGGTCATGCGCAGTATTCTTTCTTTCAATCCCAATCTGGGATGGTGGTTGAATTAAGGTAATTGTCTAACCCACACAGCAGAAAACACGTGTTAGCATGTAGTGCTGCAGCTGCCCAACATGGCAGCCCTTTGCCTAGTGATGAGGTTGGGCTGTGGAATCCATCCAGGGTGGTACTGAGTGATAACTGGAGGGTTAGCCAGGTGAGTGAGCTCAAAGCTCACCGATCATCTTGACAATGGACACTCATGGCATTTTTCTTCAGGGAATCTTATAGCTTGGGTCTTTCCTGGAAGTTACAGACAGAGGTTTTCACATCTTGTAAAAGAACATTTGGGAATAGATGGTAACAGGCACACAGCATCACAGACACCCCCCCTCTTAAAGAGTTATGGGGGAAAGTAGGCTGAGGGTAGATGGTGAGAGAAGCACGGTAGAAGGCAGATGGGGAGCATGAGGACAAAACGGAAAAACACTCCCAGGTGACTGACATTCTCACTCTAACTTGGATATTCAATAGTTCCATGACCTTAAACAAGTCACTTGGCCTCAGACTCTCACTGTGGTCATTGTTAAGTGAATGAGGTGATGTAATCCTCAGAGTCCATCAAAAAAAGCTATTATGAACATAATTCCATTTCTCAACAAAAGGTCAAGGGTATGACATGAATCCGTTCTGATAGCTTCTTTGCCAATAAAAGGGACATGGAGCAAGTTACTGCCCCAAAAATGCAACGGGATTCTAGAATAAATACCATGTGTACACTCTTGCTTCTGCCAACCGACATGTGACATTGATACAATGTTTCACCCAATCTTCTTAGCTGTGGTAATGGGTTCCTGATTGTTCTTGAGTTACAGGGAGGAGGTGTCTTCCAAATGACTTCTGGGCTTGTCAGAGCATTGCTTAAAGGTCACAACCCCAGCTTTTGAAAATATGTCCTTCACTGATGCATTCTTCACAAGATTTCATTTTCATGAATGAATCTCAGTACTATTGTTAACAAACTTTTAAAATATATTTGTTTATAAACAGCATCTGCACAGCTGTCCGTTCTTTCTCACAAAGTTTCATAGATGGTCTTTTCTGAAGAGTGTACTTTGCTAGGGATGTGTTTAGAGAACACTCACATAAAGTATTGAGTAGTCTGGGATTTCCAGTTCTTTCACAAAGCATTACTATTTATAGACGTTAGCATCTGTCTAATTTTAGACCTGCCTGTCTAATTTTAAATAGTAAAAGCTTTAGGCACTGACTATGACTAATTGTATGTTTTAGAGAGTACTTAGCGCATGGTTGGTGCTCAATAAATGTTAAATAATTGAAAATGTTAACAATAATCATGTTTGTAAGCACACTGAGCAGAGACTGTTCCTAAATATGTTTCAGTGAAGGGCTCACTGTACTGTTGGCAGGCAAACAACATGGAATGATAATAACACCAAATGGTCCTTGTTTTTTTTTTTTTCCAGAAGTAAAAGTGGAATCTGGTGGTGTGCTGATTTTAGGGTCTGTAGAAGGTTGATAATGTCCTTCTAAGGATGGTAGTGTAGGCTCTAGAACCTATGAATATATGAGGCTATAGGACAAAAAGAAATTAAGGTGCAGGTAGACTTGAGATGGGAGCTGGACTTGAGATGGGAGAATTAACCAGGTTCTCCAGGTAGGACGGATGCAACCATAAAGTTCTTATTGGTGGAAATGCATGAGGGGAGAGTCACAGAGAGACGTGAGGATGCTTTGCTCTTGCCTTTGCTGATGAAGGAGGGAGGCATGTTCCAAGAACATGGGTGACTTTTGAACCTGTAAAAGGTATGAATGACTGCTCTTTCCTGGAAGATTCTGAAAAGAACACAGTCCTGCTGGCACCTTGATTGCAGGACTTTTGACCTTTGGAGCACTATGGAAATAGGAAACTGGTTTTCTAAACCCATGGTTCTCTGATGAATGTGAGAACTAAAATACAAACCTAAGACAGAGTCTCCTCCACATGGATGGTGACAGATGTGCTGGGTGGGCTTTTGGTATGCCTTAGAATATGATCTGAAAGAAAAATGGGGGAAAAAGTCAACCCTCAAATGTCTAGCTTTACATCAGCAGGCATTACACAGGGACGTGTTTATGAACCATGGAGCTGTGGAAGGAACATAGACACGGTGCTTACAGAGGCACTGCGGCTGTAACCTACTAACTTCCCTCCTTTTTTTGTTTAATGCTTTCTTGATAATTGATTAATGTATTTTAAGAAGAAAAGGAAAAGGACCTTTAATTTTTAGAGACAAGCATGAAGAGTGATGTTTTCAAGACTCTACATTTCAAGAAAATATAACTTAGAGACAATTTTCCCCAGATCTTTAGCTTCTGTATGCATTTTTTCCCTAACACTAATCTGTCTCCAAAGAATGTCCTAGAGCCACGTAAAAGAAAGCTGAGTCCTCACTCATCTCACTTACCCTGGTACATGGCAGCTTGGCTGGGTCTTTCCAGGGCACCAGACAGATGCTGTGGTCTTAGAGGCGTAGAAGTCTCTTGCTCCCATGTCTCCACGGTGGTGCATTTTGGTCCACTAGAACTGAAGTGGGCATTTTGGGGGTATAGAGTTGTGTTGTGTGTTTGACTGATTGTTGGTTTTATTTTCCCTTTTATTATTTTTCTCCTTCCTTGTACCAGCTGTTGTCGCAATCCTTCCCTTTCAACAGTGAGTTGAACAGACTGAACAAAGGAGACCAGAGAAATACTGGACTCCTTAAATGGCCTTAACCCAGATATTTAAATAAAAGTCACAATAATCAATTATTCTCCAAAGTAGTTTTTTGGAATATGTCACTACCTGGAAAGAAAAATGCACATAGTCTAAATAGTTCAGGTCTCTAAGTATCCTTTCAAACATGAACAGATTGTGTCTGTGATAATCTAGTTTTCACAATACATTAGAATAGACCTCTTAGTTTTCATCTCAGCATTCAGGACTCTAAGACAGACAGACTTCTGTGAATTCAAGGACAGCCATAGTAAAATCATGTCTTAGAAAATGATTTTTTAAATTAATTTATTTTTATTTTGTATACATTGGGGATTTGACTACATGTACACCTGTGTGAGGATGTCAGATTCCCTGAAACAGGAGTTACAGACACTTGTGAGCTGCCATGTGGGTGCTGGGAATAAACCCAGTTCTTCTGGAAGAGCAGTCAGTGCTCTTAACTACTGAGCCATCTCTCCAGCCCACCCTCCGCCCCAGTTTACGTAATTGTTTTCATTTAGCATATGTTTTTAATAATATATCTAAAATATGTCATCAAATTTGACTATATATTTATCCTAGTTATGATCAGTCCTCATTTTATTTCTTTTAATAACATGCATAATATTTTCTACTACTAATTTTCATAAATGTAATTATATTTTCCTTGACAGATAGTTAATTTTCATCGGTATATAACTTACTCTTTTATTAAATGTACAAAAGAATTTCTAATAAAATTAATGGAGTATCTTTACTTTGTACATGATTTTATTGTCCTCAGATACCAAACTCCAGAGTTTAATCTCCACATGTACACAAAACTTTACCAAATTGTTATCATGGCAATTACCAGTTACCAACAAATTAATTGCACTTCTTACATTTTTTTCCACATTTAACTTTTATTACCTTCAAGTTATATCACATTATTACAAATTAGAAGACAATATTTATTTATAGTTCTGTATTGATATTATTAAAATAAACTAATTATGTTTAATTTTCATCATTTTTAATCTTGACCTATCTCAAGATGCATTTCATAATGGTTTTCTCTTTAGAGCTTATACTAAAATGAAAGTCATAGTCTTTTGGCAAGAGGCAATAATACTTTGGTTAATTTCATTACAAATTAATATAAGCCTTGCCAAGCAGATTCATGTTAATAGTTCCTATAGTTAATAAATTATATCATCTTTATCTTTTGAAAAGCATGCATTCAAAGCCTATGGCAAAGAAGAAGCATTAGCAAAAATAATCAGAACCATATGTTGACAAAAGTATAATAAAATTAGCAATATATTTTAAATAAATAAATAAATAAATAAATAAATATTTTTAATTAAGAAAATGATCCACCATGTTGGGCCAGCAAGAGGCTATGTGGTTAGAAGTGCTTGCCATCTGAATCACAGCCTGTTGCTCTGCACATCTGTAATCCTGGCACTCACTCCTACAACAAAATGCTTGCAGAACCAGGAAAATCAACCAGAAACTCACAGGACAGCTAGGCTGTAACACACTGCACAGTAGCGGAAAGGAGGAGGACCGTTTCACCAGGGTAAGGAGAATGCAGGCTCTGAAGGTTGACCTCTGACTTTCTCTTGTGCTTTGTGGAGGGCACACACACACACACACACATATACACACACACACACACACACACACACACACACACACACACACTAACCTAAAAACACACTAGGTAAAACATAACTCTTTTAAGTCCTGTCCAAATCAAAGAACTGGAAACCACATAGCTTGCAAAATAATTTGGCATTATAGTTACTTATTTTCCCAGTTTCTGGCACATATACCAAAAACAATGAAGACTTATTAAATGACTATCAAGCGATTGAACAGGATTGGGAGGAGTTCTCACTAAAGTCACCCACTAACAATCTGTAAACTTTTTTTAATAAGAGGATATCATTTCATGGTGGTCCCCCCAAAAGCATTGAATAAATTATTAAAAATAAAACTTTCAATTTTTCTTTTAAGAACCTATATGTATGTTTGTGTGTGGGTTTATTCATGTTTCTTTTTTTCTTTCTTTTTTTAAATAAGCAATGCATCAATGTATTAAAGCAGTTGACTAAGGCAAATATAGTGGGACTTGACATTGATCGTGACTCAATCCTGCTCAGTGTCACCTGCTCCATATTCTCAGAGCCAAGACAATAACTGGTCTGGAAACAAGCTTTCAACACAAAGTAGGGGTTTTTCTGTTTAGTGTGTGTGTGTGTGTGTGTGTGTGTGTGTGTGTGTGTGTGTGTGTACATATGTGTGTGTACATGTATGTGTGTATGTGTGTGTGTGTGCATGCCTGTAGAAGCCAGAAGTTTATGTACAGGGTCTCCCTTACTTGTAATCCACTTTATCTTTGGAGACAGGAACTCCTGATGAACCTTGAGTTCACTAATTTGACTAGGTTGGCTACCCAGCAAGTTCCAGGAACCTGTTTGTCCCCATCAAACTCTAGTGCTGGACTTATGCATGCATGCCACCAGCTCAACTCTTAACATGGGTGTGAATATCCAAACTCAGGTCCGTGTGCAGCCAGTACTCTATTGATTTATCTCCCCATAAGGGTTCTGGGGACATGGAAAGTGGTCTTTTCACATTGAGAGTTTTTGCTTTTTTGCTTTTGATCTAGAAAGTGTCCAGAGACCTCACAATGTGGTTGAAGTTGGTAAGTTTACTTTTGTGAATCACTACCTCCCATCCAGGAGGCTTTCTTGTATCTTTAAAAACCAGTGTGTGTGTGTGTGTGTGTGTGTGTGTGTGTGTGTGTGTGTGTGTGTGTCTTCTAGATCATTCTTTCTTCACTAAAGTTCAGTGTTTTGAGCACATTCCCTGAAGTTCTTCTAAGAGAGGTTAGGAACTGGAGGGTGACTGAGTTCGAAGGTGGAGATCTGGAGAGAGCACACAGGTTGCTCAACATAGGCTGGTCTCAGGAGCTGGAACATTCATCTTACAAGGACTCCCCATTTTTTACAGGCCCTCTTCTCTGGTTTTCTCATATATCTGTGCCAACTATGTGTGCATCTTAACAGAAACGCTCTCTTTGTTCAGGCATCAAGGCTATGGCAATGGCTTCAGACCTGAGTGCACCAAACCTTTCAGTTCAGTAACCCATAGCTAACTGGCTCAAGTTCCCTTACTCCAAGGGTAAAATTTCCCATCCCAGCTAAGATGCCCATTTCTGAGCTAAACAGCTGTGTCTTGAATACATTTATGTAATGCACTCTCCAATGGTGAGGGAAGCAGAGGGACCAAAAGGCGGAATGACTTCCCAAAGAAGAGCCAAGAGCAGACAGGCACACATCAGTCAGGATCAGCCATTTCAATAGGAGTTTCGGGGTTGGCAAGCACCATAGCAATGGCAATAATTTATTTCATTTTAGGCACAGGTCCAGGAAGGCATTTTTTTTGGTGTTTTCAAAACAGGGTTTCTCTGAGTAGTATTGGCTGTACTGGAACTCACTCTGTAGACCAGGCTGGCCTCGAAGGCAGAGATCATCCTGCTTCTAACTCCCAAGTGCTGGGATTAAAGGTGTGTGCCACCATGACCGGCTAGGCATTTTTCATATCCACATTTTACAGATAAGGAAGCTGAGGCACAGGGAGCTTAGGTAAATCAGCCAGAGTAACATATTTGATAAGTGGCAGACTCTCTCTTTAAACCAAACCCACTGAGTTAAGTTGTCTCGGCCATTTCATTTCTTCCTATTATTTGCTATGGCAATAAAAACAAAATATCTAGCCAAAGTCACAGGTGGGAGACTAGAGTGAAGAGGAGCAAGGGAATGTTTTCGGTCTGAGGTATGAAGAAAAGATGGGCAGATTAAAAGGTAGACTGTTAGAGCCAGAGTGTTCATAACAGGGAATGCCATACAAGAGAGAATGGACATGCAGATCCAAAAGCCCATCTTCAGTCCTACCGTTGTTGGGCATCTGCCAAAAATCATAAAATAATCTGGCTCAAGAGTTGATCATAGTTGAAAGCGGCAAAAGTACTCTCTTCTGGGCTCCTCTGCTGTCTAAACAGCCTGCTGGAACAGTTGTCATGCCGAAGACACTGCAGGACACCATACAGATGCGAAGAGCTCATTGGCCCAGCTACCCTCTCCTTCAGTGGCCACCTTGCCCAAGGTTACACCCACCCATCCAGGTAGCCCACAGCCAGTGACTGAATGTTCTTGAGTAAGAAGATCTGGAGGTTGACCAAGGTCATCCCCACACCCACATCACAGCTTCTTCCTGCATCTAGTCCTGCTTCTTCTGCACTCTCCCCTCCACAGATAAGGATCCCAAGGACCCTCTGGAACAACCATCCTGTACCGGAATGCTATCTCTAAGCCTGCTCTCTCAGCATCCAGCAACTAACCACTTTCTATGAGCAAGTGGCCCAGAGCAAAGTAGAAGCTGGATCCCTGACAGCTGCTCCTGATGCCATCCACCAAGCTTGTTCTGGATAAACAGCAAAAGGTTACTAGGTCTGTGCTGGCTCTAGGACTTAAGTTGGCCTTCTGGGTAGCTGAGTTATTATCCAAACAGCCTCCCATGATAGGATACTCTTCTTGTCAAACAACTCAAAATGATCTACAATACAGAACAGACCCTTGGGCTGGGGATATGGTTCAATTGGTAGAGTGCTTGTTCTCTATCTAGCTTGTCAGCATCACTCTGCAATCCCGCCCTTTGGTGAGGGAGTTGAAAAAATACGAAGTTCAAGGTCATCCTCATCTACTCTTGTTCTTAAGACCAATTTGGGATACTGGAGACTCCGTCAAGTTGAGGGAGGACTTACTTAATACCCATCAAGGCACCATAGTGTGGAGAAGGACATTGAGACCAGAGAGGGTAAGAGACTTGCATAGTAAGAAGATTCAAAATTGGAAAAACATCCCTGTGTTTACACAGGAACGCAGCTCTCACCTCAAAGGAGGTAAAAAGTAGTTTATTCTAGAGTAAAATATGACTGACCATGGCCCCAAAACACAGATTACCCCAAATTCCATGTTCCTACATGGAAACAGTTTCATGAACTTTTTATAATAACAGAGCAAAGAAAGTAATAAATGAAGACACCTTTCAAATATACTGGTAGAGATATGAGAAAGATGGGTTACAAGAGTGGAGAAATCTTACTATACGGCTTATATGTTATCCGATGACGTGTTTAGCTTTTGAGTTGGTGGAAGCGGGTGGTCTGCCAAATCAATGCATTCCAAATTTTGTTTTTCTTCTGGTAGTCACAGTGTTAGGTCTGGCATGGGGGTAAGCAAGAAATGGCTATTCAGTGGGCTAAAGATAACCCAAGAAAATTATAAGTAGGCTCTGGATCTGCAACATTCCAACCCCTTCCCTTTTCTGAAGTTGTAATCAATCAACCTTTGTGGACACAAGTTTGTTCCCAAAATTCTTGTTCACACAGGAATTATGGGGCCCCCAGTTAAATGGAAAGTATGACATCCAAAATATGGGATAGGGAGCACTACAACAGAAGAGAGAGAGCAGTCTCCCGTGAGACCTTGGTGGGCATGACTGGAGTTTCAGGGGAGCTGAAGGAGAAATGGACAGAGCACAGGGACGGACAGTGTAGCCTTCTTTGTAATCACTTGGCCATGGCAGTGAGGACAACGTCCTGGAGGGACTGTGTAGGTCTGATCATGCCTCACCCCTTTCTTCTTACTCTGCAAGTCTCTTAACCTCTCTGGTCTCGATGTCCTTCTCTAGAAGATGGCAGTTATCTATAAACCAGCTTGGACTACTGCAGCAAAATAATACAAACTGAATACCTTAAATAACAAATATGTCTTCCTCATAGCTCTGGAAGCTGTGAAATCCAAAATTGAGGTCCTGGCAGGCAGAGTCTGAGGTGAGTACCTCCCCCCTCCCCTGGGATTCAGATGGCTTCTTGATATGTCACCACACAGTGAAAGGGGAGAGAGCCAGAAGCCGTCTCACTACTGACTGCTCTGATAATGGCTCCAATCCCATCATGAGGGACCACCCTCAGGTCTCTGGTTAACCCCAAGCCTCTCCTAAAGGCTCCATCTCCATCACCCTGGGGCCAGGGCATCATTATGACTTCAGACTGGAGCAGCAGTTGGAGAACTGTGAGGATTTAGAGAGCCAGTACCCGCAGAGACCAGAGAGCAGGGGCCAGAGGCTCCCACATGACAGCACTCCTGTGTAAGAGCTCGTATTTTATTAAAGTCATATGAGCTGAGTCCCAAACTGTCAGGGGTGTCAAGGCCTCTGCTATGAAGCTCAGCTTCTTGGGGGTCCTTTTGTTTCTCAAAGGAAGTAGGGGAAAATGATCTTATTCCTGGGAGTTAAGACAGGCTTTTTTTCATGCAAATATTGGCTTGGAGAGTCCCTTTGCAATCAATTACCAAGGTGCAAATCATAAACCTCTTACTACCCTCACTTCCTACCTCCTCTCTGCTCCTCCCCCAACCCTCTCCTCTGAGATTAAATGCCTGACAGTCTTAGAACTCTGCCCACTTAGGGGATTATTCCTGTTAGGG
The DNA here is from genome assembly GCA_902729485.2 of Mus minutoides. Classification (NCBI taxonomy): domain Eukaryota; kingdom Metazoa; phylum Chordata; class Mammalia; order Rodentia; family Muridae; genus Mus; species Mus minutoides. Next base: position 45,273 of record LR750188.1, on the reverse strand, counting down.
AGTAGTTAGCCTTTAATCCCACAGGGCACAAGCAGGTTGAAATATAAGACATCATAGAAAAAGAAGAATTTAGCAGGGTTAATAGAGAGGTGAGAGGTGAAGAGGGGTGAAATAGAATCTAAGGTAAACCCGCATCCATCGTCGAAAACACCAGCGAGCTCTAAGACTCGCCCTGGAGTCGTGGGCAGAAATCAATTGCATTTCTACTCGGCCTTGTCTTTATCTTCAGAGGCTTCTGTGCATTTCCTGCTGAAGGCAATTGTGGATTCTGTCTAGCATCCTGATGTAGCGTAAAGTCTGTGGTCATGTACACAGAAGTATAGCTGAAATCATGTAGGGTGGAATAGTGGGTCCCTCCTCTCACTTTGGTAAAAAAGCCAAATTAGTGAGGGGGTTGGTGACATAGATTATGACTCAAGCCTACAGTGGCAGGGTGTGTGGTCATTCATGGCGTAAGTCAGTCCTGGCTGGGCTGGCACAGGACACCGTCTAGAATCCATTCATAAAAGAATATAAGGGAAACAGCCAAATGCACAAGTGTATAGAGTTGACTTCTTCTCTATTTTTCCCTTTTGCTTGTGTTTTGTTTTGAGATGTCCTCTTAGACTGAAGTCTTACCTCAAACTTACTTATACAGCCAAGCATAAACTTGAACTCCTGAACTTCCTACCTCCACCTCCCAAATTCCAGGATTACAGGAGTAAGCCACCATGTCTAGCTAAAGGTGACTTATATATGTGTATGGGGAAAAAAAAACCCTGTATCTGTATCTGTATCTGTATCTGTATCTGTATCTGTATCTGTATCTGTATCTGTATCTGTATCTGTATCTGTATCTGTATCTGTATCTGTATCTGTATCTGTATGTGTGTATTGAGCTGAACTTGTAAATTCACACAATAACAAACATATATGAATTCACAAGTATATGGCTATGTGTAGGGTTTGACTTAATGTTCTTTAAAATGCACAAGGATGTGGATGCTGTATTTAGTCAGTAGAAGACATACTTTGAGTTTAGAGTTTTGACCTTTCCCGAAGCTAGAAACATAGAGAACAGGCACACAATAGTCTCTTGAGATTCCAGGTGGTGACAGAGAGCAGATGCTCCCAGCTAACCCTGCCGATGCTCCCAGGGGCAACAATGACTCTCGACAGTGGACTGTGTTTCTGGCCTGACACTTAGTAGTTTGAGTGTATTAAATACACTTGTATTTTCTATTTAGGATGGATTTATCAGGACATAATCCTATTGTAAATCAAGTGGTATGTGGGGAACAGAGAAACTACAGGAAAACCTATCCCTATTAGAGTGCCAAAAACCTCCCAGTGCCTCTAGGAGGAGGCAGGCACAGCTAAGAGCACAGAAGGCACATCACTTAGGAATAGAGTTTGGTTTTGTCTAAATTTTATTTACCAAGTAACATAGTCCTGAAAAATGTAAATGGAGATGAGGTCTTTTGAGTAGTTTCTGAGCATATTTTTTTAAGTATCAGGAGACCACAGCAGGAATCTCACAGCCTCTGTCTTAAGGGTTTTACAGCCAGTCCCAGCCCCAAGACTATCCCGATTAGAGAAGACCAGCGGCAGTGAAACCTGAAGACCTTGGATTTGAGATCCAAAGCTGTTGGTTCTTATCTCTCCAGAGACCTGCTGACACCTGCCCTGCATTTTAACCTGCCAATTAGAGGTGAGAGCGCTCTCACACTTTGATGTCAAAGATCAACTGGAAAGGTAACTTGGACCTGCCTACCTATCCCCCCCCCCCAAGTCTGCTCTCAGCAGTGAGTGACTCATTGTGCTTTTATGCCTTTTGAGAGAGGTTCCAGGTCTGCATTCCTAGCCCTGAGACCTTTTGAAGAGGATGCTCATTATTTGGTCTGGGGCTGCACCCTTAGACCTTTGGTGGGGTTGTTGTCATTTCCTGTCTGGTTTGCCCAGGTTGTGGGATAATCTTGCCCAAGCAAGTGACTCTGGAACACGGATCCCAGGTGGGAGAGAAGACAAAGAAATGCTCTCCTCCCCAACGTGCAAAGTCAAAGTCACTGTCAGTTTTGCTTGCAACCAGAATTCCTTTCTTCCCACTGGTGCTGGGAGGAAGTCAAAGACAAGCAAAAGATAGATTGTGTAACTTTTATTTTTAAAGGAGTGCCTAATTATGGAAGGTATGATTGATATTTTGATATTGCTTATAATGGCTCCATTGATTTTTTTTTTCATGGCCAATAAGAAGTGAGAAGTATCAACCCCACCCCCCAGCCAAAATCCAATAGAATTCCTCCCCAGCTATTCAAAATCCCTCTGGTGTGATCTAGAATAGAAAGGTCAATGCACACAGTGTACCGAAATTCATTTGTATTTACCTGACACCTTTTAAGATCTCTCCCCAAACTGCCCAAACAACCTCTGGCATCAAAGCCTGCTGAGATTATGTAGAATTTTTCCTTCCTGTTCGAGTAAAACTTATGAAGACAGGTAGCAATTAAAAGCAAATTATAATTTTTAAACCTTAAGGGAAATTATTGTGGTATGCTGAATTATTGTGATGTCAGCTCCCACCCACTTAGGGAATGGCTTGTAATAAAACAGCAGGCTTCAATGGGCCTTAAAACCAAAGCACTCCTCAAAAGACTGTCTACCTTGGTCATTTCCTATTGCTGTGATAAGACACCATGACCAACTTAGAGCCAAGGCAGAGAGGGAGCGACTGGGAATGGACAGAATCTTCTGAAACCTCAAAGCTCATCTCCAATGACACACCTCCCCCAACAAGGCCACACCTCCTAGTCCTTCCCAAACAGTTTCACCAACTGAGGACCAGGTATTCAAACAAATGAATCTGCAGGGACCATTCTCATGAAAACTGCCACAGTCACAGTGGAAGTCACCATTCTGCTCACTCAAGTAGGAAATGTCATCCTTTCCTTGTAGTGTTATAACTGGCTGCCTAGGCAACGCTCCCAAGCATTAACTCACCCCTGGGGTTTTGAGGAGATGGGTTGCTTTCTCCTGTGGCATCTTAGCATTCAGAATATGATAGAAGTGCCTCCATTTGAGCAACGTAGCCCATCCACAGATGCCATCATTCTCCTGCTCAGCCATGCACTTTGGCCTTGAGAGCTATGCGTGCTTAAGGAAAGCTCACCAAAGCTAACTCCATGAGACTGTATTTAGTTTTCTTTCTATTGCTGTGATAGAATACTCCGACCAGAAGTGTCTGGGAGAGGAAAGGGCATAGGTCATCCCCAAGGAAGTCAGAACAGGAACTCAAGGCAAGAATCTAGATCAGAAATAATGGAGAAGCACTACCTGTTGTCTGACATTCTGGCTCATTCTTAACCAGCTTTCTTACACAGCACTGGCTGGACCATCATGTGGGGGAAAGACTCGAAGTGACTCACAGTGGGCGGGACCCTCCTCTGTCAATGAAAACACTCAGGACAGTCCCTCACAGACAGGCCCACAGACCAATCTGATAAAGATGGTTACTCAACTGAGACACATTTTCAGATGATTACAGGGTATGTCAAGTTTCAAGTTCATGGTAAGTGGGACAAAATGTTAAACTGTTCTTTTTTGTTTCTAGAAATCTCACTCTTGAAACATTATCTGAACCCCAAATAGCTTCCCCCCCACAGTCCACTCTGGTCCCTAGAGTGCTTGCTGAGCCCACGTCTGGTTACCAGGGCTCAATGTATCTGCCACATGTCAGCAGATACAACAGACCAGCACCAACACCCCGCCCAGGAAGGTCTCTGCTGTATTTTAGTGCCAGCCTAGATGCTTCTAATACACAGTGAGAAATAGACACACTGAGTGCATCTAAGTCATCATTCTCGCCGGATCATGGCAAAACTGGAAGTAGCCTTCATCTATTGCTCCTCCGATGGATTCTCTCAACATTTTAAAACATTTATTTTATTTCTCCTAGTGACCCGTGTTTGATCTAGAAGAATGAGAAAGTAAAAGCGAGCCGAATGAAGGAACATAGACACATCACTTGGCTGTCACGCTCCCAGAACGCCTGTTATCTACACAGGTATCTTCAAAACAGAGCTCTCATTGTGGTTGTTCTCCAGTATCTTTCTCCTCGAATGTGTTTGCTGGCATGCTTCCAGGTCAGTAAGCAGCGCACCCCACCCTTCTGAATGGCTGCTTGGCATCTGTGTGTGCCTCTACCATCCTCTCAAACAGACTTCTAGAGCAGGGTTGGGCATCTATATTGTTTGCTTGTGGGTTTGGGCTGCTACTTTGGTTTCTTTGGGGTTCTTCTGTACTGTATTGTTTTCCCACTGTAAGTACCATTGAAATGGGTGAGAGAGGACTAAGCTGGCACATTTCCTTAGGATATATTCCTCAGAGTAAATTTGCAAAGGCAGGGTGTGAGGCGTCCCTAGAACGCTGATGCATGCTGCAAATTGTTCTTTAAAACACCTTCCTCCAGACTGTGCTGGCAAGTACTAACTTCGACCCAATACAGACATCACTGTCTTTCTTTAAAAGAAAAATCTATTCTGTCTAGCAAGTAAAAAAAAAAAAATCTATGTGTTATGTGTTTCCATTTCTTTTAACTGGTGAAATTGTTTTTTCACCTTCTAATAATTTGAATGTCTCCTTTTGCAAATATTTTCTTCAATGTCTGGGCCTATTTCCTAAGAGGTGATCTTTTTCTCATAGATATGTAAGAGTCATTTGTATAACAAGGCCACTAACTTTTTTCAATTTTGTCCCATAAAAATGTAAATCACAGCCAGGCAGTGGTGGTGGTGATGGTGGTGGTGGTGGTGGTGGTGGTGGTGGTGATGATGATGATGATGGTGACAGTGGCAGCGTTGGCGGAGCATGCCTTTAATCCCAGCACTTGGGAGGCAGAGGCAGGCGGCTTTCTAAGTTTTTCAGACTGAGTGCCCGGACAGCCAGGGCTACACAGAAACCCTGTCGCGGAAAAACCAAACCGAACAAACAAACAAAAAGTAAATTACATTTAGTTAGTTAGTTAGTTAGTTGTTTGTTCATTTATTTATGGACGTGTGCACTTATGTGGAAGGAAGTCAGAGGGTCACTTGGTCACTTGTTGGGGCTAATTCTCTCCTCCGGCCATGTGGATCCGGGGTGGATCTCCCTCCAGTGGTCAGGCTTGGCAAGCAAGTGTCTTTACCCATTGGACCATCTCATCCATCCAAACTTGTCCATCTTATCTTAAAAACATTTTAAGCCTCTTTTGTGGTTTTAACTCAAATTCCTGTTATACTTTATTTTAAAATTTGTATTTACTTATTTTCAATGATTTCTTTTACTGGTTCACTCTTTGATAATGTCATACACATATACGGAGCAATCTGTTTACTCTCCGCCTCACACCGTCTCGAGTCTCTCTCTTACCCAGCAGGTCCATTTCCCCATTTGTATGCTGTGTCTGATTTGGTGACCCACAGATCTTCACGTAGTCAAGTCTACAGGGCTCGTTTTCCCACATGGTTTAAAGTGAACGCGGTAAAAGCCAGTTCTCCCCATCAGAGTCACACACTTGCCTGTTTGACTGGTCGTTCCATGCTTTCCCTTTCATGTCATTAAATCTTTGTGTCTAATTAACTTTAAAGCACACAGATGATCACACTGCCCCACTCCTTACATGCTGCCTCCCTCTCTGTTGCCTGTGGGACTGAGTTGGGTTCCTGCACACACCTTGCTTCATCTGGTCATCCTTCAGCTTGTTCGCCCTTTCATTTGATTTTAGGTACTAAATTCCCCTAGCCCCAGCTCTGGAAGACACTAGGAGTCTTCTCCCTCTACAGAGAACCTACTACCTTCAAAATTCTTCAGAATAGAGACCAAAATGGCTTAGATAATCCCGTCACCTAACAGCATTTGGAAAGAGATACATACTATTTAATATATGTTAAGAGAATAAATTAAATGCTACCTCTACTGGGAACCATCTTCCCTGGCTTCTGGGAAGAATTTTTTCTTCAGTAGTGTGTTTCTAAAACATACCATTGTGGAGACATTGTACCTGATGAAGAGATTTGGTTTGTTTATGCCCAATAGCTTTTAACACAATGTAATAGTATAACATGATATAAAATAACAGCCAACTTGCACGTTGGTCTGAGGTAAGTGTATTCTAATGAGACCTCCATGGCTTGCAGTCCTGCCTTTGCTGTGCTCTGACATGTCCTTGTTCTTAGAAGCAAATAATATGACAGGCTCTAAAGGGACAACTAAATTATTAGGTAAAAGCTACAATCACTATGAGCCAAATACTGCACCAGGAAAAATGGTGTCTTAGAAACACGCCTTCTGGTACCTCCTCCTGGACACTACCCATCATGCCTAAGGGTCAGGGAGCCAGTGTAGCCATTTTCCTGAGTAGATTCAAAGTTGTCAGCAGAAAGTTGGTAGGAAGTAAGAATTTGTCTCTTTTCTAAGAATGTGATACTGTACTGGCTGGTTTTATGTGTCAACTTGACACAGGCTGGGGTTATCACAGAGATAGGAGCTTCAGTTGGGGAAATGCCTCCATGAGATCCAGCTGTGGGGCATTTTCTCAATTAGTGATCAAGGGGGAAAGGCCCCTTGTGGGTGGGACCATCTCTGGGCTGGCAGTCTTGGGTTCTAAAAGAGAGCAGGCTGAGCAAGCCAGGACAAGCAAGCCAGTAAGGAACATCCCTCCATGGCCTCTGCATCAGCTCCTGCTTCCTGACCTGCTTGAGTTCCAGTCCTGACTTCCTTTGGTGATGAACAGCTGTATGGAAATGTAAGCTGCATAAACCCTTTCCTCCCCAACTTGCTTCTTGGTCATGATGTTTTTGCAGGAATAGAAACCCTGGCTAAGACAGATACTAAGCTATAACATGTTATCTTTAGAAATAAAGATAATGAGAATTAAATGACTCTGGGTATCCCTTCATCTGCCTCTAACTTAGAAGTTTGATAGACTTCTATTCTCTGATCTTCCATGAGGTTTTTCCTTTTTATACATTAATAACTATTCTGTCTCTCTCCCCTGTATTACCTTTATAACAAGTCACTTGAAATCCTTTTACTGGGTTAGCCATTAGAAGGAGTTAAAAAAACAAAACAAACAAACAAAAAAACCCATATCCTTTGCCTCAATTCTTTCCACCTAGACCAGCAGCTCTCAATGCCACATATCAGATATCCTGCATATCAAATATTTACATTATGAGTCATAACAGTAGCAAGATTGCAGTTATGAAGTAGTGACAAAAATAACTTTATGGTTGGGGGTCATCACAACATGAGGAATTGTATTAAAAGGTTGCAGCATTAGGAAGGTGGAGAACCACTGGCCTGGAGTTCACTGAACACTATAATCTGAGATTTCAACATGAAGAAGTAGTACTAAGGTCTTTAAGATGGATATGTTACAAACTGGCTCCACCTCAGAGTTCAGGGCAGAAGTGGAGCTGGTTTCCGTCGGATGACATCAGCAATCATAATCAGATTGATCTTGGGCATGTCCTATCACCTCTCCAAGATTCAGTGTGCTTATCTGTAAAACAACAAGGAGGGTGGACCTATGATCTGGAAGCTTCCCTCCCACCCAGTAACTGATCATCTCTTCAGGTGGTAGGCATGAAGACCACCCAGGCAGCCAGAGAGAGAGGTATCATCACTTCTGCTGTCTGGCCCTGCCACCTCATCTGTCAGTGCCTGTGATGCAGATATGGGGTAGGGGAGTGGCTTCCCAGCGGATTAGCTCACAGAATGTCATTGTGCCTGCCACTCACATGGGCTTCCTGAGAGCCATGGCTGTTTGTGAGCCAGCCACATTCTCCCAAGAATGAAGTTTCACTGGACTCCCATGAAAGCCATCCCATGCCTTTCATACCTGAGATGCTAGGACGAACGGGCTAGTTAGGGGCAATCAACAAGAGAAAGCCTTTTATCTCTGGAGTTTTTAACAGACAGAAATGGATCTCAACACATGAATGTTTCTGGCCTGTCAACCTCATCACTCAAAAGGCAGTTTTCTAGTCCCAAGGAGCCAAGCCTACACTCTTCTTATCACAGATGCCTGTCTGCTCCAAGCCCACTGAAGGGCCTGCAAAGAGAAGTAGAGGGACAAGGACACATGTGGACACATGCACGGATCCTTGGTGTTCCTGGCATCTTTGGGTTAAGTCCATGATACCTATCACAGGGCCCTCATCCTACCATGTGAAGCTGCGAGACTCCTGGGAACCAACAGAACCCCAGGCTGTGCTCAGGACCATGACATAGTCTGGAAGGGACTTGAACAAGGCACAGTGATGAACCTCATGCTTAAGCACTGAGCTGTGGTCCTATCTACACGGTCGGTTTTTTGCAGCCTGCTCTGCGAACTTGAACGAACTGTTTCACCTCTGCTCAGTTCCTCATCAGGGAAAAGGGGGTTGTTGTGATCTTTAAACGAGTGCATGAGAGTGCTCAGTGTAGAAGCGGCCCTTTCAAAGTCGATGCTTTGCGTGCCGCAGTTGGGATCACATCACTACCTTGTGTGTTCTAGAAGCTCCTCCGAAGATTCCTATTAATGGGTCACTCCATCTTCCCTTTCCTTTCTCTCCCATAACAACTGGTAGTTGGAGGGACGGAGGTAGGAGCACCCTTCAGCAGCTGCCCTGGAGACACCTCTGAAAGAACACATCAGTGTTGAATAATGAAGATTTTATTAACCAATCACATAGAATATTGCCTCTACCTTCCTGATATGCGGGTCAAGTTGAATTAAAATATCAAGGCTCGAGGGTGAACTCATGATCAGAAACTGCGTCACATTTAGTTCTGTTGCCTGATTTTTTCCCACATACCCAACCCACTTTTCATGCTGAATTTGCATGTGTTTATCAGCTGAATACCAGTATTATGCAAAATCAATGCATTTTTTTCTTTGAGGGGGAATGAAGCAGGTCATTCATAATGTTTAATCAAAAAAAAAAAATTAATAGATGAAGCTAAGCTTAGTGGCTCAGAAGGACTGACATGTGACCCTGACTGTTAACTAGGTCCAGAACTGTGAGCACAGGAACCTTAATTTGCAAACTATCTCTCCGTGGCTAGGGAGGTCATGAAAGAGGGATGAATATGATCACACGCTAATAAGAGGGAAAGGCTTTTACAAAAGGCTGCTAATTAGATGATTAACCATTGTGGAGCATTTCAAGGTTCTCAGGCTGGGAGATTAGCTCCTTCGCACAGATGTCTGCCCATTCCCAAAGCCTGCAGTGGTGCCGTCCAATAGGCTTAGAGAGCCTTGAGTAGGGCAGACAGAGCGAGTACTGTGGAGGACCTGCAACCTCAACTCAATGCAATTGTAGGTATTTTCAAATGCAAATAGCATTCGTGGAGTGACCCCCCTACTGCATATTGCATATGTAGCAGTATTCCCTAATGTATTAGGGGAAAAAAATAGAACAGATAGTAGAATAGACAAAAAGAATGCAAATCCTGTAGACTGGTTTCCCTCTAACAATCTTTATCAGATTGGTTTAAGAGTGCCAGTGAACCCAGTTAGAGTTAGGGTTAGATTTTGGCATCTAGTTAGGCCTTCACTCCTATTCTTCAAGGCCATAAAAGTGTTGGAGAAAGAGAGAACTTCAGGAGAGAATTTTTTCTCAGCTTTTAAGTACTCAGAATTCTCACACCATAAGCTGACAGCCCCTAAGGACAGACTGTCTTTTAGATCAAAGCATCTAAAAAAGGAATATGCAAATAACTCATCAAGTGTTTCAGTTCAGGAAGAATTATGTCAATATCTCCTTCCCCTGAATGATAGGTTAGAGTCCTGTTCATGATGTGCATTTCCTAACTTACTTTCTTCTGCTGTAAGAACCGTGAATCCCATTAGCAGATTTCCCCTCAGCTCCCAGGGCAATGTGTAAATGACTAGCTACTCCCCAGCATCTTTGCTCCTGAGCTACTTTGAAGGATAGAAAGATTGGATTGTGGCGGGGGTGGGCTGAAGATAGGAGGAATACCTAGTATGTGCCCCATTTGTGACTTTTCATTGCAGTAGTTTATAAAGCAATTAAGGAGCAGAATGAAGGTCCTGATGAGGTAGAATTCAATTCCCCCGTTTAATAGATGCAGGGGATAACGCAGCATCAGGGCAATCCATCATTGCATTACTGTCATGCCCAGAGTTGTCTGTTGTTCAAAATGCATTCATTTCCTTATAGGAGGACAGAGACCTCCCATCCTAAAATAGTGAAAGCAGAAAAACAGAAACTATACCTCAGATGATGGCTGAAAATGCCTGTTCTCCGAGGCTCTTTGCTTCCTGTGAGTCCAGGCACCTGTCACTAAGCTATGTGGCTGTGGGTGGTCCAATTGATAGGGTTTCCAAGCTTATCTGACCCCAGATAAACCTTGACGATTCTTAAGGGCCAGAATCATAATGTGTTGGACCGTACAGGGAAAGGCAGCTTTCTGACTAATTGATGACACAGAGTCCTTTGATGTTACAAGCATTGGGGATGGGGCTTATCACTCCTGTACGGTGTGGAAGACTGCATCAGCAGCAGGATGTGGCAAACCGGGCACAAACTGCTCACCAGCCGTCAAAACACCGGTCCGACGAAGACGGCTTTGAAGCTGGGGTGTGAGTCACCAGTGTGGATGCCAGGCAGAGGCTGGTACTGCCTCGGGTCTCATCTTCGCAACTGCCTTTAATGAGTTCAAAATTCTTCCTGTTTCCCAGATGAAAGTACAGAGGTTAGGAGGTTAAAACCTTACCCAAAGTCACACAGATACAAATATCACCCCGTCAAACAGTCAATTTAAGTAACTGTTGGGCGTGATAGTGGTGCTTGTCTATGATCTCTGCACTTCAGAAGTTGAGGCAGGATGATTGTCAGTTTAAGGGCAAGGCTCTCTCTCTCTCTCTCTCTCTCTCTCTTCTCTTTCTCTCTCTCCTTCCCCCTCTATCTATCTATCTCTCTATCTATCTATCTATCTATCTATCTATCTATCTATCTATCATCTATCTATCTATCTTTCATGTGTTGCTGACCTCAGGCCCTCTGCCTTCTCTATTCCATTAAAGCACACTGCAGACCACTAGGAGTCTGGGCTCTGTTTTTCTTTGTCATAGGTCCAAAGGATGCAAGGAAGAATTTTAAGAGCTTGTCCATTTTTTTTTGACACAAACCTGCACAGAAAGAGAAAAGGAGGAAAGGCTCGGGTAGAGTACCCTGGAATCACCCACTGAAATGAGCAGCTATGAGTCAATTGAATTCATGATTTATGAAAAGGAGCTGATGAGAAACCCTTGCTTCCTGAGTGTCTTCTGAGCAAACTAACTGTTCTGAGGTCTGCATCCAGTATCTCAGCCAACAGGAGGGGTGAAAGTGGTTTGTACCTAGATTCTTTTTTTTTTTTTAGCTTGTCAAATTTTCCTGGTAACTGTCCACAAAAGTTGTAAACACTTGTATATTTTCCCTCGTCAAAACTGTCATGCTTTCAGAAATGTAACCTGCAGCTCCAGCCTTGGAAAGCCAAGAGACAAAATGTACAAGGCTATTCCTTATAGTATCAGGAGGCTGTGGCAGGGGAATGTCATGAATTTAAGGGCAACACGGTGTACTTGATGAGTTCTAAGTCAGTGTAAAATAGGAGAAAGGGGTGGGGTGCCAAACACTTCATGGTAGGCCACATCTGCAAGCCCAGTGTTAAGGACGATCAAGGTTATCCTGACCTACATAGCAAGGTTGAGGCCCTCCTGGGCAGATCCTCAGTTTTGAACTCAGGCTATGGCATTCCCTGGGGTATTCACTTACCTCCAGTTCTTGTTGTGACCTCCCCAAGATAACTTTTACCTCTAAGGACAGATTAGTGGCTCACTTAATTATAAAGAGTTGAGTATCTAATGTCTATACCCATGCTAAACAGAAATATATTCTTTATTCAATTCCTTAGTCACTTTCTGATTACAAAGTAGTAAGTGTTATTCAAAATAGTATTAGTTTCAGGTCAAAATCTCGAGCACAGCCTGAGAGAGGGGTTCCTACCCTGGTGCTTTGGGCACAGTGAGGGCAACGAGTGAGAATGGTATGAGGGTGAGGATGGGATTCAGTCACATGCAACTTCAGAACGGGGCTAAGGTTGATGTCATGGCATCTCGGGGTCCTGAATTGTGTTGGCACTATTCCACCCTGAAGCAAGGGTACTCTCTGGCTCTTAAAGCCCATAGTCAATGGGCCCAGCATGGTAGCCTCAGCAGAGTTCAAAAATAGGCATGGTCAGCAAACAGAGCCTACCACTGGGGACAAGCCTCAGAGAAGGGTGCAGGTGTGAATCCTTAGTAATTCAAACCTCTAGGGTCAAAGGGTGTGCAGAAGGTACCCGCAGGGAGCATCCACACCTGTGTGTGAGATATTTAATCTCCCCATCTTTTGATGTAGGTAATAATAATAATTAATAATAATAGTATGTTACAGGAGAAGAACTGAGGTGTCAGGAGAATGTGAAAGTTGATGACATTGTCAGAGAATGATCCATCTGAGTCTCAGCTTGGTACCCAGCCTCTACTCTATACTAACCTGCAAATTACACTGGGAGATGTAAAACAGCAAACAAGGACACCTCCTCTCCCTTACATACTCACCGGGCCGCTGTGGCTAGCAGTCACCACTCAAAATGACCACAGTTTACGAGCACATATTAAACATTTTGTGTCACTTCCGCATAAAAATAACTAAGACTGATATTTTGGGAAATAAGAAAATAAAACCTTGGTAGCAATGTTTTTGCACCTGGAATACACATTGCACATAAACAGATTTCTAGTTTTTACTCCAGCTCTAATGTTAGTGCAGAGCACACTCTATATTTAAACATTTATTTCAGCCTTCATGACTGTATTTTTTGGCATTTATTTATTTTGTGGACATGCATGCGTGCGTGCGTGCGTGCGTGCGTGCGTGTGTGTGTGTGTGTGTGTGTGTGTGTGTGTGTGTGTGTGTGGAGTGCATGTGTGAGGTCAGAGAACAACTCTCCTCCCAGCACATGGGGCAACAAATTCCTGTCCTCGGGCTCAGGGTGTGGGCCTTTCCCAGCGGAGCCATCACGAAGGCCCTATGACTATCTTTTTAAAGCACCAAACAAAAAATAAAAACAGTAGGGTGTAAACTCTGCACATTTGTGTTCTTACAAAGTTTAGAAAACGTCACAGGGCAAGAATTAACTCTGTAATTAACTTAGTCTTCCTTTCTCCTACCATTATCTTCTATTTAACCTGGAGGATGAGGCAGAAAGGACACAGGACATAGCTTGATGTGCAAATGTCTCAAACCAGCATTAATTAACTTCGTGAGGGGTGGAGAACATTTTTTTTTCTTTTGCCCAAAACTAGTGACCCCTGTCCTTAAAAAGCTTTAGACCAGTGCCATGGTGAGCTATCATTTGATTTCTTCGACCAAAACAAAGGGAGCACGGGTCTTGACTGTGCAACATTTTGCCAACAGCTCCTCGATTGAGAGTTAATAACGCCAACAGGTACCTGAGAACAGCCCACCCTGAGACACTAATTACATCTCCTCTGCGCACCACCTCCCAATCCTCCTCTCTCTCAGAATACAGATTCAGAAAATACGGGGTGGGGCTCTTTAAATAAAGCCTGGAGCTCATTCTGTTCCACCAACTTTGTCTCTTCTGTTCAGAGTTCTCCTTCGAGATGCAGCCAGTCTCTCGGGAAACCCCAGCTCACGTGTTTCCTGTGCTGTCTTGGCTGAGCTCAGCAAAGCCTAGTGTTTCACTAGGTGTTAGGTAGTAAGATCTACTGTGACAGTGTGGACTTCCCCTTTAGGGACCTATTAGCAGGTCAGAATACCTAGCAGAGCTCCCTAAAAGTGGCCCCCAGGGTCTGGAGAAGGTTAACTTAGAGCCAGCCTGGCTAGAAGAAACCAGCTGAAATAAATCAGCTGAAAGCCCCGGAGGGGCCCTTCGCTTAGATAAGGGAAAGCCGGGAAGGGAAGGAGAGAATCGAGGTCTACTTTCTAAGTCCCAGAGCGGGAGGAGGAGGAAGTTGGCTAATTAAATTTGGGGAGCCAGGTAAGGGTAAGCCTTGATTTGGCTAACCCAGAAAGAAAATAAACTTGTTGGAAAAATGGAATATTGAAAGTCTTACTTCAGCTCTGGTCTATTGTGAATTCTAGAAAGGGGGAAGATCGGTGGTAGAGAAAAAGCAGACACCTGTATTTGAGATTGAGGACGGTGTTTTGGTTCACCATGTTGCTGACCTCAGTGAACGGGGAGTTTTGCTTGGATCCCATCCAGGGCAGTGTCATTGTCAGGACACCAGGAGATCTCACTCAAAACGGGACATCGGGTCTCTAGGTAATTCCTCGATCTCGTCTCCTCCCGGATTCCGTAGCATCCATCCATCACCTCGCTCCTTCCTCCCTCTTTAATCTCTGCTTCCTACCCACTCCTTTTCCCTCTCCCCCACAGAGCGGACCATAGATAACTGATGAACAGCCAACGAGCAGTGCTTTCTCTTGAATTACTGTCTCATTTCTTCCCTATCAGCACTCAACACCGACTTCCTCTGCTTTTTCATTTCCCTACGTTCCGGCTTCTGCCGCCAGCATCCTGATCCACAATGCGAAGTAAATGTGTCCCAAAGGTCCCCGTAGATAAGTCCGGTGGCTTCACTTCTCCTCCCTCTCAGCTTCTGGAGCTGATAATGCTACAAATCCCCGCCTTGCTAAAGCCTTCTCCTTCACACTTTTCCAAATAGAATGCTGTTCTTGCAGTGTCTCCTACACCACTCTTCCAGAATCTTCTCTGCTGGCCTTCTCCAATAACTCCTTAATAGTAGACCTTTCTTAGGATTTGGTTGTTTGTCTCGTCACTCGTGAAGTCTGCTTCCTCTAGCTTTGTGATAATTTCCATGTGACGCTCAGATGTGAGCGCCCAGCTAATAACCTCTCTACTAAACCTAGCGATGTAATGCAGGCCTCTGCACAGCTGCTAAGTACCTCACATTCACCAAGTAGAAGATCAAGCTCATGATCATCCTCGTTTAAATCACCCTCCTCCCCAGATCCCCTTCTCTAGTCCTGGCATACGAACTCAAACTCTGCTCCTTAGGGACATCTTTCATTTGTTACTGCCCTTCTTCTACCACACATGATTTCATGTGAAAACCTTAATTGAAACCGAGATGACTTGATCTCTGTAGTAGTACCCAATTAAATACTGAAATAAATCCCAGTGGTGATCACATTCCTCAATACCCACTCCAGTGTTCTGGCTTTCCCGAATGAAAGACTCACGCAGTCTTTATATTTTGATATGCTTAAAACAGCTCAATGATTGGGCCATTTCCTAACCTCCACATGGCTAATCCAACTCCCTCTGATGTTCCTGAGTTATTACTTACTAAATCCTATGCTCCATCTTTGCTACCCTGGACCCAGCTGGGCAGCCTTCTTGAGCCACTATCCCCAGCTCTTATATGGCATGTATACTCTCTGGCCTAACCTTCCCAAGTGTGGCATCTTTCCTCTCCTTCTCCTCCTGCCTCGGTCTGCCCTGCCCACCAACTGAGGGCAGGTCCCTCAGTGTCTTATGTGTGGGTTCTCACGCAAACAATGGTGGGAATCCAAATTAACATAAGAATAAGCAGCGTTAGGCCAAACCCTGTAGAGATCTCTGTATCTGTGCCTAGTCTGCATGCCATGTGCAACCCCACCCCACCCTCCATGTCTAGGGTTCTCTTCCTACTCTCACTGATCCAGGTTAAGTTTCCAGTCCACCTCTTATCACTAAAAGAACTTGAACAGTGAGTCAACTGGTTCCAATATTCCCTTCACTCTCCTAACACATTTTGCTGTAACTGTCAGCAAATTTCTGACAGTAAATTGCTAACGTTATTCCCATTTCAGTCACATTTGATGAGGCCCTGTGCTTAACAGAATCAGTCCAACCAGAGCACCTGTAGTTTTTAATGTATTACTTTAATGTATATGGATGTTTAGCCTGCATATGTGTCCATGTATTATGTACATTAAGTCCTGGAGGAGGCCAGAAGAGGGCATTGGATTTCTTGGGACTGGAGTTACAGATGGTTGTGAGTCACCATGTACATGCTGGGCATCAGACCTGGGTCCTCTGGAAGACTAGCCATGCTGTTAACCACTGAGCAGTTGCTCCAGCCCCACAGCTGGGACACACACGCACACTGGCACTCTTGGGTTTGCTAGAGATCTTCTGAAGTTCTCTTGACTGAATTTTCGGAGTTTTCTCTAAGCTTTAATAACGCCTCCTCCATAAAGTCTCTCTACCCTACCCCACTCCATAAAAACTATTTTATTATAGCTCCTTCTTTTATAAATTACCCTATAACTTGAATAATATTTATTTTCAATTGTATATACATTATATACTTATAAAGGCACATGTGCGCATACATATGGATGTGTGTGTACATGTAGATGCCTGCAGAGGCCAGAGGAGGAGGTCAGGGTTAAGGGGCTGGACTTACAAGCAGTTGTGAGCCACCCAATATGGGTTCTGAGAACTGAACGCTGGTCCTCTGTAAGAGCAGCAGGTGCTCATCTCTCCAGCCTATTTACCACAACAATGGTGTCCAAACAGCCTCAAAGCAGCAACAATAGCATGTCTGGCTAGAAACATAAGTTCACAGGCCTGATCCCTGAAGTAAAAAGGTGTGTGTGGAGTCCAAGATGTGTATCTTATTTGCTGATGGTTATGAGACAGGCTAGTACAAGGACAGCTGCAACTGAGCCCTAACCCTGGTGCCTAGCATACGGGTCAGAGCTTGTTTTCATGAAGACTGTGAGCACCCTGAGGGCAGCAGGCCTTGCCGTATTGCCGTTCCTTTTTTGTAGTAACTTAATATAATTAGTACAATTATGAGTAGTGGGGAGTTAGTATAACCATGGAGTCGTTATTGGGTGTAAGACGCTGCACACTGGTACAAGAACTGACCCTCCAGTTGCAATGAGAATACTGCATCTGTCTTTCCTTCTTTGCTATATTTGATGTCACTGGTAGATAACAGTGACATTAAGGGAAAATCCTTTAGATAAAATATAAATGTTCAGGTCCCCTTGACTTCTTTCTGAGTATTAAAGAATAACGTGATATGCGGTGTGTTCTATGATTATTTCCATTTTTCATAAGTAAACTGAGGCTCAGAAGCGGACAGAAACTTGCTTATTATCATGCAACCAGGAGCTGCACCCAAACTGTCCCATCAAGTCCCTTCTGTGACCCCATGTCTCCTGAAAAGGTCCAAACTTTTCATGGAAACCTGGGGATTCTATGTTCAATTTCCTAGCACAGCTGTGAACCCAGGTTTTCTCTGGGCACATACTTCTTTCTGTGTGCCCAGATTTGCTTCTCGTCTTCCCAATGCTCTCAGGCTTCCAGAGCAAGTTCTTGCCAGTTTTTGGTAGACTCCAGGTCAAGGCAATTATCACCTGGGTAGAGCCTCCCTCCTGCTGTCAGACAGTAGTGAGAGGAGGAGATACTCTGGAACTTATTAACCCTGCCTGGGGCACTCTGAGTCACAGAGCCGCTGAGTTAGAGCAGGAAACAGGGCCGTTGGTTTTTATGGCAATGGACTCTGCACTCCCAGGGTACTTTTAATTAGCCTTTCAAGGCCTTTGAAATCTCCAGTTTGGGCCATGGGCATGGCTATTCATGATTGTCCCCCAGATAGAGGGAGACTGACTTCAGAAAACAAAACAAAAAGACCTGTGGTCAAGAAGACTGTCTGTCTGCCCAAAACACTGAGGCCACACCCTTGTTATGGGACAAGTGTCATAGCTGTAGTTTTGAGGAATGAATAAAGAGAAACAGCAGATCATAGTCATCTGTGGGTTTTTTTCAGCCATAGGTTATCAGCTCACCAAGGAAAGCTAGCCTGGACCCCAATCTATATCCAGTCTACCTGTTATTGAAGGAGGAGGAGAGGAGATGGATCAGGGAGGTACAATGGAAATTACTCTATTTTAGTGCATTCTTTCACCCATTATCCATCCATCCATCCATCCATCCATCCATCCATCCATCCATCCAGTCATTAACTCATTGGTTCCTCAACACATAGCCATCCAGTGCCCACTGAGCATCCCATGTGCTGGGGATTAGAATACAATGAAGACTCCATGGTCCACGTTCTTGGGGGAATTCCAACCTAATGGTGCACCTCCATTATTTATCTAGAGTTTCCCTGGTCCCTTAGAGTCATCCTCTGGATTGCCCTTTTCCCACAGTCCACAGGAAGTAAGAAGGAAAAAATTCTTAGCCTCAGGTCCAAGAGACTCCTGGCAGCTCTCCCACACAGGCAGGTCTGGGCAGACTCCTGACACCTGCTCCTCCTCTCCCACAGGGGCCCCTCTGGCTTCCTGTTCTGTCACTCACAGCCTCCTTTGCCCTGGGCTCTTTCTAAAGCTACCTTGTCTTTCTCAGCCAAAAAGATGTTTTGTTTTGTTTTGTTTTGTTTTGTTTTGTTTTCCTTCCCACCACTGACTTCCCTATTCCCAGCACCAGAACCTCCTTCCTTTCTGGAAAACCAGAAGAGGAAAATATCAACTAGAGGGACACCATGTGGCAACCCAGAGCCTGAGCTCGACCATAAGCTCAAAGAACTAGAAAGATAGAGCTTGACTGGGGCCAGCACATCTTCATGCTGAAACTCCCCTCCAGATCATTTAAAAATCAGAGAAAGGACTGACAAGACCTGTCATGCCTGAGAGCCTAAATTTGATCCTCAGGGCCCACATGGTGGAAAGAGGAATCTTAACCCCTGCAAGTTTGTCCTCATGACCTTCACCATATACCTTAAATCAATCAATCAATCAATCATTAATTAATTAATTAATTTAAAAAGTCAGAGGAAAAAAAGAGCCATGTATCTCCATCCCCTACATTATTTCCCCTCATATATGGAAAATATCTGGTGGAAGAGGTCGAGAAGGATTTATGGTAGACTTCAGACAAAGAAAGGTACATACATGCCTTACTATCTGCTACGTGACTCTCTGGGTAAGGGATCCAGGTCAACAAGGAAAGGTCTTATAGAGGTGGGAACACCCCTCCTGACCTCCTTGAGAGCACTGCAGAAGCCATGCTCCTTGGAGCCAGATGCCAAGAGTAGTTTTTTGCACTTTTTACCTCTGTGGCGTGGGCAATCTCCAGATGCTCAGGCTGACATGACCAACAACCTCCCCGTCTTACGGTCCATAGGGCTAATTTGCCACGTGAAGGCGTGTGAGCCAACATGGAAGCTGTCCTTGGGAAGGCAAGCTCTGCCTCTTACACTGGGAATGGCAACACCTTAGATGTTGAGCCAGGCAGTAGGAGGAGAAGCGGGTTCCAACAGCTATGGAGTCTGGGGACAAAAAGTGTAAGTTGCGTATAAATGGAAATAATTACGTTCCAAAAATAATGATCAGAAATAAAAAGGTAAAAGCCCAAATCCCTGCTTGTTGGCTTGCTGGAGAGCAGCAGTTGGATTTGTAGATGCACTTTGTTCTCTGATTTTCCAGCTAGTTCTAAACTAGGCAGAGTCTGATCATTTTTCACTTTGGATAAGAAAGACAGTATAACTGCTTTGAACCACATATACTCAGCACAGATCTAAATCATAGCCAAT
The DNA here is from genome assembly GCA_902729485.2 of Mus minutoides. Taxonomy (NCBI): domain Eukaryota; kingdom Metazoa; phylum Chordata; class Mammalia; order Rodentia; family Muridae; genus Mus; species Mus minutoides. The sequence goes on along the minus strand of LR750188.1, from coordinate 25,643 downwards.
TTTTACTGCATACCCCTCCCCTCACAGGACACCCTCATTACCCAGTTCACCACGTTGTTTTTCTGTTTAATCCTTCCTCCTGAGATACTGTGACTTTGTCCACCGGGCTCTGAGCTTGGTCAGGAGATCTGGCCTTTACGTCTCACAACGCTGTCTCCTTTGTCATTGGCTCCTCGTTGGTGTGGATGAATGGAAGCAGGCCAATGGAAGGCCAGAAGAGAGGTGTTCAAGTTATTCTTCCCAATTATCTGTCTTTTCCAGCAGCCATGGTCCATTTTCCAAGACATCCATTCTTGTGGTATGGACATCCTTCTAGAATTGAAGTTTCCATTGGACAGCCTTTTGGGGTCTTTTGGGATCCAGTCCTGGATGTGGTTGAGGAACATGGCTTCACTCTTGCTTGTTACCAGGAGGATAATGGAGAGGCAAGTGACAGGCTGAAGGCCCCACAACACATCCCTGAAGACCATGACTTTTACCTAGTTCCCAGCTCCTAGTCCATGCCCCTCCTGTTCACATATCTGGCTCATTACAGGTATTACAAGGACCGAGCCTGCCCTGCCTTCCTTACCCACAGCTTCCACCCAAATATTAACATCTTGTATGACTCAATCAATCAGGGAGGCCTGGTATGACTGACCTGGGATAGTAGGAACAGAAGAGTTGATGTGTATGGTGAGAGCCCACAAAGGCTGAAGCCAACAGGGAACACCAATCCAGCTAAAAATCTATCAGGTCAGAGAGAACAGGCATAAAATTATTGCTGGGAGAAGACTTTTCCTAAGCTGGCTTTTTTACCACACCAGAGTCTGTGTAGTTATCAGCTGGCAGAGGCTTCTCTGGAGACAACTCTGAACTGTGAGGAGTCCGTGAAAGCCACGGGCATTTGCCTGCAGGCCCCAGTGAATCGCACCTCTTACCCCTGACCTGTTAGGATGCTCAGCACCCTTCACGGTGTGTTCGTAATTAGTCTCCATGGACTTCAAAAGGTCTTCTTAAAAGTACGCTTGTATTTTTTTAAAAGAGAAAAAGTACACTTGTATTAAAATACACTTGTATTAAATAACACCAGGGAAAATTGAAAGCACAGCGCAGTTTGGGGACTGCAGAGCTAACAAACTGTGTTTGCAGGGGATCTAGTTTGTATGATTGCTCCCGTGTTGATGAGACACAGACATTAGGCATCTAGGCCTCTGGGTAGCTGCATCTTCCGGATGGGCCAACACCAAATCAGATCTGAACCCCAAATGCCCCTTTCCTCTGCCTGCTCCTGTTTGCCCCCCTCTCCTTTCCCAGGTCTCCAGTGAGCATAGTGTTCTAGAGAACAAAACATCAGTAATACTGTGCCCTCTCCCCCAGACTTCATGTGAATATGCCAATAGGCTCAAATCCCTATACGTGCATATGAGATACCTGTTGCTCAGGCCATGCCTTCCCTAGAAGATTGCAGAACAAGCTTTTCAATTCACAGGGTCTTTAGTTGCCTAAGAAGGCTGTAGAGCTGGAAGGTCGAGACCATTCCTTTGGAGTCAAATATAGCTTGGAATCATAAGCTGTGCTCATTTATGAGAGTTGAATTTGATCATTTCAATGAAAACCTTCAACTGTGGGTGGCCCACAGCAAGCCTTCAATAATTGGCAGCTACCATAATTGCTTTCCAAGGTTTCCAAGTCTCAAGTCCAAGCCACACACCCTCAGGCTAGCCCTGCCTCTAACAGCAAGACAGTGTCTACTCCAGTTTCCCCTTTATTCTCTCTGTTCATCTGTAGTTCAGCCCACTAACACCTTACTTCAACCTTCATTCTCTGTCCTCCAGACTCTTCCAATGCTGTTCAGAATAGTTTCTTGCCTCTAGGACTGGATTCTCTTCTAATCCATCCTAGATTTTCTCCAGAGAGTGAGAGGTATGTCTGAAAAGTAAATATGATCTCTGTGTGGAAACCTCAAATAACTTCCACTTCTGGCAAAGAAAATCATTGGTGTAAAGTATGTCAATCACTGAGAAGTCTTCTCTGCTTTCTCCCATGTCCTAAGCTTGCTGTGTGCCCTGTGCTGTTTGACGGTTCTCTGTCTTTGAATGCCAATCTCTGTGTCCTCCCTCACCACTTCAAATCCTCAGATCTTCTTGGAAATTTCTATGTGTTTTTCAAACCCCTTACTATGGACTGAAATCTTATATCCCTTCAAGGTCCACATGTTGAGCATGGGTCACCCCATTATTGTTAGTAGTAATAGTAATAGTAATGGTGGTGGTGGTGGTAAGCATGATGTTTGGAGTGGGGAGTTTGGAAGTAGAAAGAGATAAGGCTGCATCACAAATGTAGAGCCCACACAATGGGAGTTAGGCCTTTTACAAGAAGACTAGATTTCTCTTTCTCGGTCTGACTTTCTACCATCAAAGGAAACACAAAAAGATAGCCATGTGCAAATCAGGAAGAGAGAGAGACAGAAACAGAGACAGAGAGCACCTTTATTAGACACACTCTGTCTACCAGTACCTTGCAGTCAACCTTCCCAGTCTGTGGAATTAAAATGAGTAAGTCCTGTTTGAGCCAGCCAGCCAAGCTATGAGCTTTTGTTACAACAGCCCATCCTGACTAAGGCTCTCCTCCCAGTCACATCTCCTCAAGTGGTCCTCATTTTTACTTGTCAACAGCAAGTAGTATCTGACATTACTTACATTAAGGTAGAAAGAAAGAAAGAAAGAAAGAAAGAAAGAAAGAAAGAAAGAAAGAAAGAAAGAAAGAAAGAAAACTTCATATTTATTCCAAGTCATACTTATTTAGTTCTTTCTTTCCATAATTTCTGGGTTTTTTTTTTCAAGATTCTGTCTCTATGAAGCTTTCCACTCACACTTGAAGTTGTTTCCCTAATTTGGTACAGTTCTTTGCAGCCTCATAATGCTCACTAACTTTCCTTCTAAGCACTCTTAAATTCTTTATCAGGCACTTATCAGCAGGGTTTTCTTTGGGATCTGTTACCAGCTTGCCATTGTGCTCTGTTGTAGGCACTGGCTTACATTCAATTTGGGATTAGTACATTTTATTTAATAATCCTATATTAAGATTTTGACATCTGGTAGGCCCATTGCCTCTATTCTTTTATAAGTGAATTTATAATAAACAGCTGGTGTGCCGTGCTGGCTTTGCTACGTACTGAGTACCAATAGTTGTGATGAATAGTTTCATGTCAATCTGACACAACCTAGAATCGCCTAAGAAGAGACAACCTTACTTGAGAGAATGCCTCCATAAAATTTAGCTGTAGGGAATTTTCTTAATTAGTGATTGATGGGGGAGGGCCCATCCCATTGTGGGTGGGGCCACCCCTGGGCTGGTGGTCCTGGGTTCTATAGGAAAGCAGATTGAGCAAGCCATGACAGGCAAGCAGTAAGCAGCATCCCTCCACGGCCTCTGCATCAGCTCCTGCCTTCAGGTTCCTGCCCTGTTTGAATCCTATCCTGACTTCCTTCAATATTGAATAGTGATATGGAAGAATATGCCAAATAAGTCTTTTCCTCCCCAACTTGCATTTTGGTCATGGTGTTTCATCACAGAAATAGAAACCCTAACAAAGTCAATAATGTAATCTCCTACAGATTATTTTGGTTTTGGCAGAATATGTGATCAGAAGGAGCCCTGTCTCTTGGGTCTAGATGTAAGGAGAAACTCTCTTACAGCCCTGGCACATAGCAATGCACATAGCAATGAGGACGGATGACCATTGTGTGTCCATTTCAGTAATGAGGGTATAGGCAGTAAGGACAGAATAGGCATTTCCTCAGGTTACTGGCGTCTTAGTTGGTTTTCAGGGTTCAGTAGGTGCATGATGCTGGAATCTCTATGATAGTTTGGTAGAATATCTATAGAGGCCAAAATATGGGGATACACAGGGGTTTCTGACTCCCAGGACAGTATGCATTTGGATAATAGCTTCCTTCTCTTGACTGTGGGTTGCAGTGGGGAGAATGTGAGTGGCTTTTCTGGTACTGGGAAGAGTCCATGAGGTTTTCCTAACTGTGCTGCCACGTGTGGAATGACTATGGAAATTCCCAATGTCTGGCTTGCTGGTGTCCAATGGACACAGCTTGCTGACACCTCCTATCCACCTTCTCTGCTGCGGACAGGGCTTAGGGTTTAGGTTGCCAGTGTGTTTTGTATTTCTTCCTCTGCCGCCATCCCGCATCCTTGAGTCTGATAAGCTCCCAGCCTCTCCAGTTCTGAATGCAGCTTCTTCCTTCAGTCATCTGCCTCAAAACGCAGCTACCTGCCCATGCCCTGGGTTCTTCCTTGTGAAGAGCCAATACTTGACATCCCTAAACAAGTGTCATTTACCAGCATCTAGAGCATTCTAAGACACTCAGTAGCCACAGATCATAGGCAACAGATAAGTTGGCAGAGCCCATGAGCATCATAAAACTTCCAGGAGATGCCTCCTGGATCTCATAGTTGCTCTCAGGGTGCATCCTCTATCCACACTCACAGACTGCCCTTGCCCTCCCTGGCTCGTTTGTCCCTCGAGATAATCCCTCTCGCTGGCTCATCACCACTTTTGTATTCAAGGTTAAAAAACAAGACTCCCACACTTTCTCAATAATGTTACTAGAAGCAGTAAGAAACTTGGCACTAAACTAAATTCTTCTTTATTTTCTCTACCCTCCCCCCAGCACAGGGTCCTCTCTGCAAATTACTATGGACTAAATTACTTCCCCTAAAATTTATATGTAGAAGCCGTAATCTTCAATGTAACTTTATTTGAAATAGAGCCTTTAAAGAGATAATTAAGGTTAAGTGAGCTTGTAAGAGATGCAGCACCAATGTCCTTAGGGGAAAAAAGAGACGTGGGGGAGGTAACTATACAGGGAAGAGCATCCGAGGACAAGGCGAGAAGGCTGCCATCTGCAAGCCAATCTGTCCACAGGAGGCACAGTCACTGGTGCCTCTGTCTTGCTCTTCTGGGCTTGAGAGTGGTCACACATTTCTGTTGTTTAAACCATCCAGCCACAGCAGGTTGTTACGGCATCCTGAGGAGAACAATATACATGTGGATGTAGAGTACTCTTGAACATTTCCTGGTTCTTCTTGGTAAACACACAAGCTCGAAATGGAGCCAGCACTTGTGTGAATGCATTTTGCAAGCTCGCAGTTGCTCCGCTCTGACATTTGCTGTGCAGAATCCATGAAGAGGTCTGAGATCGCTGATATTGGACAACCTGCCGAATGTTATAGCTCAGTCTGACAAATGAAAATAAATGTCGGTTTTGTTTTAAGATATTGATTCATTTTGGAAACTTCCATCAATAGTACAAAATGTTCTTTTTTTTATATATGTTATATTAGATTAAATTTAATCAAAATTAATGAGAACTTTCAAAGTTTGTTGAAGTAGACATGGTGTTTCAGATAACTCTCCACTTACTTTTAATCTGCTTCTGAGGCGGCAGGATGGAGCAACTTAGCTAAATCGCAAAGTTATGTTTCCCCAGTGACGTGAGCTAAAGAGTGAATAGGGCTCTATTTTCAATGGGGAGAGCTGTTTGACTCAAGCAGATGCTACGGAGCCCAGTCTGACTAGTCATAGATCTGACCAACACAGTTCCGTGTGCCAAACCCCCATTCGCTTCTGTGAAGTTGCCAGTAAATCCAGATCTCTGGCCACCACCTGCAATCACACAGGCAGCTAGTGTCTGTTGGAAGAACTGTACATAGACTGGCTCATAATTAAACCCATGTCTGTGGCTAAGAAAGAGCTAGTTAGTGTGTGTTCTGAATTAGGTAACAGGATGGCTCTAGCTTTCAGATTACCTCGACTGGACACTTCCACTCTGTTCCCTGCTCCTCCCTGCTCCTCCCCACTCCTCCTTGCTCCTCCCTGCTCCTCCCTGGTCCCAGATCCCTCCTCCCTGCTCTCTGCCCCCTGCCCCCTGCCTCCACCCCCCTCTTCAGCCTCCTGCTCCACAGAAAAGCTTTCTGGAACAGGAATCTGAAGCGTTTCCATGGCGTCTCTACCCCTGGTGCTGACTTGGATCCCCTAAGTGTTACTTGAATCTAATAAACATGTCATAAAGCCTATGAACAGTCAAGACCACCAAAGAGGAGCTGCAAATGACTCACAAAGAGATGAAAGTACATTCTATTTCATGGGTGACTCAGAGGATGATATGTACACTAGTTGTCACTGTGACAAATCCCTGAGAAAACAACCTAAAGGAACACTGAAGTCTCCAAAATCAGAGACGCCAAAGTTCTGGTTTCGGAGACTCAGTCCCCAGCCAGCTCTGCTCTGATTGCCAGCTCAAAGCGAGGCTGAACCTTCTCTTGCAGCTTATCTCTTGGCTGGCAGGAAGGAAAGGATGAGATAGGAAGAGTATATCTTTTTGGTACATGTCTCCAGTGAGAGCCACTTCCCTCAGTGGGGCCCACCTCCTTTCCACCATACCAATAATACCACCATATCATGAATCCATCCTGGAGATAGTTCATTGATAAAGCCAGAGCCCTCGTGAGTCAATCACCTGGTGTGGCTGAGAATGTAGCTCAGGAAGGCAGTAGAGGACTTTCCTAGTGTGCACAAAGTCCTAGGTTTGTTTCCCAATGCCACATGCATGCGCGCGTGTACACACACGCACACACACACACACACACACACACACACACACACACACACACGAGACAGAATAGAAAAGAATAGTAACCACAGTTGGGCCTACTCTGGTGATGTGAATAAGAATGGTTCCCATAGGGCTGGAGAGATGGTTCAGAGGTTAAGAGCACTGACTGCTTTTCCAGAGGTCCTGAGTTCAATTCCCCGCAACCACGTGGTGGCTCACGACCATCTGTAATGTGATCTGATGCCCTCTTTGGTGTGTCTGAAGACAATGACCGTGTACTCACATACATGAAATTAATTAATTAATTAAAAAAATGACTTCAGTATTTGAGAGCTTGGTCATTAGAGGGTGGTGCTACTTGACAGGCATTGGGAGGTATGTCTTTGTTGGAGAATTTGTGTCACTGGGACTGGGCTTTGGGGTTTCAAAAGCTCAAGCTAGGTCCAGTGTCACTCTCTCATCCTGCTGCCTTCTTGTCTGAATGTAGAACTCTCAGCTACTTCCCCAGCACCATGTCTGCCTGCACACTGCCACACTTCCCAACCATGATGATAATGGACTAAACCTCTGAACTATAAATAAGCCTCAATTTAATGTTCTTTATAAGAGTTGCCACAGTCATGGTTTCCCTTCACAAAAATAGAAAACTCAACTAAGACACCTACCAACCCAACCAGAACAAAGCTTTTAGTAATGAGCTTTTCAGGTAGTTAGTTTATAGCGTGTTAAAAAGTAATATTTACCACTTGTCTAGTTGACACATGTAATAAAAAATAGCCATTGAACATAATGTTCTTAGATTCTGTTATTTATTATCTGATAGTCCTGGGGAACAGTTTGTAAATATGCGTCAGAAACTTTAAAATTGTTCATGGGTTTTCTACTTCCAGCCAAGGTGGTATAGAAAGCACTAAATTTCTCCATCCTGGAATTACTGAAAAGAAAAAAATCAAAGTCTACAGGGATCTAACAAAGAGTTTTGATTCCTTGAATCTCAATCAATGGCATTATAATAATCCCTGAAAGTCAGGAAACAAATCAAGTGAGTCTTGAGGTTCCTGAGTTCACCCTGTGGATACCAGATCATTCTATAGTGCGGGGGGGGGGGGGTGAAACGGACTCTGGACCTTCCCAAAGTTGATTAGAGGAAGATGGGTGGTCATGGAGACCATTGCAACTAGCATCCTCAGAACTAGTGTCTTAGTCAGGGTTTCTATTTCTGCAGAAAACATCATGACCAAGAAGCAAGTTGGGGAGGAAAGGGTTTATTCTGCTTACACTTCCATACAGCTGTTCATCATCAAAGGAAGTCAGGACTAGAACTCAAGCAGGTCAGGAAGCAGGAGCCGATGCAGAGGCCACAGAGGGATGTTCTTTACTGGCTTGCTTCCCCTGGATTGCTCAGCTTGCTCTCTTATAGAACCAAGAATGCCAGCCCAGAGATGGCACCACCCACAAGGGGCCCTCCCCGACTTGACCACTAATTGCAAAAATGCCTTACAGCTGGATCTCATGAAGGCATTTTCCCAACTGAAGTTCCTTTCTTTGTGATAACTCCAGCCTGTGTCAAGCTGACACACAAAACCAGCCAGTCCACTCACCATGAAACTTCTTCCCTGTTGGCTAGAGACATGATGCCAGGAAGTTCTATGAGGGCTGCTGGGTGGGAAGATGAGGTCACCTTGCGTGCTCTACCAGCCAGGCAAGATGTACCCACTGGGGCAATGATGCCATGATTGACAGGGGGTAACATGCTCTTTCTGTGTAGATTGAGACCTACTTCATGGGAGGGAGTTCATGCCTGGTGCAGTAAACCTGGTCAAAAGCAACGTCTGAGGAATCATAGGCTCTAGGATGGGAAGCTCCTACTTTTATTTTTGCTAGATGGTCATGCTGTCAAACTGCCTTCTAAACATTTATGTTTACACCATAGATTGACTGGGGCTGCTCCCGATCTTGGACAGAGAAACTCCGCAGTGGGAAGCAGTCTGTATAATGTTACTTGTATGTTTGTTTTCAGAGCTGACCTTTTGATATTTGGTAACCAGTCGGTGTGCGCCTCCTTAAAGAAGACTATCTACCACTCTCTCAGCATCCTTTAATTGCCTATAGGATTTTGTTGTTGTTGTTGTTTGCTTTTGTTTTTGTTTTTGTTTTTGCAAAGTTGAGACCTATGGTCTTGCTCCCACCCACCTTAGCTAATCACTTGAGGTGTCCTTGTTCAACTTGTGTTTGAGCAGTCCTGTTGGTGAGACTTTATGAGTGTAGCTCTTGCCATGCCTAGGAGACACAATGTAACAGTAACCTCCCTGGCCCTCTGGCTCTGAGGATCTTTCTGTCCCCTCTTCGGCCATGATCCTTGGGTGTTAGATGCAGGAGGTGTAGTGTACACATATCATTTGGAACTGGACACCATGACTGTGCACGCTGATTGGTTGCTTACCATCAAGTCTTAATTGAAAGAAATATTAAAGAAGAAATGAGTTTGCACAAATGAATTAAGAAAACCCAAACTGGCCTGGTAGTGGTGGCTCACGCCGGTAGGATTTGCTGAAGGAGGCAGAGGCAGGGGGATCACGAGTTCAAGGCCAGCCTGGGCTACACACAAACACACACACACACACACACACACAAACTGGAAATTACAGTGGATGGTGGATGAATATCAATCAATCAATCAATAACAGTTTTTATTCTTAGTGCATTTGCCTGTTTTCCCTGACTGTGACAAAATGCCTGTTAAAAATCAGCTAAAAGGCTGGGCATGGTGGCGCACGCCTTTAATCCCAGCACTCGGGAGGCAGAGGCAGGCGGATTTCTGAGTTCGAGGCCAGCCTGGTCTACAAAGTGAGTTCCAGGACAGCCAGGGCTACACAGAGAAACCCTGTCTCGAAAAACCAAAAAAAAAAAAAAAAAAAAAAAAAAATCAGCTAAAAGGCAGAAAGGTTTATTTCGGTTCACAGTTGCAGAGATTTTACTTTATGGTTGCTTTGAATTACATTTTTAAATTTGTTTGTTTGGCTTATGTAACACAGCAAGACCACTAGGCAGAGGATTCCTGCTTAGTTCATGGTGGTTAGGAGGCATAGAGGAAGGGAGAGGCCAGGTGTTTCCTTGGAGGACATAAGCCCCAGCGACCAAACTTCTTTCCATTAGGCTCCACTTCTAAAGATTTCACCACCTTCTAGTGGTACCATGGTGGGAGTCCAAGCTTTGAGCACACAAGCCTTTGGCAGACATTTCAAATCCAAATCATAGTGTTAATTAAATATTAACTAGTAATTCACTGTTCAAATGAAGATAGTAACTGTAAGGCTTGGATTTTGAAACGGGTATATGAATAAATTGTTTCACAATAGCACGAAGGCTGAGAGTTATGAGATAAAAGGGATTGTGAGATCTTCACACTATGTGTGGAATCATAGAGTATAGTCTGAAAATAGAATATGATAAGTGACAGAATATTCTAAAGTAACCACCTCAATAAGAAAACAAAAATGTTGTACTGGACAAGACATCAGAGGATATAACAGAGAATCAACTTAAATTGTCAGTTAGTAAGCAGAAGATATAAAAAGACAACGAGAAAACAAGAAAAGCGGTCCTGTGCTAACATTAACCAAACAACTCCCAAGAACCAGAAAATCCCAGAAAATCCCACGCAGAACGTGTGCACCTACGCGTAAGCTTTGAGCTACACAAAGCAAGAGTGCACACAACTAGGAGGAGATCTAGGCAAGTTCCCCGGTACCATCAGAGATCGGCTATTCTGTGCACAATGATGATTGGAACAATCACAGAAAAAAAAATCCTAATGGTACAGAACATTTTAACCATACTCTCTGTCAACCTGACTTATTAACATTTAATGTAACAGTCTGCCTAGTGACAAACAGCCTTCATTACAATTGTACTTGGGACATTTATCATGAGCTACCACATTCTAAATCGTAAAGGAGGCCACCCTCGGAAAATTTAAATTAAACGTTTAAATTTAAAATGACCATATATGTGCTCTGATTACAGAGGAATTAGATATTAACAGTAGACAGACTCTGAGAACTCGTCAAAGATTTACCAACTAGACATCTTACTTTTAAATGTGAACATATGAGTAATTTGTACACTTTCAAATAATGCAATGAGAAATGGTTTTGAACTGAATGATAATAAATATAGAGCTTATAAGAAAGAATGTGCACTAATGCAGTGCTAGGGGAAAGTTACAGCACCATTGTCTGTATTAGGCAAGAAGAACGTTCTTTAATCTCAGAGCTTCTCTTCAGAAATTAGAAATGGAAGAGGAAATAAAATAAAAACAACTAAAAAAAAAGGAAATATAAAATCAGAAAACACAATCCACATCAAAATCCCGGTGATTTGTTTTTATATAGATAAGATGAAAGGATGGACCATACAGAGACTAACCCACCGGGGATCCATCCCATAATCAGTCACTAAACTCAGACACTATTACATAGGACAGCAAGTGTTTACTGAAGGGACCCTGATATAGCTGACTCCCACAGAAGTGGATGCTCACAGTCATCTATAAGAGGGAACACAGGGCCCACAATGGAGAAGCTAGAGATAGAACACCAGGAGCTGAAGGGGTCTGCAACCCTAGAAGAGGAACAACAATATGAACTAACCAGAACCCCCAGAACTCGTGTCCATATATAGCAGAAGATGGCCTAGTTAGCCATCATTGGGAGGAGAGGCCCATTGGTACTGCAATCTTTATATGCCCCAATACAGGGGAACGCTAGGGCCAAGAAGTGGGAGTGGGTGGGCTGGGGAGCAGGGAGGGGGGAGGGGAGAGGGGACTTTCAGGATAGCAATTGAAATGTAAATTAAGAAAAGATCTAATAAAAAATTTAAAAAAATAAAGTTAATGAAGTAGGTATCTGATTTTCATGGAAATTCAATAAACTTAAAAGAATTCAGATAACATTGAAATGGAGCAAAGCTGGCAGACCAGGGGCAGCTCCAGACTCCGGATGTCAAGACGAATTATAGAGCCGAGTGCAACAAGACGACTCACAGATAGATGACTGACCAAGATTCCGAAGTAGCTCAGTGGAGGAATTTACATTTTCAGTGAATGTATTAAAATAAGACAATTGGACAGCCACACGATGTAGAAACACTGAACCTCAGACACGTCTTAAAAGCATGAAAAAGGCATCGGCGGACTGATGGTAGGCTGACATGACTGGAGCTGTTATTCCACCAGAGGTCATTCGTTTGAGCCTGAAAAGCTGGCAGAGGACGCTCTTAAACACACTGTTCCTACCTTCAGTCCCACCACCCCACCCCAAGAGAGGCAGATCGGGAAGGCCTGGGCTAGTGAGCAGGGCAGCAGTGAAAGGAGCCTGTGAGAGTGAGCGTGAGTGGGCCTTGGGGATGCTAATGAGCCCCTGGCATCTGTTGATGTTTCTAACCTTATTTGCTTTTGATCCCTGAGGTGGGTGGCCACTTCTCAGCTCCACATCTTTGTAGCAGAAGAACATCCACAGTGCAGAGAAGTGGAGCAGGGGTCGATGAGCCCCTGAGCTTCTGTAGCAACCCCAGAAGTGATTGCCAAAGGAGTCTATTCTGCATTAGAGACCGCACAGGGCTCAGTAAATAGGGAAGAGCAAGCAAATATACTCATCTTATAGAGACTTCCTGTGAGGGCCTGGTGAAGTGGCTCACCAGGTAAGAATGCTTCCTCTGCAACCCTCAAGTCTTGGGTTTGAATTCCCAGCACCCATACAGAAGCTGCATGACTGTGCATGCACATAACTCTAGCCCTGGGGTGGGAGAGTATCAGGCCAATCCCAAGAGCTTGCTGCACAACTCAGCAGGCAGTCTAGCAGAAACAGCAAGCTTGAAACATGCCTTGTCCTGCCCTTGCCTCCATGTATGCAAAGACCAGAGTACCATTAACACATTCGTGTGTGTGTGTGTGTGTGTGTGTGTGTGTGTGTGTGTGAGTGTGACAGAGAGAGAGAGAGGGAGAGAGAGAGGAGGGAAGGAGAGAGAGGAGGGAGGGGAGAGAGAGGGAGGGAGAGAAAGAAGAGGGAGGAAGGGGGTGGGAGAGAGAAGGAAGAAACAGCACTCAAGGTAGGGGAAGAGGGAGAGAGGGAAGGTGGGAGGAGAGAGGGGTGAAATGGACTGAGAGAATTACACCCAGGGCGGGCAGAGCTGGGGTATACTGAACAGGCACTGTACCATTAAGTTCCACCCCAAGCCCTCCATGTATGAGTTTTTGAATCTTATGAAAAGAAATGAAGGTAGGCTGGATATTTCCCCGTGCATGCGAATATTTGGCTTTCTGGGATCTCACATCCTACAGCATGAGAAGGTTGGCCTTAATAAATTGTAAAGCCTTTTCACTTCGGCTTACACTTGCGAGACTACACGCATAGACGTATAGACCCTTGCCACTCTTCTACATAGTCTTAAAAGTAAAGATAAGTAATGAAGAGGGGTTTTAACTTCTCCAAAAGCGCCCTCTTCCCTCTGATTGTCAGCTGAGCTGGGCACTCCGCCCTAGAGCTTCTTCTTTGAAGCTGCATCCCTTATTGGTTCTGATGAGATTAATCCTGAACTTCAGGATTGCCGGGCCTTCATGTTTATTTATAAGCTCTTTATTGTAGCACATAACTCGTTCTTGCCCAGAACCTGATGCAGACTTTCCTGTGCCATGCTGCCCATAAATTATCCAAATGCTTGGTTTCCAGATTGAGGGTTTTTTTTTTCCCCTTCATTCCCCCATTAAATCATCATATTAATCAAAACAGCATTTTCCTTCACTGAGGATGTTGACGAATGGGAAGTAAATTATCTGTCAATTGCATAGTCACCAAAGTATGTAAGATTATTCCAGGCTTCTTAAAAAGTAGCTATCCCACACTGCTCACTAGAAATACCAGGAGTCGGATTTCTCCTGAGTTACAGCAACAGATGTGCTGGGCTCCTGGAAGGGTGGGCGTTTGAACGATGGTACTGGTGCACATGCGTCTGATTTTGTGAATTGCTGTTATTATTTATGGTTTGCTGAGCAGCAGTGATGCATAGCTCACTCACCGTGGCAAGGCTGGGCCCAAGCTGTACTTTCCCTCTACAGATACAGAGTCCATAAAGACACTGGTTTGCAAACTCAAGCCTGTTCCAGACACACTGCAAAAAGGTGATCTGAAGAGCCACAGAGTAAGAAGAAATGGGGTTTTGTTGCTTTTACTATTCACGACCTTCTTTGGGGGTTGGGGTGGCCATTTGTATTACTTGTCCAACACAGATACCCTAGCGGCTATGCAAGATACCCCACATTAACATGGGAGGGACTTAGACCTTGTGACTGTGAACTTAAGTGTTTGAGTCACATGGGCCTGCATTAATTCTACTTCTGCCCCACTCCTAAGTATCGTCTTCAGAAAACTACTTGGCCTTTGAGAGCTTCTCCTTATTCAACTACAGAACAGAGCTGCTAGCCTTAGCTACTCCAAAGGATATTAGTAAGGAATTTAAGAAGATAAGACAATGTAGAGCCTCCAGGGAAGTACTGAGAGCAGAGTTAATGTCTAATAATTTTAGCACGGATTATTGAAGACAATGACCATCAGCGGCAGTTTCCTTTAGCCCATTCTACAGATGTTACCTGAGGTTTCCCGGCCACTGCATCAGAAGCCTGCACCCGCTGTTTAATTAGTCCCAGGCAGGGGCTTTGCTCACTTGCTGTGTCTCTGGTGTTGAATGAACACAGTGCCTTGTAAGTTGCTTTGTGTCATTCTCCTACTGTCTGGGGTTTCATTATGCTCACCCCTTTCTGGGCTCAAACTATAGTGAGCTAAAGATTGAATGTTAATAAACTATATGCAATAAACTCTAATAGTGACTCTCTCACTTCCAAGCATTTTAAAGTGTGCTTTAGAGGATGATAGAAGATAAAACATAGCCTACCCTTACGTGTGTTAGCGGCAGGAGAAAGATCCGCACTCGTAAGACAGAAAGAGAGTCACATGATGATATCTTCCATTTTCCTTTCTGAGGTGGTTTATAAGAATCACTGTCTGTTTTTATAGAAACCTCCGGGGGTGTTGCAGCGTGTGCCTGTAATTCCGCTCACTGAAGCTGAGGAAGGAGGATCACAAATTAGAGGCCAGCCTGGTCTGCACATAGCAAGACCCGATGTTCAGAAGAAGAGGAAAGGGGATGGGAGAGGGAAGAGAGGAGAGGGAAAAGGAAATGAGGCAGGGAGAAGGAGGAAAAACACACGTATTTTACCAAATAGTTTCTATTGCAGCTGGTCAGTTATTCAGAAAACAATAGTCAGTGGCATTGAGAAGCACCTCCTGGTGAAATATCCTCAACCTCTTCAAGGTGACCAGAGGCTTCCGTTTTCAGTTTGCCAGGGGCCTCTCTGATCACTGCATCGCCATCTCCATCATCTCCATCACCACCACCATTATCATCACCATCATCATCATCACCTCCATCATCACCATCATCTCCATCATCACCATCATCAGCACGACTACTATTATCGATTCTCCATCATAGTCTACATATCATTCTGAGTTTTTCTACACATATCAACTCATTCAGTCTTTCACCAACTCTTTGAGAAAAGCGCCATAGTTCCTCCTATTATTAATGGTAAGAAAAAGTGAGATGCAGTCACCTCTCTGTCAGTATCTCAATGAAATTAGCTCTAGGACTTTGTGAATACCCAAGTCCATAGATTCTCAAGTATTACACAGCATTTACCCTTAACCTCCATGCCCCCTATCTTTTACAGCACCTCTAAAGTTACTGATTATGTAGTATAATACAGTTCTGTGCAGTTAGCTGTGATACTGCATTCCTTTAAGGATAACCATGAGAAGAAAACATCGGAACAGACTTAGTAGAGATGCAATTAAAAAAATGTTTTCAGTCTGTGCTTAGTTGAGTCTGTGATCATGGAACTTGAATACGGGAGGTTGAACGTACTGTTCCAGAACACAGACACCTGGGGTGTAGTGTGGGATCAAGGCTTGGAGTAGGAGATTATGGTGAGACAAAGAGAGACTGGTTCTAATTCGTAGTAGTCACAGGTTAGGAGATGCCATTATCAAACTCCAAGGCTTTTATGAAGTGAGCTCTCTGAGTAGGGCTTCTTTAAGTCTCCTGAGGCAGAAGACATCATGTTCCTGCTTTTTAAAATCAAGCTCAAGTAAACAATTTTCCTTGGACAAGTCATTACTTAAAGAATAGCCTGATCCCCAGTACAGGAGAACCAAGAAGAGAGGCTCTCTGGCCTCTTGGACAGTCTGGGATGCCCCCTCCCAGTTATTGTTAAACAAGAGAAAAACTGGCGGGTGAGGGGATAAGTGGTAGGAAGTCTGCTATCGGGAAGTTTTCTGTGTACCCCAATCCTCCGGGCACAGCACCCAAGTTTCTACTGTCCCATGAGCCATGTGACACTTTTACCTTGTGTGTGACATTTTAAGATGTTGAAGAATGAAATGGTGGCAAGAAGCTGGCTTCCGAGTTTGCTGAGGGTTTGGGTCTGTGGGGGCAGTCACTGAAGCACATACATCGGTGCTGTCAATCAGATAGGCTCCAAATTTTACTGCTTCTGCCCCATGAGGATGCTAAGTTACACGGAGACATCGAATAAAGGATATCAGTGCTGGGTGGGGCTGGCTGGCACATGCCTTTAATCCCAGCACTCGGTGGAACTCTGTGGGTTTGAGTCCAGGACATCCAGGGCTATGCAGAGAATCCCTGTCTCAAAAAAAGAGAATGAGAATGAGAAAGGAGGGAGAGAGGGAGAGAGGAAGAGAGGAAGAGAAGGAAGGAGGGAAGGAAGAAAAAAACTGTTCAGTAACAAAATTGTTGGCCCATAGGTGTAGCTGGCTTCTGCATAATATATTTTCCTCTACAAGAGGCCCATACCCTAACATCTCAATGCCTTAACATCAGTCACTCCCTGTGTCTTGGAGAGCATACAGGGGAAGAAGAGCAGTTGTCAGAGTGACGATGTCACAGCCAGTGCAATAGTGGCCGTGGAGAGAGCCCAGCTCATTGTGTTGTGAGCATGTCATATTGTCCATACATATCGAAAGCCTTGTCATCTGCCTCTTGGTTTTTAACAATATCTAGAAGCTTCTTGACCTTCATGATGCTGTGACCTTTTAACACAGTTCCTCATGTTGTGGTGACCCCAACCATAAAACTATTTCGTTGCTACTTCATAACTGTAATTTTGCTACAGTTATGATCTGTAATGTAGATGGTCCTAGATGACCCCTGTGAAAGGGTTGTTCAATTCCTAAAGGGTCACAGCCCACAGGTTGAGCAGACACTAGTTTGCTCTAGACACTGGTTTGGGGGTATTTGCCTGGTGTTTACTTATACATGGCACATAAAATGGTAAAAGGCAAATATAAAACTTGAACTTTTTAATCTATAAAAATTGTAAATGTCAGGTATGAGAAATTCAAGCTACAATTATTATAGGACACCACTTTGTAGACCCCAAATTAGCAACACAGTTTTTAATTTTTGATAATATAATGCTCATTTCTGACAAGAATGTTTCTAAAGGAGCCTTTTCTGGTGATGACATAATGACAATGATGTCAGCTGTCAGAACTCTGGGACCTGGCCATTGCTAAAAACAAAACAAAACAAAACAAAACAAAAAACAGTTATTGAATGAATGGATAAGAAATCCAAGAAACATTTCTGTCTTCCTTCTTGCAGTGTGACCTGGCCCATGAATGCTATGGCTTGTAATAGATTTCCCCTGCAGGAGAGTAAAGGCACAGACTGGCCTCCCCCAGGCAACTATTGTCAAAAGTCCCATCTACTCCAGAACAGTTCATCATTCTGACAAGAGTCCAGGTAGGTGTGTCTTCTGCCATGTAGAGAAATCCTCCTGGCCCAGGCACAAAATGTGGTATGTATTTATTTTTATTTTTTGCAAAGAAATTGAAGTTCAAGTTCAAGATGTAATTTATATTTCTCAGTTTGTCAAAAACATTCCACAGAGTAGACCAGTGTTCTCAGAATGTCTACCTAGAAGTGGGACAGAAAACCAGCTGAGCCACAGAAGTAGTGGCAGGTGATGGCGTGTCCGCCCTGACAGAGTCGCTACATTGACTCCCTGAGGAGAATCCTCAGAGGAGATTCTGGGGCAGAAAGAGATGAACGAGAAAAAATGTGGGAAGCTCGAGATTCTAAAACATTTGGTTCCAACTTGTTCTTACTGCAGGTGAGATGAGGCTAATTTAAAGGGAGAGGGTGGATAGGTGGGGACGCACACTCATAGAGCAGAGGGGAGGGGGTGGGAGAGGGGTCTGCAGAGCGGAAACTGGAAAGAGGGGCAGCATTCTAAATGTAAATAAATAAAATAACGAAAAAAAAATTTAAAAAGACTAAATTTAAAATGATCAAAGTCAAACAATCAGAACAGGAACTGAGAAATACTTGTTCCTGTCCTGATTTGTTCAGGTTTTGTTGTTTGCCTGTTTGTTGTTTTGGTTTTATTTATTTATTTATTTATTTATTTATTTATTTATTTATTTACTTGATCAGTGTGGGCCACGCCTCTCTGTTACTGTCCATGACCACTGCTTCTGCTTGGGCCACCTAGCCGCAAAAGCTTCTCTTCCCCAAAGTGTTACAGCTTTTATATGACAGATGTTCTCAGACGGTGGTCATGTGTTCCAGGGCAGGAACCTGGTCGGGAATAGATGAAAGTCCTATCATGCTCAGGAATGAGGGTACCAGGGTTTCTGAATCCACTCCACCTTACCACATTTTCTGTCTGATGGCACAGTTCACACAGGGCCACGGAATATTGCATAAAACACAATTTCTAAAGGAATTTTCCAGGCAAAGAGGCTAGAGGGGGCTGTATGGTGAGATAATGTTTGGAACCATACCTGCCCTATCACATGCATGCTAGCTCTGCCTCATGCCATGCCCCCTAGGGGATTCAGAGTGCAGAACCTTAGATGACCTTTTGCAGAGCCTGTATCCATCACAGCAATTTTATGGTTGCTATACCGTGACTCACACCGGTCTCTCTCTGCCTGGAACCAGCCTCACACGGGTGGCATGAAGGATGGCAAGACCCAAGAGGGGACCTCAGAAGTAAATAACTACTACTCCCTATCACCTCCATGCCCTCCCAGGGCCAGTCTGGAGTGCAAAGAGGGACCCCACGACATCCCCTTCTGTCCCAGAATAAGTCTTTGACTGAGGTCCATCTCTAATAACATCCTGCGTCTCCCACTGTCTTACCGGATGGCAGGTCTGTTCCCACCCAGCAAGGTGGCCGTTAGGAACTCACATTGATTTGTTTGTAATCTTTGTTTGTTTGTTTGTTTTACAAATAATCAGAACAAGAGTTTGCGTTTTCCACTGTGCAGCTTTGGCTGCGGCATTACATAAAACATGTTTGATGAAAGAATTTGTCATCCAGTGTATTGGCATCAGCTCTCTTGAGAAAGAATCAGAAACTTCCCACAATGATGTCTTCCAATAGCGGCGGTCCAAGGGCACTAGCTAAAGAAGTGGCCTCTCCTATTGCCTGTCCCTCATGTTTTCTCTAAGATTCCAGCAAGTGTTTTCCTGCCCCCTCGTTGTCTTAAGAAGTGTGGGATCAAGTAAGGTTCATGCATTCTAAAAACTGTTCCTGGCAGAGATTCATTGCCCACAGTGGCAGTTTCGTAAAATCGTTTTTATCTGAGCCACCACGTACTTCTTGGTATGACCCCCGAGCTCTGCCCTTCCCCCTCATAAGTGCCAGTTTGTTTCCCAGTCAGTCTTATGTCTACCTGTTGTCACAGGTATAAAAATGATTTCATGTATCTATCTAAAATCCGGAGTTAACCAATGAGAGAAAGTAAACAATGTTATATTTCCCAAGTCTCACTTTGCTTAATACGATAACTTCTAACTGTATCGTTTTCCTGCAAATGACATAATTTCAACCTTCTCTATGTGAGTCTCTGCATGAGACATCACAGATGTGTGCAAGCCACATTTTTTCTTTCCACCCATGCATTGACAGAAACCTAGGTTGGCTCTGTAGCTTGGCAATAGTGCTACAGCGAACACGGATGTGTCCAGTTGATTTAGAGTCCGTCTGGTTTACATAGCTGGGTCATGAAACAGATTTGTGGGAGGACTTCTATGCTGATTTCTATGGTGGCTGAACTAATCTTAACACATAAGGGTCCCCCCTTTTCCTCACTCACTTGTGGAGATCCCCTGCTCATGAACACATGCTCCTTGCTTGGAAATTCCCTGTGTCATCATCTCAGGGACTGTTGCAGCCTCTCCCACTCCTTCTCTGTGTGACTCATCTGGGGCAGGCCTGCGAGGGCTACCTCTTCACAACCAACTGCAGAGTTTGAACCAAAGAGTAATTGGTGGCAGGTGCAAAGGGATTAGCGCTAGAAGGAGGGTGGAGTTTGTGTCCCATACACATTATCCCAAACTGGTGGCTTCTTGCACATGTTTTGTGTATGCATGCACTTGCAACAAACATGCATGAATATGTGATTATCTCACCCCTGGACAGAGCTTGGGGCAGAGGAGCCGAAAACACGGACCTTCTGGTATGTTCTGTCCCTTCTAACCAAAGGGCATGGCTTCTCTTCCCCCGCCCCCCCCCCCGAAGGTCACAAGAGGTGTCCAAAGGATGTTTACTTAATAGAAATATATATATTGGAGTTGAGTGTCTAAAGTCACAAGAGAGACTGCTCCCATCCCTACTTTGGAAGACCCAGGCAGAATCTTGGGGTGGGGCTGGGGAATTCTGTAAGCACTGGAGAAACTAGGAAAAGGAATAGCTTAGAATTTGAAAGGAAGCAGACTTGAGTGACCAAGACATCAGACAGATGAAGGGAGGGGTTTAAAGGGCTATGGATATTTACATTATATATAAAAAAACCCTTTCTTTCTTTCTCACTTACCCTTAAACACTCCATAAGGCCACCCACTGCTGTCCTGTTCCCCCACACCCCTGTCCTGTCCCTCCACCCACCCCAAGAGAAAGAAGGTCAAATGTCTTTCCTTGAGGGCTTTAAGAACCTGGTGAGAGATTTCTTACACATCTGAAAAGGACCACTGCCTTCTCTCAGGAACATGAAATCAGAATTTGAGCCCCAAGTTTGGCTTTAGAGTTGGGCAGGGAAGAATGAGGCACAGAAGGGAGGGGTTTCTGTCCCCAGCACTTTAGGTGTCACAGACACAATGAGGCAGGCTGCATTCAAGTCTAGCTGTCCTGTGATTTGATGCTTTTGTGAACCCAGACTTTGAAAATCCAAGGGCTAAAAGTCTGGAATACTGAGTTTTGTCACAGCAGAGCTCTCCAACATCCTGACACTTTGTTGCCTTCGCAGCAGAACTCTCCAACATCCCGACACTTTATTGCCTTCACTGTGCGCTACTTGCACCTGGATGTGCACTTCAGGGTTCCACTGGGAACTTAAAAAGTTCCAGATAGGGCTCCTGGTAACTTTGGTGTGTCTCCGCTTAGGCAGCGATGGTTGGGTACCATTCTTAGTCATGGTTTTGTATTTCTCAGGAACTCATATAACATTCTGGCATATTCTCCAAGGTGCATCACCTCTCATAATAAAAGAGAAGAAATCCAGATACAATAAAGAAAAGTTCCAGATCTGTTCAGATCAGAAAGCATAGCCTCAGGGGCATCATGAAGGACACTGGTGGTGATGTGTTTTATAAAACCAAGGGTACGTTTTATAGAGCATGGCACAGTGTGGTAGGAAGGGATACCTCAGAGGCCCCATGCTGCGACATCCCTCCCCACTGAGGTACCAACCATAGGATGGGTCTAGTATAAAATAGAGTTTATTTGAGGGCATGGGAAGGGGAGTTGAGAAGGGAGTAGAGGCATAGAAAGAGAGGGAACAGAAGACAGAGAGAGAGAAAGAGAAGAGGCCGGCCAGAACCCGTGGAAAGAGAAGGAGAGGAGGAAGGGTAGAGAGAGGGAGAAATGAGAAGGGGGAGAGGCCAAACACTTTTATAGCAAGCCAGGCCTATCTGGCTGTTGCTAGGTAAGTGTTGGGCAGAGTCTAGAAGGAATGCCAACAGGTAGAAACAACAGGTGAGGCTAGACTCAGTTCACAGACAGAAGATTCTGGGGCCAAGCCAGACAAGCTTTAAGCAAAGTACCACTTCCCCAACTCTTTATCATTTATTTTCTCAAGAAGTGCCTATTAAATGTTTTTTGTAAGCAGTACATACTCACTGAAGAGAAAAGTAGTATAGAAGGAGAAATTAAGAAACTCCTGTAAACCAGGCAGTGGTGGCCCACGCCTTTAATCCCAGCACTTGGGAGGCAGAGGCAGGCAGATTTCTGAGTTCGAGGCCAGCCTGGTCTATGGAGTGAGTTCCAGGACAGCCAGGGCTACACAGAGAAACCTGTCTCGAAAAAAAAAAAGAAAAGAAAGGAGGGAGNCAGAGAGAATGCTAGGGTGCCAAGTGATGGTGGCTAATGATGACTAAGCAATTGCTAGGTCCCTGAGAACAGGCCAACAGAATTGCCCATACACTAACAGCAACACCCACTCTTTTGCAATCTCCCATCTCTGCAAGAAGAACTCGGACTGGCTAGCCCACTGGCCAAAGAACTATGAAATACATAAAGAAAACCAGAGTCTAACTTATAGTTTGAAGGTAAGCTTTGTTGAGCTAACACGACATAGATTGGCTGACTCACTGGCATGTGTGCTATTTTGTAATGTGGTATAATGCTGCGGGAGGGAACACCTCGGCTGGCCCATGCCAGGGCATCCCCCTGAACAATCCGGCCATGCTAAAGGCCTAGGATAAAGGAAGCTTATGGGGGAAGGCAAGGGGACCTGGAAAAGTGGTAGAGACAGAGAAGGGAGTATGAGGAGACAGAGAAGAACAAAGGGAGAAAGAGAGGGGAGGAGGGATAGGAGAGAGGGAGGGAAGGAGGGAGGGAGAGAGAGAGAGAGAGAGAAAGGAAGAGGAGAGAAAGCATGAGTGCTGGGGTAGTCAAGCTGTCCCTCTTATATGCCAGGTAAGCTCCCACCTGGTAGGAGGTGATGACATAAGCTATTGCTAGGCCTCTGTTGCTAGGTTCCTGGGAGGAGCCTAGTAGAATTGTCTTTAAGCCAATATACAGGGCTATAGAGAAAATGGGTTTTGTTTCAGGCATTGAGCTTTGGAGTACTTTGTTGCTATGCAGTATTGCTGTAGGAAAAAAGCTTAACTGCCACAAACACTGATGAGCAGCACACAAAAGCAAGACGATTGCTATTGGTTTGTAGTTTTTAAAATTGTGTATATGCTCTCCGTACACGCCAATCTTTGTAAAGCACTTGGTCAGAGCACTTTGAAAATTTGTCGAGTTTTTTCCACTTACTGGGGGACTTTTTTCCAAATAAAAATGTAGGTGTACCTTATAACATATTTTAACATATTCAATAATCATAAAATGGTTTGTAGTATTGATGTAGAGAATCAAACTCCATTTCCAGTGCTGAGCAAGTGCCTACCCCAGCTGCATTCCTAAAAACATACTATGTGTATAGTATATATATATATGTATATATAGTATATATATTCATATATATATGTGATGTAACGTACTATTTATATAGATAAATATATACATTGGGTAACATTGTAACAAAGTCAAGCAGATTCTTCTCCTTGATTATCATTTATAGTGTAAAATTTAAATCTTTTACCTTTTAGAATCGTAGAGTACATTTTTATCATCTGTAACCACTCCACTATTCAAGAGCACCCCAGAAGTGTCTATTAACACTTCCCTATTCCTCACCACCATCACTGGTCTCCACAGCTTCTGGCAACTATGATTCTGCTATGGACTTCTGAGATAAAGCTTTTAGATACTGTGGAAGAGGAAGATTATCTGACACTCACCTTCCTGAACCTGACTTATTTCACTTAGCACAGCATCTTCCATTCTGTTCACATTGTTGTAAATGACAGGCTTTAGTTATTGTGTAACTGAATAGTTCCCTGTATATGTATCACATTTTTTTTTGTCAGTTAAAGGCACATCTATTTCTTGGCCATTGTGAATAGAGTCTCAGTGAATGAGAAGTGACAACAATTCTTAACATCGTGACATCAGTTCCTTTGGGTACATACTCAGTAGTTGGTAGATTGTGTGGGAATTCTATTTTTAATTTTTTTGAGTGTTATCCATCCTCTTTTGTATATGGCTGTACTAGTGCAAATTTTTTCAAAATTTCATTTGTTGACTTGGAGAATAGGTGAATAGTATTTCTTTGGAAACAATACAAAGAATGTAGATCGAAACAGAAGTCTCATCCAGCCCTCTGTCTTAGTTAGAGTTTTACTGCTCTGAGCAGCCACCATGAACAAGGCAACTCTTATAAGAACAACATTTGATTGGGGCTGGCTTACAGGTTCAGAGGTTCAGTGTGTTATCATCATGGTAGGAGCATTCGGGCAGGCATGGTGCAGGAGGAGCTGAAAGTTCTACATCATCTGAAGGCCACCAGGAGAAGACTGGCTCCCATGTGGTTAGGCAGAGGGTCTCACTGCCCACCCCATACAGTGACACACTTCCTTCAACAAGGCCACACCTCCTAATAGTGCCACTCTCTGGGCCAACCATATTCAAACCACCACACCTTCCTCCCCATTTCCATCTTTCCAGAGATAACCATGAAAAGTTAGATTTGTCTTCTTCCTGACCTTTTGCTGTGCATTAAGAAACACACATAGGGTTCTCAAATTTGCTGTTACAACATTTTGCTAATTCACAACTTCTTACCAACCAACTTCTTTTACATATAGTGCCATATCAGCCATGTAAATTTACCTCACTATATTGAAATGCTGAAAAAAAAACACAATATGGGCATATTGGTGCTTAGAATATTCCAGAATTCCATCATCAGTGGACATTTGAGTTGTATCCAAGTGTTTGGGGTTTTTAACGCACATAATTCTTCATGCCTGTTTGATTATAAATGAATGTGCTCCAGGATCAGTACTTTGAAGAGAAATTAATGATTGTTATCAACTGCAATCAAAGTGCTCTCCGGAAAGCCAAGCTGCCGTCCACCAGCGGGACATCAGCGGGCACATCAGCGGGCCCATCCGCAGCAATGCTGGCCTGTGGCCTGAGTGTTTGCATTTACTTTTCAATTTGTCTCAGAACGTTGGTTACTAATCTTTAAAGCATCCTTTCTTGTCTCATCCTATTACTAAAGAGAGCACTCGCCCTCTCCACAGTAGGAGCCTTGCTCATGCTTTCCTTATGACTGTCAGCATTATTCCAGGAAATCTTCCACATCAGCCAGCCCAGCCCAGTGTCCCTGCCTGTCCCCTGAGCTTGGTTCATGCCCTCCCTAGACTTCCTCCAACCTTCTGTCTTCTCAGAACCACGGTCCTCAGCTGTCTTTCCAGGCCAATTGCAGATCTTCCCTTCATGACAGTCACCAGCCATTCTTTGAACTTCCGTGAACATCCTTTGCTGTGTTGTTTTAGAATTGCCAGCCTCATAATAATAATGTTCAAAAATCTATTTATTAATCCTTGGCTCTGTCTGAGCCATTGTACTAAGTGCTTTTGTAGATATCATGTCACCTATAACCTCTACACTATTAACATTTGGATTAAAAAAAAAAAGAAATCTAAAGATTGGAGAACTAAAGGCATCTTCTCAAGGCCACCCATGAGTGGCAGGCCAGAGGCTCCAAGCCACATCCCTCTGCTGCAAGTCCCATGCCTCCCACCACCCCACCCTGTGTCCAAGCCACATCCCTCTGCTGCGGGTCCATGCCTCCCACCACCCCACCCTGTGTCCAAGCCACATCCCTCTGCTGCAGGTCCCATGCCTCTCACCACTCCACCCTGTGTCCTCTCTTCTATGAGTGCTGTGCTCTGAGTACTATTCCACCTCAAAATCCATTTGTCGACATTGATTTTCTATTCAACAGAATTGAGATGTGTGCCTCTTGGAAGGTGACATATCCTACCCTCGCT
>LR750189.1:710576-811080 GCA_902729485.2 Mus minutoides | reverse complement strand
GTCTCTGGCTTTCCTTCCTGTTTTGAAGGCAGTGTCTGGGAACCAGGTCCAGGGAGTTTGGTGACAGGGCCATAGAATGGGGGATCCTGGAGACATCAGGTCTGACAGAAAGGTTATATAGAGCAGGTGACCACACAGGTGGTCTGAAGCCTGGCACGACTGGGACACAGAACAGAGTCACCTCCCAGCAGCCTAGGCTGGTTGTGAGGCTGCTAGGGGAAAGGCTGCACCCCAAGCTCGTGTCCTTGACCTTTGCCCTCCAGCAGGCCACCTCCCTGGTCTGCCCATGCGTTAGATGCTGGGGTTGCACCCAGCCTGAGGTGGCCTCCTGGTCCCTCCACACCCTTGCCAAGGAGTTGGTAGTCTCTGGACCCCTGTCAGCCATTACTGTAAAATGCCCAGGGATCGCCACCTGGTGGCAGAAGTGAGGCATCTGCGGTGACCTAAATTGGGTATGTGCTATGAAGAGACCTGGGTGGCCTGTTGGCCCCTGATATTCTGGATTCTGGGCTGGTCCAAACGTGGAGATGTGGGTTTGGACAGGGACTCACAGGTTGGGACAGGACCATGTTGGGTAGAGTTGTATAGTTAGGACCAGACCAAAGCCACGTTCACTTTTGGGGGGTTCTGACTGCACTGCAGGTGCCTGCCTGTCCTCCCCCACCTCCCCGGCCTCCTCCCTTCTTCATTCCTCTTGCGCTTCAGCTGGCCCTGCGTTCCCAGACAGTGGCAGGGTGCAGGATGAGCCTGAGGGCTTGAGGGGTGCGTCTGGCCCAGCTAACGAGCATGTGACCTAAGAGGCACACTTCTGTCCAGAACCTTCCAGGCAGCAGCAGAGTGTCTGCCTAGCATTCAAACAGAAGGGAAGGGTGGGAGAGGCCCGGACCATGCTCACATCAGCACTGGCTGCCGGCCAGCCTGACCCGTCACCCAGCCAGCCTGACCCGTCACGCTGGCAGTGTTGCTGGGAGCTCTAATCCAATCAGGGCCTGGTGGACCTGCCCTGCTGCCAAGGTTGGTCTGCCTGTTTATGGGTGCCTTCTCCTCCCCATGTGGCCTGTCCTGTGTCACCCGGGAAAGAGGCTCTGAGGGATGTGCTACCTCTGGCTCACCTCAGAGGGTCCCCTGAGAAGGGCCACGTGTTTGTTTCCAATGGCTTCCCTGACAACTGGGGTCAAAAGGTTAAAGTCAATCCCATTGGTTGACAGCAAAGGGTAAAAGGGCCACCAGCCCTGGAGCTATGGGAAGATCTACCAATATCTGCAAAGTCTCCTTGGCTGGGCCAAGCAGGTGACACAGCAGGCCAGAGGCAGGAGCAGGTGGCAGTCTTGGGGTCACTCTGCCAACTGCAAGTACACTCCCACCAAACCTGGGCCTCCTGAGACACAAAGTCAGTCATTACCCAAACACGGTTCAATTTCCTGAAAAGCTCAGCGTCTGGGAGGGTTACACAAGTAGCCTAAGAGATCCAGGGCAGTGGCACACATCTTTGATCCCAGCACTCGGGAGGCAGAGGCAGAGAGGCAGGCAGATCTCTGTGAGTTCGAGGATAGGCTGGTCTACAGGGTGGGTTCCGGGACAGCAAAAGCTACATAGAGAAGCTCTGTCTTGGAAAACAAACAAAGCCAACCAATCAACAAGAATAGAGAGGAGGAGTAGCGGCCCAGCTGACAAGGTACGGTGGAGGGGACCACCCAGCTCCCATCAGACAGGCCTCAGCAGTACAGGAGTGACACCAACATGGCTGCCCCCAGGAGCTGAGTGATGTGGAGTTTGGGTGCAAGTGGATCCGAGAGCTTGTAGTGGATCTGGGTGCTCATAGACAAGACTGATGACAGAAATCTTAACAGAAGTGTTTTTGGACACCCACCCCATGGTAAGGTCCCACTCCTATGCGAATGTGGCTTTGAGTATTGATTCCTGACCACATCCCCCAGCCAAGTCCTGAGAGGGCGCGTGGAAGATGGACTGCCAGGGCAGGGCGCCTGTGAAGTGAGCCTCTCCGGGCAAGAGCTAGCGTAGGGCTGGGTAGGAGGCACTAATGACCTCAGCGGAGCCGACGCCTCAGTGTGGTTGATGTTTAAAGCGCTTTCTAAGACGCGGGAGAACCACAGAGGCATGCACACACTTTCTGTTTTATTCAGTGCGACGCTTTGGAACGGGTGGTCAGCTTGATGATGGGCAGGGCCGTCCTGTCAGCGTGCCCTGGCTGGGTGTGGTTTCCTGTCTGTGCTCCTGAGCCCGGGTGGAATTGGAGGCTGCCCACTGCAGAAACTTAGGCTTTGTAAGTCCTGCTCATGCAGAGATGCCTCCAACCCAAACTGTTGCTACCAGTGTCTAGAGATGGGATGGCTCCTGGTACTCGGTGTTGTGGCTTGTTTGAGCCACAGCACAGCATCTCCTGCCTTTTACTTTTAACCTTTTCTACAGAGCCTTGGTCCCAGGCCAAGAGCCATGGCTTTTCCATCCCCATCTCTACCCACGTCAGCTAAAGATGCTGGGTCTGGCTCTCTCAGTGTTAGTACCAGGGAATGTCTGGGGGCCGGGCCAACCCCGAATCATACCTGAGGTGCTGCTGCGCTGTCCTCTCATGCGTCCAGCTTTCCTATTCCTTTCTATTTATTTTGTTTCTTTGAGACAGAGTTGAGACCAGGCTGTAGATTTGCCCGCTTCTGTCTTTTGAGCTCTGTGTGCCACCACCACCTGGTCTAGCTTTTCCTTTTCTTTTCCTTCCTTTCCTTCCTTTCTTCTTTCCCCTCTCTCTCTCTCTCTCTCTCTCTCTATATATATATATATATATATATAGGCATCAGATCCCATTACAGATGGTTGTGAGCCACCATGTGGTTGCTGGGATTTGAACTCAGGACCTCTGGAAGAGCAGTTAGTGTTCTTAACCACTGAGCTATCTGCCTTTTCTTTCTTTCTTTTTTTTTTTTTTGTTTTGTTTTGTTTTGTTTTTCGAGACAGGGTTTCTCTGTGTAGCCCTTGGCTGTCCTGGAACTCACTTTGTAGACCAGGCTGGCCTGGAACTCAGAAATCCGCCTGCCTCTGCTGGGATTAAAGGCGTGGGCCCCCACGCCCGGCCCCTTTCCTTTTTTTAACCAATCACGTTGCATGACCTCTGACCAATCACGTTGCATGACCTCTGACCAATCACGTTGCATGACCTCTGACCAATCACGTTGCATGACCTCTGACCAATCACGTTGCATGACCTCTGTGGTTTCGTGGCCTCCGTGGCACTTAGTTGGGACCCAGGCTGGAGCCAGTTTGGGTAACTTCTGCGTTTGCGGGTTGTGGTTGGCTCTAGCCAGTGTGGGAGGAGGGCTTCAGAAACCCAGGTACACACGCAGACTTGAGAGTTTAAAAGCATTCCTGGCTGTGTGGTTCTGGACAGCCCAGTTGGCTATCTAATCCTGTCCATCCACCATCATGGACTTGGGCACTGAGTAACGGACAGGCCTGTTGGGTCTCTGTGACCACTACAGCCAGCCGAGAAAGGATCTGTGGGAGGCAAGAAGGTTCAAGATGAATAAGCATCTGGTGTTGGTTCAAAGTTCTGCAGTCTGATGCCAAATAGCTGATTATAGGCCTATTAAAGCACAGACAATTGGGTGAAAGAATTAACTCAAGCCATGTGCACAATATAGCTAAAGGCTTGACTTCATTGAACTTCTTTATATATCCCATGTGACATCTCCCATAAAGATGGGGTCTATAGTTTGACTACACACGACACCTTCCATAAAGACAGGCTCTAGAGATTGACAAGCTCATGACAGGAGTCTGGGGGACGCTCCAGCGTAGTCTCAGCCGCGCAGTACAAAGGGCACCAGGCTATTCCCAGCTTCCTGGGAGGTTAACAGGTTAAGCACCCGCTTCTTTGAAGGAACAAGACTGTGTGTTTAACATTCCTGGCTCCTCTAGAGCTTTTCTGTGAGCACAGAACCTCCATGCCTCCCACGCCTCCCTCCTTTTCAGTCCTTAAAGAGAAAAGTGTGGCTGTAATAGAGGCAAGGCTGACTGCATGGCCTGCATGGCCAGGTGAATCAATACAGGCAACCATAACAGAATGATCAGAATCGCCTGCAGAGGACCAAGAAAAAGGGAAAGCCAGCTTCCCCATGATGGCCACTCAGAGGTCACCCGAGAGACTTTATCTTTTTTTTTTTGGTTTTTCGAGACAGGGTTTCTCTGTGTGTCCTGGAACTCACTTTGTAGACCAGGCTGGCCTTGAACTCAGAAATCCGCCTGCCTCTGCCTCCCGAGTGCTGGGATTAAAGGCGTGCGCCACCACACCCGGCCCTGACTAACTTTTGCTAGTGTTTTTGCTGTAATATTACTAATTACTGATATGTTACTAATATTAGTAATTAGTTAATATTACTAATTAGTAATTAATGTAATATTGCTTATTAGTTACTAATAATTGCTGTGATTTTACTAATCATACAGGCCCTATCTGAAACCTCTCTTTGTATTCTAGTAGTCACTGGTAATAAAAAAGAGACTATAAACAATCTCTAGCTTGGCAAAACAGCATCACAAAACTTTACACCGTGTGCTACCACGGCTGTGCCTCTTATTCCTCATGACAAAAAGCTTTTGGATTCTGCATTGACAAGCTGAGCGCTTACGTGAGCTCAGATAATGTAACAGCATCACTTTTGGGTCACTGATATTGTGTCCCTGCTGCCTCCCTAAGTCACTGGCTTATTCCTCCTCCTGGGACATCTCCTCTTGATGGGTTTGTCGTTGTCGTCATTGTCAGATACTTCCTTTATCTGGTTGTCTCCAGGATGCTGTCCTGGTCGGATGCATCAGAGTGGGAGCCATCTGGGACTGTGTTCATATTTGGAAACACATAAGTGTAGCCTCACCATGACGTTAGAAGAGCATCAGACCCTTTCCATGGATTGGTTTCTAGATCTTTCCATTAACATACACGTTAGGCTGTGTCTCTTTAGGGCAAAATGCCTTGGGGCAATAGAAGAAGTGTCCTTTAGAGGGAAAAAGTTTAAAGTTAGCTTGGCTAAGTGTAGCACAGCAGGTGGGGACCTAGGTGGGTGTATATACCATTCTTTATTTTTATATTTTTTCACTAACCTATTTATTTATTCACTTTACATCCCAATCACAGCCGCCCTTCTTCCTCTCCTCCCACCCCTTTCCCTTTTTATCTTTAAAATTCGCTGTTTGAGTGTTTGATAGTGTCATCCCACAATGGCTTGACCCAGTCCCGTGGGCTGTCAGGGATTTTAGTGACAGCAAGGACACATAATTATTATTCCATAAATTGCAAAATTCCTCAAGTGGTTTGCTCATATAAGTAGGATCATTATCATCTTTTAGTTGTATTGGGAGCCCTAGAAAGGAAATGCACAAGGAGCTATTTAACAATGGTATTTTTGTTGAGCCCACAGAGCCCCGTGCCACGCCTGGGACCTTGCTCTTCAGCTGACAAGTTAGGGACAGGCACTCTGCACACCTGTAGAGCACACATCTCTCCACACCTGACCACAGAGAAGGCCTCAGTCACAGACAGCCCTCATTCCAGATATCAAGCTGATGTGAGAACTACCCATGACTAATTACGCACTAGAACCTGGGAATATTGTGTAATATAAGCTTCCTGTAGAAAACAGGCTCTTGTGAGCCTCCTCTGACTCCTGCTATTGCCAGAGTCTAATAATTTATGTCAGAGAAAGGCAAGTACAATACTAAATAAATAAAACCTACTTAATTAACAATGGTCATTAACGTCTAAAGATTTAAACTTAAGGCTGTTTATGTAAGGTTTAGGATCTTTAAAATTCAGGGCAATGTCTTTGGTTTTGGTTTTGGCTTTTTTTTCTGAGACAGGGTTTCTCTGTGTAGCCCTGGCTGTCCTGGAACTTACTTTGTAGACCAGGCTGGCCTCGAACTCAGAAATCCGCCTGCCTCTGCCTCCCGAGTGCTAGGATTAGAGGCGTGCGCCACCACGCCCAGCTAATTCGGGGTAATTTTAATTATGAGGTTGAGGACAACTCCCCCCACTGGGTGACAAGGTACTCAGAAATATCTGAGAAGCAGTCACCGAAAGTTCACACCAGCTGATGCTGTCAACGATACAAGAAAACGTGAACACCACCGTGTGATCGTTCCATGGAGCAAGAACTTGCTGGGAGGTTCTAGTTTAACACATTTCTCAGACAGTCTGATGTAATAGATTCTCAGGCTATACCCAAAATAATAATTTTAGGTGAAAACCTCAAAGTCAGACAGACTCAGTTTTAGGGCAGGATTCATTTCCCGAGACGCTGACTTCTTCTGTTTGTTTCTGTTTCTGAGCTACTCACACCTCGTTCTTTCTGCTTTCTGCACTCTTAAGTGCCTCACTCCATCTGAGGCCCTCACCCCAGACATCTCCATCCTTCCATCACACCCTCCCCACATCCAGAATCCTTCTGCAAAGTTCCTTGTCTCTCGCGTTAGGCTGGTCCCCATTCTCAGAGCTCCTCTACCCTCATGAGCTAGCTCCTACAGGGAGTCGTTGGTGCCGAGCCTCAGTCTTCCTTCACCGTACCCATTCTGGGTGAGGATGTGCACACCAGGGCTCCAGAGCCCCGTCATGACTACCAGACTCTAATTCTTCCTTAGTCTATCTGATAAACAGTGGAGTCTGGTTTTTGAAGACCTGTTTCTGTCTCTCTGGTTAGACCGAGCAGAGTCTGATACACATCACCCAAGTCTGAACAGCGACTCCTCATGAGCACCGAGCTCCCTCCTGCCAAGACCTAACAAGATGTCCCACAGAGAGTTTATTTATTTATTTATTTATTTATTTATTTATTTATTATGATCCTCCTGAGAAGTCCTGCATTACTGGGATTCAGTGTGCAAGATAATTGACTGGGATTCCCCAACCTGGGTTCTTTTTACATTAGCGCCTATGTTTCCAGTTTTCAACATCAATGGTTCCTTGTTCAGGAAACGGAGTTAGATTAGCTTTTAGCTACTTGCATAAAGGTGCAGAGTTTTTGCTCTGAATATTTAGCTCCTCTGGATCTTCACAAACATTGTATAAAACGCATTGTCTCAGGACAGAGAGGAACCCCTGTTCTTATCTCATGTTCTCGCTTCCTGACCTGACTCCTGGGGTGAGCTGACTCACTTCCTTCTCCCTACTTTTGTTGAAATTCCTTACCTTCTCCAAGAGTCTAGCCCCACATTGGGTGCCAGCTGTGGGGCTGGCTATTCATCTCTTCCTATGAAGGAACAACCCTAACTGTTAACATTCCTAGTTCCCTCATGGCTTATCTGTGAGCACAAGAACCTCTGTGCCTCCCACACAGGCCCACTTACCAGCCAGCAATTCACCACAACCCTCTGTGGCCAGGATCTGCTGAAGGTCAGAAGAGACCCACAGAAAGACCAATGGCCTTGATGGGCGGCCGGGGCCAGGGCTTGTAGATGTTGAGCTTCCCAAGGTGACCTTTACCTGGTATGTGCCCATGCAGCCCAGGGAGTAAGCAAGAGATGGGCTGACGCACCAGATGCCAGCCCCAGGCCTCAGGGCCTTCAAGTGGGCCTGTGAATGCAGGGAGCAGTGGGTGTGGGAGGGGTGAGTTCTGATGCCGTAGCAGCACCAGATGGATAAAGGAGAGAGGGCTCACCATGGCAACGGCTTCCTGCTTCCTGGAGGTGCAGGAGGGCGTGCAGGAGGGCGTGAAACACGCTCACTCAGGTGTCCACCCTGTGGTGGAATCAGTACTTACACTCATGGGACATTCAGGTGTGATCACACAGTACCAGTTGCACGGTGTGGGGGGGTGGTTCACATGTATACATGCAGACGTGTAAAAAGGCAAACACATGCAGGCATGCCTGGAAACCCTGCCTGACAAGGCTGCTGGAAGGGCACTGGCTCAGGATGGGGACTGTCCCCTGAGTGTGGCTGCCTCCTGTGGATTTTTAGCTTCTAGTGGTTTACTCTGCCATGGTATCACCATGAACGCCGGCCACCATTGCTCTGGCTCACAAGGACCCTCTCATCTCTAGGTGTGAGATGGGAAGTGTTCACAGGCACCCGAGCAGGAATCCCAAGCTGTGTCTGTGCTCCTCTTGGCCCTCAGGTTCACCCTTCCTCCAGGCAGCCCTCCAGATGTTCATTAGCCGGCAACCCTGGGGCCTCATCCACGCTGAATTAGAAACTCCCAAGTGTGTGGTACAGCTGCCTCCATGACAAAGGGGCACAGACTTAGCACCCAGGGGAGCTGGGGTGCTCCACATTGCCAGGGGTTCAATGAGAACCCATGGATAGGATGACTCAGAGCCTGTGTGCTGAGAAAGGGCAGGCCTGGAAGGCAGAGCAGTTCCCAAGCTCATTCCTTCCCATCCAGTGGACACGCTGGGCTGGCCCCATAAGCCATCTGGAGACACCAGAGCTGGCTCCCCCCACCCCCAGTTTGCTAAGGAATTCCAGTTTGGAAGCTCAGCGTGAGACACTGGTGTGTGTTCTTCTGTCCTGAGCACCTTGGTTTCCTGTCTGAGATGTAGGGGCTCATTTTTATCAGGGGCTAAGAAAGTGACAGTTCCTGCTCTCCCCAGGCCAGAAGCAGCCCCCAGGGACTTGGAGGACAAATCAGGGTTTGAATAGGGGGCACTTTGCTGCCAGGCAGAGACAGGGCAGCTCCTCAGTGCCAGAGCGTCTCTGTCCCTCAGCAGCCAGGGCCTTCAGTGGCCTTCCAGGCCTAAAGCGAGCTGAGCCGCATGGGCAGAGATTGAGACACCACTGTGGACCTTACTTTTTCTTTTTTTCTTTTTTCTTTTTTTTGTTTTTTGTTTTTTGTTTTTTTTTGAGACAGGGTTTCTCTGTATAGAACGTGGCTGTCCTGGAACTTACTTTGTAGACCAGGCTGGCCTCGAACTCAGAAATCCACCTGCCTCTGCCTCCCGAGTGCTGGGATTAAAGGCGCGCGCCACCACACCCGGCCTGACCTTACTTTTTCTTAAATAAAAATTTTATGTGCGTGGATGCTTTTGCCTGAATGCATGTCTGTTGTCTGTGTACTGTATGTGTGCCTGGTGCCAGAGGAGGCCACAGAGGCAGCGGATCCCCTGGGGCTGGAGTTAGGGTGGTTGAGAGCTGCCATGTGGGTGCTGGAAATTGACCCCAAGTCCTCTGGAAGAACAGCCAGCGCTCTGAACTGCTGAGCCATTTCTCTAGCATCAGTAGCAAACCTGATACAGCAGTGACCCTGATATCACAGAGGGAGGTCCATGGGCCTTGGGGGGAGCTGGGCCCACACTGCCTGCTTCACTAGCTCTGGCCACAAGGCCATTCCTCAGTCCACTGGCTTGAGGCCATGTCCAGGTGGGGGGACCAGAGCGAGGGGTCCCGTGCCGAGGCTGGGATGAGACATTTGTGCTCTGCTTCCTTGCAGACGGTGCCCCGCTCAGTGAGCTGTCCTGGTCCTCGTCCCTCGCAGTGGTAGCCGTGTCCTTCTCTGGGATCTTCACCGTCGTCATCCTCATGCTGGCGTGCCTGTGCTGTAAGAAGGGCGGCATCGGGTTCAAGGTGAGGACCTGGCACCTACAGCATCCACCCACTACCTGGCTCCCCACCCATTTTGGTGTTACTGTGACGGTTGATTTTTCTATAGTCATCTGTGGACCAGCTGAACCCCTTGTCTGGTCTCCCACAGGCCCTCTACTGGGGGCTTCTGGGACCCTATCCCCTGCCCTTCATTTTGGGACTTTCTTTGTAGACATGGCCTCGCACTGACCAGGTCAGGCCTGTCCGAGTCCGGAGAAGCCAAAATGAGCGTAAGGAGCAGTTAGGGGTTCTTGAGAACATTCTGACTCTCAGTGAAGGGGCTGCGCCCACAGAGATCCTTACATCTGTGCTCACTGAGTCAGAGGGAAAGTGAAGCCCCGAGATACACGTCCCTCGCAGCGATATCACTCAGGAGCTCCTAGCTCGGCATTTTTTGCTCAGAGAACATTCATCAGGCTAGACCCCACAGCTGAAGCCTTCACTCCAGTGATGGAGGCCCTGCATCTTTCCAACTCCACAGCCACCGCTGTCACACTGTGGCTCCAAACAGGAATGCAGGACGGTGGTGGCACATGCCTTTAATCCCAGCACTTGGGAGGCAGAGGCCGGTGGATTTCTGAGTTAGAGGCCAACCTGGTCTACAAAGTGAGTTCCAGGACAGCCAGGGCTATTGAGAGAAACCCTGTCTCAAAAAACCAAAAAACAAACAAAACAAAACAAAAAAACAAAAAAACCCCAAAGGAATGCAGGGCAGAAAGCACAGAGCTACCCACCCCCAGGAGGCGCCACTGGGAGCTGCAGGGGCTGCAGCCTTGTCTGTCAGCATATTGAGGCCTGGCCAGAGCCTGGGACATTCCCGCACCCACGTGGGGTTGCAGGCTGGGTAGGAGGTCAGGGTGGGAGCAGGGCTTGTGGTCAAGCACAGAGCCAGCCTGTATCTTGGGCGTACCTCCTACTGGGTAACCTGCACCAAATGCTATTACCCTTTTGCAGAGTCCCAGTACCTGATAGCACAGGCCCCAGCCAAACATAGGCATTGAGTTCCTTAACAGGGTGTAGTGCGGCCCCCTCCCTGGTGCCCCCATTTCAGGGGACAACCTCCCAACCTCCTGATTGTCAGCACACAACGGGCTGGACAATCAAAGGAGAGTTGTGATCCTGGAGGACCCTGAGGGCAGAACCTCAGGTCGTAGACGTGGGGGTGGGAAGCTAGGGCACAGCTTAGGCAGCCATTGTGTAGCAAGCCCCTCCTCAGGCGCTGAGAACAAGGCCCCACACAAGGACTGGCAGTGGTCCCGCCCACCCTCGCCCTTCTCACCTCCTTGGGAACATGGTGCCCAGAACATTCCAGCACCAGTGTACTTTGGTTGGAGGGTCACTGCCTCCTGCTTTCACAGCGAGCTCCCTGCTGGGGCTATTCTGGGCAGGGGCTGGATGCTGACCCTCTGCTACCTGATCGCCCGCTGTGCTGGGGGAACCCGGCTGGCTCTCTGGCAAGGGAAGGTAATGGTTGAAGCCAGAACTAATTCATACTACCAAGGGGGAAGAGGGCATCACAGGCCCTGGTATGTGGGGCTAGAGGAAGTTCTAATGTGGTCTTTTAGGCTCTGAACAGGAAGAGTTGCCACAGGTATCCGTGGCTCTGGGCTCGGAATGCAGGGCTGGGCTAGCCACGAGGAACGTAGGGCCACCCCCTTTACAGAAAGACAGATGACCTAGAAAAAGGTCCCCAGGGTATGTTTAGCTGTTTGTCCTCAGAACGTGGCCCAGAGCGGGCAGCCAGGCTCAGGGTTTATGCCCAGTCCTCAGAGCCCAGTCTTCACCTGGGTGGGAAATGTGGCCAGGAGATTTGCCCAGTGCTGAGGACAAGCTGGCCTGGTTTCTGCTCTGTTCCTGTTTTGGTTTTGATGTGTTTGTTTGTGGTTCTAGGCAAGTGTTCTTCCACGAACCATGTCCTTGTTTATGGCTGTGGCCTACCCCAGACTAACACTGCTTGGAATGTGATGTAGATGTGATGGGGTTGGGGTGGGGTGGTCTCTCCTAGGCTGCAGAGTTAGCAGCCTGTCCCCAGAGTGGTCTCCCGGGATGCAGGAGCAGACTCTTAGGGTGTCCGGGGCACTGGAGGAGGTGCAGGGCTAAGGGTACCCCATGGCATGCAGGCAGGCAGTAGAGGTGTGGATGATGAACAAGTCTCTGGGTTCCTTGCTCCCTGTCCAGCTAGGGATGAGGAACAGAGTTACCTTCCCCAGATGTGCAATGAGCCCCTGCCTGTAAATCTGCTCCAAGCCATGGGGTGGGCGGGGGTGGGGGCAGGGAGGAGACTACTGACAGAGCCTGTGAGGGGCTACTCTGCCTCTGTGCCTTCTCCAAGCCGGACTCAGCCTGGGCCCCACCTGGGCCTGAGGCCTTTGGCCTCTACTGGGATGGGAAGGTGTCCCTGAGGAATTGGGGCCATGAACAGGTGGGGAGTGGCCAGGCAGTAGGGGTCCATGCTGTCAGCCTGTGTAAGTCAGGTTGAGTTTGGGGGGAAGGGGCCTCTCCTAGCCTGCCTACATTAGCCATCATCTGTGTCCTGCTCACTCACCCGTGCAGGAGTTTGAGAATACCGAAGGGGACGAGTATGTGGCCGACTTCTCGGAGCAGGGCTCCCCGGCTGCAGCCGCACAGACAGGCCCTGATGTGTATGTCCTGCCCCTCACTGAGGTTTCCTTGCCCATGGCCAAGCAGCCCGGTCGCTCCGGTGAGTGGGGGTGGGGAGCCGAGGTCTCCTGGCTGCATCTCAGGCTGGGCGGTGTTGGGAGGTGTGTGGAGACCCTCTGGGACCCAGGCTTGAGAGTAGCCGTGTCTGTCGCTCCTCCACCCAAGGGGCTGCCATGCGGTAACTGGAGCAGGTGGCCCAGCAACCCTCTTGGATTGTCCACCTAGCTCTGCTCTTCCCAGACTCCTGCTCCCTTGTACCTAACCCTGTAGGACTGTGGCCCCGTTGTCCCTACCAAACAAGCTACCCACACAGCATAGGGAACAAGAGAAGCATCAGTGCCCATCCCCCCTCCCATTCCCAGGTGTAGGCAGGGCCTCTTCCCATGGCTTCCTTGCCCTGTCTGCCTCTCCCATTTGCCTTCCTCCCAGAGCCTCTCCCTGCACCCCCTACCCCATAGGCTACTCCCCTCCCTCCTCTTTAGAGGTGGCAGGTAAATGCTGCCCTGCTCACCATAGTGCCTGGGACTATGGCTACCTCTACAGCAGCAGTCAGCTCTCAGGCCTTTACAGCCTGGAAGTTTCAGCTCAGGGCTGTCCCTTGTCCATCTGATGGAGCCAAGAACACCACGGAAGGTTTCAAGCGGCAAGTGCATGAAACCTTGGCCCCATCACTGTGGTGAAAAGCAAGCCACCCTCCTCGCCTCAACCTTGGGCCAGCTCTCCCAGGCTCTCAAGACAATGCTTCCCATCTAGGGCCCAGCCTGCATCAGAGGCTGGGGCTCTCGGTACCTGTTTGAGCCAATAGAGACTTAGATAAATGCTGCCCTGCTCACCTCCAGCCTGGCCCAACCCTGAATGCATGCTTCTGTGGCCCATCGAGTCTCAAAGGGGTGAGCTCAAAAGTCAGGCAGGATCCAGACATGGACACGTTGATCCACTGGCTCAAAGGCCTGCAGCTGTCCTTAGCACCTCTTAGGAGGCAGGCAGGCTTGGCTATCCACAGACAAGGACAGTGGGACAGGGACCCAGGAGAGGGCAAAGGTGCTTTCTGCACTGCTCAGCTCTGGTTTTTTTTGGGGGGTGGGGTGGGGACACATCTTCTTTCAAGGAGGGAGAAATTTGGTGTGAAATGGGTCAGCCCATCCAAGCCGCCTCCTCTACCTCTAGCTCCTAACATACAAGTA
This sequence comes from Mus minutoides, assembly GCA_902729485.2. NCBI lineage: Eukaryota > Metazoa > Chordata > Mammalia > Rodentia > Muridae > Mus > Mus minutoides. Next base: position 797,655 of record LR750189.1, on the reverse strand, counting down.
TTCTCCTGCCCTCTCCCCACCCCCACGCTTGCCCGGGATTCTATTGTCAGGACCCTGAACCCACTCTGGGACAACTGAGGTCCTAGAGACCCCAGGGTTTCCACCAGGCATCCAGACAGATTGGGTTCAGGATGTAAGTCTTGGGACACAGCGCCCGGTGAGACTCTTCCATGAGGCTGGGCACTAAGCAGACATTCCCTGAGTCTCTTAGTCCCCAAGGGCTGCTGCCTTCCCTTGGGCCATCCCGGCAGCCCTGACCCCGGCCTTCTGGGCTATCAGCGTGGGAGCAGAATTCAGAGAATCCGAGGGGGCATGAGTGGGTGCAGTGAGCCCTGGCCCTTTCCTGTGCCCACGCTGATCCTTCTTCTCCTCTGACTTCACTCCGCCTGTCCCACAGGGAGAATGGAGCCAGTGTGTCCCGTACAGGGCTGTGCCAAGCAGCCCCCAACAAAGGCGGCTTTGCTGTGGTGGGTGTTTGAATGCCAGCCTGTGGCAGGGGTAGGGGGTTGGTTGCTCTGCTGTCCTCCCAGGCCTCAGCACCAGCTTCCTGCCTCATCCAAACAGCCCTTCCAGGCCCTGCTGTCTGGGCTTGGCTTCTCCCGGTGACTCTCTGCTCTGGGCATCCTTCCCCAGGCTTGCCTGGATGGAGACTGAGATCTATGGCTCTGCTGACAGAAGCCACCCCAGAGCCTAAGAGACACTGGCCCTCCATGACAGCGTTCAAGCCTGGCCTCCACTTTATTGGAGCCTCCTTGGCTGGGGAAGCTCCCTGGACTCTGGAGAGCATGGTAGGGAAGATGGAGAAGGAGCGGTGGCTAAGCTGTGCCTGGGTTTCTGTTCTACTCCAGTGCAACTTCTCAAGTCCACGGACCTGGGCCGTCACAGCCTCCTGTACTTAAAGGAGATTGGCCACGGCTGGTTTGGGAAGGTGAGCATGCCTCAGGGTGGCGGGAATGGGAAGGGATGGGCCAGCTACTCCTGGGGATGCCCTGAGGAGGGGCTCTAACACCCGCCCCAGACTGGACAACGCATCCGATTCCTTTTTCCTCGTAGTCCCCAGGCAGTGAGAAAAGTAGGAGCCTTGCAGGTGTACTGGGGCTGAGGGTTCTAGCCAGAGCTCGGTGGGAAGTTGGACCGAGGCCCTGGGTGCTAAATGGCTTTTCCTGTGGAGACTGAAAGGGGCCCTGGTGATGCCTGTCACGTCTGGCAGGTGTTTTTGGGGGAGGTACACTCGGGCGTCAGTGGCACGCAGGTGGTGGTGAAGGAGCTGAAGGTTAGCGCCAGCGTGCAGGAGCAGATGCAGTTTCTGGAGGAGGCGCAGCCCTACAGGTGGGTAGTGTGGTGGGGGTAGGGTGGGGCGGGGCGGGGGAGCCGCACAGTGGGAGAAACTGAGGGCTATGGGGAGGGGAGGGCTGTGTTGGGGCCTAGCACAGCCTCTCCTGCCCTCCAACTTAAACACCCGTGGACTCTTCCAGGGCCCTGCAGCACAGCAACCTGCTCCAGTGCCTGGCCCAGTGTGCTGAGGTCACCCCCTACCTGCTGGTTATGGAGTTCTGTCCACTGGTAAGTGGTCCTCTGGGGGAGGCAGCTCTGTCTCTCCTGGGTCCTGTTCCGTAGCTCATTGTTCCGAAGGGGAGTGGCTCCTCTCTTGCTCGTCCTCTTGGGATCCTTTGTTATTTCTAAAGTAGAGTCCTGGTAGTCCCTGCTCTCCCTCAGAGGAGGTCTTCGGAGAGAAAGTGAGCCAGCAGCAACACTGTGGGGTCTTGGGCAGTTCAGCGTGAGGTGTCCTGGGACAGCCACGGGGCTCCCGCAGCTCCTGGGGCAGAGCCTGAGTTCTGGGTCTTCATGTTGCCTCTTGGCCCCTTTACATGCACAGCTCTGGTGGCTGCTTATATGGAGGTCACTGTGCCAGAATTGAGACACAGGCTTTGCTGAAACAGCAGTGAACACTAAGGTTCATGGCTAATCCGCAGGCCGCCAGACCCAGGTTCTCTTGGCGTGGGTGGCAGACTTGTGATGGGCTGGTCGCTGCAACTAGCAGGTGACTGTGTGCTCTCTCGTCCATCAGGGGGACCTCAAAGGTTATCTACGGAGCTGCCGGGTGACAGAGTCCATGGCGCCTGACCCCCTTACCTTGCAGCGCATGGCGTGTGAGGTGGCGTGCGGCATCTTGCATCTACATCGACACAACTATGTACACAGGTGAGGGCTAGCGAGACTAGCCAGGCCAGGGCCACAAAGCCCCGCTCCCCAGAGCCTTAACCCTCGCCCTCACATGACTCCGTGCAGGAACGTCACGGTGATCCCACGTTGTGGGCCTTGTAAACTGGGTTCCTCTAATAATAGCCACTCTGCAGGGAACTTTATAATTCTTAAAACTGGGAAAACTAACTGGGCATGGTGGCTCACGCCTTTAATTGCAGTGCTTGGGAGGCAGAAGTAGGAGAATCTCTGTGAGTTCAAGTCCAGCTAGTCTACCTAATGAGTTCCAGAATAGCCAGAGCTATGTAGCATGACCATCTCAAAAATAAATAAATTGTGAAGACTTGCGTTTGAAACTCACCTTGCAGACAGTTAAATGGAAAAAAAAAAAAAAAGAAGAAACCCATCCTACTAGAGCAGTCAGCCATACTTGGGCCCCACATCAACCCCAGCCGCTTTCCCTCAGGCTACAAAGGGAGTGGCTGGGCTGGCCCTGCAGTGGGAGGGGTGGCTCTCTCCTGCCTCTGGTGGCCAGGATGCCCAGCCTCCCATGAGCTGGGGGCACGTGCTGGAAGAAGTGGCACGTGACGGACAAGCAGCCCGCCAGCCCCGACGCTGCACAGGCCGTCCTCCCCAACAATATCCTGGTGCTGAGTGGGTGCACAGAGACTCCAGCATCAGTGATTTTGTTGAAGAGGGCAGCTGCCAGCCTCCTGCCCCGCCTGCTGCCTAGCCCAGCTGCCCCACCCATAGGCATGGACCCAGGCCACCTCACCCTGTCCCCTGACACAACCGGAGATCCCTCAGCATAACAGCAGTATGGCAGATGAGGATACGTTCCGTGGCACTCTATTGTTCTGTACCCCAGACACCTGGGGGGGGGGGGGCTACAGCCAAGCAAGAGTTATACAGAGGCTGACATCCCAGGCTTGCCACTGAGTTGGAGGAAGTCCTGGGGTGATTTTTATCCTCCACACAAGGGGGCTTTGTGGTCCATCCTGTTCTAGACCTCAGCTCCAGCTTGTGTAACAGCAGGCCAGGCAGGCCTACACTCTAGAACATGGGCTCTGACTGCTGGCAGGATCCTCTGAGACACTCCAGGCCTCAGTTTCTCTATCAGTTCTCACCTCCTGGGGATTGGGATGATGGTGTAGTGTAGTCGGAAGGGTGAGGGTCCTGAGAGGACACTGCAGACTCTCTGCTCTATGGCTTGTTGGCCCCTGTTGGGTAGATCAGATGGAGGGTGGAGTCAGACAGTACTTGCTGGGGGGGGGGTGTCCTTGAGCATCTTTTGCCTGATTTTCACGTGCATTGAAGTACATTGAAGTCCACACAAGGTCTTCCAAAATAGCCAGTGCAGGGTGTGGAGCCAGAACTTGGGCACAAGTGGGTGGCCCCTCAGATATCCCTTCCTGTCTGTCTGCCTGGCTGTGCCTGGGAGCCCAACCATCCCACCGGGGCTCACCCAGGCTGGCACACTGTGCTGACATTGCCTTCCACTCCGCAGTGACCTGGCCCTGAGGAACTGCCTGCTCACGGCTGACCTGACAGTGAAGGTTGGCGATTATGGCCTGTCGCATTGCAAATACAGGGTGAGTAAGGCCGTCAGGACCCGTGTGCAGGGGCAGCTGCTGAGCGGAGCTCACTCCCATCCTGTCCCTGCGTGCTACAGGAAGACTACCTTGTGACCGCCGACCAGCTGTGGGTGCCGCTGCGCTGGATTGCACCAGAGCTGGTGGACGAGGTACACGGCAACCTGCTGGTGGTGGACCAGACGAAGAGCAGCAACGTGTGGTGAGCGCAGGCGGGGCTGCTGGGAGGGCCCTGGGATGCCACCTCCCCAGATGCTATGGCATCAGCTACTCTAGTGGGGCTGCTGCCTTTCAGTTCTGCCTCCTGCTCCAACGTTTTGACTTCCTTCTCTGGCAAGGGTGAGGGCTGCCACCCAGGGAAAGTGTGCTCATGCCTGCCACCTTGTGGCCATAAGAGGCACTTTACAGGCTACTTCATTGATGGTGGGTTCCTGAGGTTCCTATACGGGTGGGGGGTACTGCCTTGACAGTCAAGGGTGTGGGGCCTTCAGGACAGGACCAACTGACACCCCCCCCAGTACTGGCACCATATTTTAATTAAAACCATCCTGAGATGCTGTTGAAGGTCATTTGTCCTTAAGGGATACGGGGTTCTGGCTTGCATCTGTGCCACTAGAGAGAGGTGGCTGTGGTGTAGTGAGCTCCAGTTCCAGAGAGGCTGACATGAGGACTGATGTTCAGGGGTTCTGTGCAGTCACGCTCAGCCATGCATCACTGTGGTTGCCCCCACAGGTCCCTGGGTGTGACCATCTGGGAGCTTTTCGAGTTGGGTGCGCAGCCGTACCCCCAGCACTCGGACCGGCAGGTGCTGGCTTACGCCGTCCGGGAGCAGCAGCTTAAGTTGCCCAAGCCCCAGCTGCAGCTGGCTCTATCTGATCGATGGTGAGGACCCCACTCCCCTGGACAGGCAGGCCAGAGGGGCACAGGGGGCTGAGCTCTACAGCCTGGGGCTGCTCTGTCCACCTCTATAGGACTTCTGCGCCTGAACAGGCATGGGGGAATCCCAGGGAAATACCTGAACTCAGGGCCCTTCCCAGGCTTCTGGGCCTGCCTTGGGAGGTTTCCTTGACTGCCCCCAATGTCCCCAGGGTACTCTGAGCATGGGGGAACAGACTGTCCCTGGAGGGCAGGTTATACTCTGGCCAGCGTGCCTCTGGATGTGGCCAGGGCCACCCATGAGGGCCTCCCGGCAGGTACGAGGTGATGCAGTTCTGCTGGCTGCAGCCAGAGCAGAGGCCCACGGCTGAAGAGGTTCATCTACTGCTGTCCTACTTGTGTGCTAAGGGCACCACAGAATTGGAGGAGGAGTTTGAGCGGCGCTGGCGCTCCCTGCGGCCCGGGGGCAGCACAGGCCTGGGCTCGGGTTCCGCAGCCCCAGCAGCTGCCGCCGCCGCCGCCGCCGCCGCGGAGCTCACCGCTGCCTCGTCTTTCCCGCTGCTGGAGCGGTTCACCAGCGACGGCTTCCACGTGGACAGCGATGACGTGCTGACGGTCACTGAGACAAGCCACGGCCTCAACTTTGAATACAAGTGGGAGGCTGGCTGTGGTGCTGAGGCGTACCCACCCCCTGGGGCTGCATCCAGCCCAGGCTCGGCAGCGCGCCTGCCGGAGTTGAGCGCTCCTGACAGCTCACCGCCGGGTGTGGTGCCGGTCCTCAGTGCCCACAGCCCCTCAGTGGGTAGCGAGTACTTCATCCGCCTGGAGGGGGCAGTGCCTGCTGCTGGCCACGATCCAGACTGTGCCGGCTGCGCTCCCAGCCCCCAGGCTGTAACTGACCAGGACAATAACTCCGAGGAGAGCACCGTTGCGTCCCTTGCCATGGAGCCGTTGCTGGGCCACGCACCCCCCACTGGGGGCCTGTGGGGCCCCTGTGACCACCATTCACACAGGAGGCAAGAGTCACCCTGTCTCTCACGCTCACCCTCTCCTGGGACCCCGATGTTGCCAGCTGAAGACATTGACTGGGGTGTGGCTACCTTCTGCCCGCCCTTCTTTGATGACCCACTGGGTGCATCTCCCTCGGGGAGTCCTGGGGCCCAGCCGTCCCCCAGTGATGAGGAGCCAGAGGAGGGAAAGGTGGGGTTGGCCGCTCAGTGTGGACACTGGAGCTCTAACATGTCAGCCAACAACAACAGTGGCAGTCGCGACCCAGAATCCTGGGATCCTGGCTATGTTAGCAGCTTCACAGACAGCTACAGAGACGACTGCTCCAGCTTAGAGCAGACCCCTCGGGCCTCCCCTGAGGTGGGCCATCCCCTGTCCCAGGAAGATCCCAGAGATTTTCTCCCTGGGCTAGTAGCAGTCTCCCCTGGTCAGGAGCCAAGCCGTGGCTTCAACCTGCTCCCCCTGTGTCCTGCCAAAGGCCTGGCACCTGCTGCCTGCCTCGTCACATCTCCCTGGACAGAAGCAGCTGTGGGTGGGGCTGAGAACCCCATTGTGGAACCCAAACTTGCCCAGGAAGCTGAGGGATCTACTGAACCCCAGCTACCCCTTCCTTCCGTCCCCTCCCCATCCTGTGAAGGAGCCTCACTTCCCTCGGAGGAGGCAAGCGCTCCTGACATTCTGCCTGCCTCTCCCACACCCGCTGCTGGCAGCTGGGTGACCGTCCCTGAGCTGGCCCCCACCCTGGAGAGCAGTGGCAGTTCTCTGGGGCAAGAGGCACCCAGCAGCGAGGACGAAGACACAACCGAGGCAACCTCAGGAGTCTTCACCGATCTGTCCAGTGACGGCCCACACACGGAGAAGTCAGGCATAGTACCAGCCTTGCGCTGTCTGCAGAAGCAGGTGGGGACCCCTGACTCCCTGGACTCTCTGGACATCCCGTCCTCCGCCAGTGACGGCGGCTGTGAGGTCTTAAGCCCATCAGCTGCCGGTCCCCATGGCGGGCAGCCCCGTGCCGTGGACAGTGGCTATGATACAGAGAACTATGAGTCTCCTGAGTTTGTGCTCAAGGAGGCCCATGAGTCTAGTGAGCCTGAGGCCTTTGGGGAGCCAGCCTCCGAGGGTGAGAGCCCAGGGCCCGATCCTCTGCTCTCTGTCTCCCTTGGAGACCTCAGCAGGAAGAGCCCCTACCGAGACTCTGCCTACTTTTCAGACCTGGATGCGGAGTCCGAACCCACCTTTGGCCCTGAGAAACACAGTGGTACCCAGGACTCCCAAAAGGAGCAAGACTTGAGGAGCCCACCTAGCCCAGGGCATCAGTCTGTGCAGGCTTTCCCCAGGCCTGCGGTGTCCAGCGAGGTGCCGTCCCCTCCACAGCAGTCAGAGGAGCCCTTGCCAGAAGGCCCCAGGCCAGATCCTCTCGGGGCTCCAGGCCCAATTGAAGTGCAGCCTGTGCCCGGCCCAAGTCATTCCAAATGTTTCCCGCTGACCTCCGTTCCACAGAGCTCAGAAGGCAGTGGCACGGAGCCCCAGGGTCCCTCAGGACAGCTGTCAGGGCCAGCCCAGCAGGGGCAGATGGGCAATCCTAGCAGATCCCCGCTCTGCCTGGCCCTGCCTGGCCACCCTGGGGCTTTGGAGGGCCGGCCAGAGGATGACGAGGACACTGAGGACAGCGAGGAGTCTGATGAGGAGCTCCGGTGCTACAGCGTCCAGGAGCCCAGTGAGGACAGCGAGGAGGAGCCGCCAGCAGTGCCCGTGGTAGTGGCTGAGAGCCAGAGCACCCGAAATCTACGCAGCCTGCTGAAGATGCCCAGCCTGCTGTCGGAGGCCTTCTGTGACGACCTGGAGCGCAAGAAGAAGGCTGTGTCCTTCTTTGATGATGTCACGGTCTACCTCTTTGACCAGGTGGGCTGCTGCTTTGGGTATACATACACAGAGCTGGGGGAGGTTGGGCGGCCTGAGTCACACTGTGTTCTGCCCCTCCAGGAAAGCCCCACCCGAGAGACTGGGGAGCCCTTTCCCAGCACAAAGGAATCACTCCCCACGTTCCTGGAGGGTAGCCCCAGCTCACCCAGTGCCACCGGCCTGCCACTGCGAGCTGGCCACTCGCCCGACAGCTCTGCTCCCGAACCAGGTGAGCCAGGTTTTTGGGGCCAGAGAGTGACATCACTGTCATGGAAGGTCTGGATTCCAGACCCGTTATCATCTTAAGTAGGGGCTGGGGTGGGTCACATAACAGAAGTGATTCTCTTGTCTGACTTGCAGGCAGTAGGTTCGAATGGGACGGTGATTTCCCGTTGGTGCCCGGCAAGGCTGCTTTGGTGACTGAGCTGGATCCTGCTGACCCTGTCCTGGCGGTGCCTCCCACACCAGCTGCGTCCTTCTCACGCTTCACCGTGTCACCCACACCTGCCTCCCGCTTTTCCATCACCCACGTATCCGACTCAGATGCCCAGTCCGTGGGAGGTATGAGTGTGGTGGGGACTGAGGTGGAGCAGAGGGACACCACAAATGGGGATCTATGAGGGGTGCCATCAGGGGCGATTTGGTGGCCTCTGGTCTGCTGGACATTGCCCTGTTAACAGTGCCTGCCCCCTGGCCTCTGGGCAAACACTGTGTTCTGGTGGACCTGGCCTACTGCCTCCAGGACCCAGGGCCTGCCACTCTGCCCTCCACAGCAGGATGCTGGGCACCTATTCTGTTCTTCTCAGTCTGACCGTAGACTCCTGTGACTTACTAGAACATTCCCAGCATGGTGGTCTCTACTCCTGTCACTATCTATGGCTTATCTCTGACCTGAGGTTTTTGCTAGGAGTTTCTGTTGGGACTTTACCCAGGTGGTGGTACCATATAGTTCATCCTGTCAAGTCATGTGCCCCCTCCAACTGCCTACACCAGGGTAGGCACCGCTCTACCAGGTTCTCCTCCCATAGCCTACTCACAGTTTTGACCAGTCCTTTCTGCCTGTTCTGCCCCTCTGTATACCTCTTCCCCAGTTGCCCTGGCTGTGGTAAACTTGAGGGAAGAACTTGTCACCCTTGTCCCTGCATGACTCTGACCATGCCTTCTTTGTTTGGGCCCCAGTTCCCATGTTTGCACAGACATGGGAGCATGTGCTAAACATTGTTGGCTTTGGATCTGGGTGACACGGGTGTGTGTGTGTGTGTGTGTGTGTGTGTGTGTGTGTGTGTAAGTGGGTTATCCCTCATCTAGATACAGGCCTACCACATTGAGCAGGCCTGTCAGTGGGCCAGGCAGTTGAGGGTGTGGGTGAGGTGCGTCTGGTATCTCCCCACATGCTCACAGAGCACCCCCTTTACCAGGCCCAGCAGCAGGTGCTGGGGGCCGATACACAGAGGCTTGAGACCCAGGTAGTCCCACCCTTCGGAGGCTGGCATCACTGGAGCCCCTGCCATCCTGCCCAGGCAGCGACAAGGTTGGTGACTGACTGGGAATGAATGGGGACCACCGGCACCCTACAGCATCCTGGAGAAGCAGGTGGACGAGAGGCCTGTATCTAGCCCTAGACGCGGTGGGCTGTGTACCTTCTCTGTGTTGCCCTGATGGCAGAATGTGTCCTGAGTGGACGCTGGGGTTTGCTACTAGCCCCTGGAGATGCCTGTAGCCTGGGGATCTATGGGTGTCTGTAAGCATATGTGTACACACTCAAGAAGGGCCCCCTGACTCTTAGGTGACTCTCCACTCCTGGGAAGACCCTCCCTCCCCACCCTTCAGCCACTCTTCCTATATGGCTGTTGGTGGTGAACTGGTCTCAGGCCAGGACCAGGCAGTTCAAGGGCCGGGATGCCCTTGTGGCTAGGTCCTGCCATGTGTTCAAAGGGCACTTGGCCAGGTTTCAGGATGACTTTAAGCCCGCAGGTCCCTTTTGGGTCCCCCCACCTTTCTTACCTGGGTCCAGGTTTGCTCAGAGCAAGGTTGGACTTCTGGGCTCCAAGCCCTTATCTCAGAGTCCGTGGCTACTTCCCCTTCACCGCCTCCGGGGAAGCCCTTCCCCACAGGGTCTGTCTGGATTGTTCTGGCCTAGGTCCTGCCCAGTAGTAGGGGCTTCCAGGCTGCAGCTGGATGCCCCAGAGATGCCCTCTGCAGGGTAGTGTGAGCAGCTCTCTGTTGCAGGGTAGTGCCTGCCCCACACCCTGTGGTTAGGGGAGAGTAGGGGGTACCCTACAGCCGCTGGGGGCTCCTGCCTGCAGGCAGGGCTGGGGTGGGTAGTACAGGGAATATTTTTGTAACTTGCTGGAGTGAATGAAAATGGGGCGATTCTAAGTTATTGTTGCCAAAGACATGTAAAGTATATTGTTGCTTTGGGGGTGGGGGCAGTGTTTTCTGTTTTGTTTTTGTTTCTGTTTTTAGTTTGAGGCTTAGGACGGACGCTGGTGCAATGATTTTCTTGTTCCTTGTTTTTTAAGAGAAACCAAGCTAAGAAAAAAACAGCCTGTGTACTCAGTGTTTTCTTTTGGGGTCTGTAGCTAACACCCTGTGGGATGGGGAACTCAGTTCTTTTGCCCCCACATGCCAGGTGAGGTCCCTCCAACCCTCTCCTGTCCCTCAAGATGACTCTCTTAGGTCAGATGAAAGGGGACCTCCAGGGCAGTCTCCTGCCTAGCTTCTATTCTGTCCTGAGCAGAGCCACTGTGGAGTGAGAGGCAGGAGACTGGCAACGTCCTGTCCTGTGGCTGGCCAGTGTGCCTACATAATGGGTGGACGCCTCCAGAGGATTTCTTGGAGAGCTGATGGAGGAAGTCTGCCTGGGTCTTCCCTGCACCCTACGACTTCTGTCGTTAGCTGAGCTCCTCACCCCGCTGCATCCGAACACAGGCCTGACTGGGTTTTATAGAGATCCTACCTTTTAGCTGAAGTGGGGAAGTAGCCGGAGAGCTGGGCTGGGGCCGGCTCCCCTCTCCACACAAAAGCACAGCTATGCTCACGATCAGTCACTCTTATGCAGGCACGGTCACGACCCCAACTCGGTTCCTGGTCATACCACCAGGCTAACAGACCACACACTGCACACAGTGAGCACACGTTTATTGACCAGACACACGTGAAATAAAAAAGTTTAAAAGTCAGCATGGGAATATGCTTCCTTCCCTGCAAGCTGGCAGAATGTCCTCCTCTGTGTCCAGAGTTCCCAAGGTTCCACAGTTAGGATCAGAGGTCCCTGTCGCCTGAGTGCTGGCCCCTCTGTTGGGGCATTGACCTCACCAGGAACACCTGGGATCCAGCCCAGGCTGGGCCAATGTGAGGCGAGGCTAGGAGTGGGGCAAGGCGGTCTTCTCCGGACAGGAACATGCCGTGGTCACCCTCAGCTGGCGGGTGGGGACAGAGTGTCGATGCAGAGGAGCCCATCAGCTGAGCAGAGGGGCTGATCTGTCATTGGTCACTGTTGGTTTCAGGTGGACGTTGGCGAAGGGATTCCTGGGGAAAGAAGAGCAGTTTCAGTTTGGGTTGGTGCCCTGGTTAAGCAGTGCCATCAGGCTGCTCCTGGGATGCTCCACTACTAGAGCCCAATGGCCCACTCTTGAAACCAGGGTTGGAGCTGGGTGTCGTCTCAAGACCCATTAGCCCCTAGCACAGCTACCCACTGTCACCTTACATGCTCCAGGCAAGGCAGCGGAGTGGGCAGGATGGTGAGGACTAGCTCTTCCCTTCCCATTCTTAAGGAAGGCTCGCTGTGGTTTGGTAAGCTCCCACCCCCAGGCTGAGTCCAAGGAGTGGCTCTGCTCCCATGCAGAGCACATGGCCCAGTAGGTCACACAAACCAGCCCAGGCATGCAGGGCGCTGCAGAAGGCACGCTGTAGACACGCAGACATGACAGACACAAGGTGCATGTGCCCTGACTCCACCGGTGGGAGGAACTGACACCAAGACCTTGGCCAGATGGCCAGGTCCTTTGCTGAGGGACTAGCCATCTCCCTGAGAAGTGGCCGAGCCACTCAAGTGCCCTTCGGGCCACAGCTGATACACAAACACTACTCAAGACAAGACGTGGAGATGGAACGGATGGGCACAGACAGGCTGCCCCAGCCCAGCCCTCCCGGCGGCCTCTTCTGCTGTCCCTGTCAGGCTTGGGAGGACCCACTCCAGTGGGAACAGCACAGGGCAGCAGGTGGGAAGGGCCAGGCAGCTCCACAGTGACAGCACAGATGGCGTGTGGACATGGGGGCTCGAAAGGCACAGGACTGCACTCCTAGGGAAGTGCGCTTGGCTCTACAGCCATTACCTGAAATGGGGTCACCTCTGGCCCTGGTGGGTTCTCAGAAGCCCGGGGCTGGTGGTAGGCCCAGGGTGGGCTAGCAGGCTCTCCATTCAGGCTCCCCAAGAAGACCTACATAGGTAGAGTCTCACCCTACATTTTCCTGAAGATGACATTTTCTAAAAATCTGAAACACTTGGACTGAGAGGTTTCTAAGGCAAAGCATGGGGAGAGGCCCAGGTCCCTGTCCCCTCCCAGGCGGTGTCTGTGGCTCCACTGCTGCCCACCTCAGCTGAGAGCCAGAGATTAAGGGCCACCATCTGCTATGCCTGCAGCCGGAGCTCCGTCCCAGGCCAGGCTACACTTCTCTCTGCTTTGTGCTGATGGCTGCTGCAGAGGGGCTGACTGCCAGGTAAGATACAGGCCCTGGCCATTGCTAGCTGCAGCTGCCCTTGGCCCACTCTAGATTCTACAGACAGGCTCCCAAAGAGGGCAACAGCTCTGGGGAGACTTGGAATAAGGACAGGTCGTCCTGTTGAGGGAATGGGATAGAGCAGAGCAACTAGCAGGTTGCCCCAGGTAACCGGGCAGAACGGCTGAGATACTACAGAACATGCCTCTCTCCTGCTGTGCTAGGCCCGCACGCACCGGTACTCACCGACATCTATTACCAGCTAGGACCAGAGTGGAAGTTCAGACCCAGAGCGCCCTACCCAAGAGGCTCTGAAACATTGTCTTCTCTCCTCCTCACAAAGCCATGGGACCGTTTGGAGCACAAAGAACCACCTACACACACCAAAGCCTGCAAAGTTTTGCTCTATACATGTTCCTGTTAGCAGAATCTGGGGACATCTTTACTTCCAAAGAACCCAACCAGACTAGTGAAATTAACCTGAAGGGGACTTGGCCAGCGCACGGTGTGCCAAGCACAGCCTATCTCCAGGAATGGGAGGACTGGATATCTGAAGCTGCACCAACTGGGGAAAAGGAGGACCAGGAATCCAGGGATGACCAGTGGCATCCATGCCGGTTGGATCTGGCACTGTGGCGGGAGGCAGGCGGGGAAGTGGGGCCTGCATCAATTCTCTCCCTGGAATTCCTGCAGCCATCTATGAACAATGCTGTACCAGAAACCTAGAGAGACTGGACTGTAGCGGTCTGTCAGCCGTGGAACGAGAGGATGGATACCACCAAGAACGAGTCCCCACAGAGAACCTGTGCACACCTGTGGGTTTCCATTTCTTCTACTTACACAGGACTGGGGATCCCTCAGAACCAAGCCAAAGGTGGTGGCAACTCTCAGCAACCACAGGTAGCTTTGGGGCGCCCCCTTTGCCCCCACTAGGTGATCTGGAAGGCAGGCAGTCTGTGGCCAGGAAATGCTCGGGGGCTTGAAGCAGCACTGCGCTGAGCTAGCAAACCCATCTGCCTTATGCCTACCACACCCATGTCTCAGTCCCAGCACACACAAGAGACCTGCTCCCCAGAAGAGGCTACACCAGCCTCCCGAGCCTTTACTCATGGCTCCTAACTGGCCTAGTGGGACCCAGTGGGCAGTGAGGTAGGGGGTCTGCCAGGCTAGGCAGGAGAAGTACGCCTCCCAGAGAACATCTTGGATGTGGAGACAGAAGCAGGAGAAGGTGGCCGGCTTAGAGTCTGCCAAGGACATTTCATTCTTTCCGTAAACCTTAGCAGAACTTTTACTCCAGAACTCAGATTACAGATACCCAGGAAGGCAGCAGGGAGAGTTCTGGGCTGACCCTGAGCTGAAATACATCATGGTGACTATCAGGGAGATAATGACCACTCTTGCTAAGGGACACACACAGGTCCTGGCTTCTCATGCCACCTGCTCCATGGTATGGGAAGAGAAAAAAAATCCCCTTGCACTGTGGTGTACAATGCCCAGCAGTGCCCTTCTCCCTGCCCCAAGTGGTCTACCTTGGCCCACTTCTTCAGTACCAAGGGAAGAAGCAGCTGTCCAATGTCTTGTAGCCATATGGGGAAGGGGAGGAAACCAGAAGAGGCAAGATCTGATGGCAGAGGTCACCTGACCCAGGCTCGGTTCAGCTGTGATACTCAACAGCTGGACTCATGGCCAACCCCATGGTATCACACATGAATACCCAGGTACATGCTGCATGACTGGGAGAGGCTGTTCCCCCAGGTCACCCTTTGATTGTGACAAACCACCCTGTAGGGTAGGAGAGAACAGATCTAGGCCAGCCCCATATTCCGCAGCGAAGGCAGAGATGGGGCAGGGTTAGAACCACAGCCTCCAGGTGGAAGGAAGGTAGGTGAGCCACAAGCCAGAGGAGGGAACCGGTGGAAGGAAGGCCCAGCGCCCGGAGCAAGGCATCTCAGCAGGCTCCCAAGCCCTGCCCAGACCCAGACCCTTCCTGTGGAGGCTGTCCGGACTCAGGCCAGAGAGGGTCTAGGCATAGCCATGATAGATGCAGACAGATGGGCGAAAGACCAGGGCAACTTACTAACTCTAGTCAGGGGCAGCTCAAAATCTGGCCACTTCGACATCCGCGCTGTAAGGAAACACAAGGCTTATTGGTAAAGCTAGAGCAGCTAACAGGTACCTACGGACACCGGGAGGCAGAAGGCCAGGCAGGATGGATACCTGATGGGAAGGGTCCTTAAACACACCTCTCTGCTGGGTGGGGAGTGGGGACTAGATGGCTCACTCTTGCTGGAGTCTGCACCAAGCCTTTCTAGGCCCTGCTTTCTCAGCCAGGGTGGCAGGCCACCCAGGTGTCATCATCAGAGCCATCTGGGCTTGCACTGTCTGCAAGCTTAGACTGGTCTTGGCAATGACCTGGAATGATCTGCAGGTGAGCTAAGAGACTGAAGATGGGCCGCAAGTTGGGGTGCCCTGAGGCGTGGCTTGGCCCACACAGCCCCAACACATGCCAGAGAGCTGGACGGAGGCACAGACCAACTCAATGCAATAAATAAAGCCTTTATTCCAACAGTTGACCACAGTACAGGGCACAGTTCAGATTAAAAAAAAAGGAAAGGAAAAAAGGAAAAAATATTTTTTAGCACTTTACATCTTCTTACAAGTTTGCTGTTTTGTGTCTACATTCATCCATTGCACATGGAATCCCCTGGATTTGAAATCTTTTAGCAAAATTAGAACAACACAGAAAGTTCTTTACACAGGTCCAGGTTCTGGCTGTGTTTTCCTTAAATATAAAACAGGATCTGTCTGTGTCTGAGCTGCTGCTGCTGTCAGACTGGACCAGCCACGCCTAGTCCTCAGCAGGCTTGCTGGGTTTTGCTAACCACATCAGAGGTGCGTCCGCAGCTTCCCAAGGGCTTCTGCCAGCTGTAGGGCTGAGCCCACTGGGCCTTGGGCTCCGCTGCCCAATATTCAGTGTGTGAAGAGACAAAACCAGTAGCCACTGAGTCCAGTGTGCCTGTTTCTAAAGTTACCAAGACACACACAAGAGGAGAGTGCTTAGGAGGAGCTGGACCAGAGCCTCCTTCTCCCCGGCCCTGACTGGCTGGCTGTACCCTCTGCGCCGCGACTCTCTCAAAGGCTGGTCAAAGAATGATTCCCCAAAGGTGTGTGTGTGTGTGTGTGTGTGTGTGTGTGTATGGGTGGGTGGACTTGGTCTTGAGGTCTTTGGAATGTTCGCATGTGGCCAGGCAGCACCTGCTCTTGCCTCCAGCTCCCACCAGGGCACTGCATGAGGTAACGCCACCCTGTGTCGGGACGCCGCACTCTGTTCTACACACGCCTGCCCAGCAGTATCTGCTGAGGAAGAAGCCTCGTGCCTGGCTTGTGGGATGGGCAGGGCCTGGCTGGGGCTGCAGCCTCCATCACAGGAGTGGTCAGCTTCCTCAGGAGGCTCCCAAGTGCCCAGGCCCCTTTTCTTGGTGCAGCCCTTGGAAGGGGCCTGAGGCAGGTCAAGGTCCCTGGGCTTGATCCCCCCAGGACCCTAAGTCCTGTCCTGCTCTAGAAGACGCCAGCACTCTGGGGGTCAGATGCAGAGTAACAGTACGTACACCGGAGTCCATGCATTTCTGTTTTTTGTTTTTAGGAAAAAAAATAGTCTTTTTTCCTGTTTTTCTTTTTTCTTTTTTTTTTTTTTTTTTTAAAGATTTTTTTCTTTTTCTTCAAACTCTAGCCCTGGCTCATGGCCAGCCTTAGAAAAGGGATGTGCATCGTGAACACCACAGGGCTAGGGCAGCAGGTGCGGACGCTGCTTTGCCACTCAGCCAGCAGGCCCCCACCTGGCAGTTAATGCTCAAGGCTGGGGACACCTGCTGGTGGCATGAGCGCAGGGGCGCAGAGAGCAGCACCATGGACCCTGGGGGATTTCAGAGTCTGGGATCACCAACCAAAAGGCAGGAGCAGGTGGGAAAGAAAACAACCCAAGAACAAACCAGCGAGAGCTGAGGAGGGGAACCGGTGGAGACTGGGGGAGCTCTTCAGAGCAGCTGCCTGGGGTCAGCGTCCTCACACTGTGGACACCAGCGTGCCACTGCCACTGTGGAACAAAGCACAGGACAGCTGCCCAGATGCATGCCCACCGCTGGTCAGGGGCAGCAGGCCCGCCCGCCACCCGGCAGAGCCCTGGCCAGCCAGCAGCCAGGCTACCTGGCCTCTGGGAGGATGATGAACCCAGAACAAGACTGTGCTCGGCGGACAGCAGCCGCAGCCCTTAGTGAGGATCTACCTGGTTCTAGGGAGAAAAGGCCTAGAGGTGGCTGGCAACCCTCCTCACTCCTGCCCTGCCTGCTGGGATGAGCAGAGCAGGCCAAGACACCAAGACCCAGTAGGATGGAGGAGGGGCTCACTGTACTAAGAGCAGACAGGAGCCCAGGAGCCCAGGTGGGTGGGTCCAGCTCTGGTGGCAGGCTTAGGGTCAAGGTTCCCAAAGTAAGAAAAGCTAGGTCCCAAAGAAAAGGTTACCCTAACCAAGTCTGTGGCCACACACCCACAGTCCCAACGAAGCCTAAAGCCTCTTACCTGCTCACAGACCGTGCCCCGTAGTCATCCAGACCCTGGGAACAAAGGCAGAGCAATCAAGTTGGGCACCGGAGACTACGAGCCACCCACACGCTTACTGACAGTGTAAGTTCCTGTATAGTTCTCATAAAGATGGCCCTGCCCCTGTGGAGGTCTAGGCTGGGCTCCCCAGGAAGGTGGTTCCTTCCACACCAACTCTTCCATCCTCTCTTTGGTCACAGTGGTGGTTGGGGACTTCTCCAGAGACTGGTGACATGGATGTAGTGACTGACCTCTCACACTAACAAGGATACCTCCCATCTGGTCAGGGTAGGCTGGATCATGTGTGCTCTCTGTACATACAGGACACGCCACTTTAAATGCCTCCTCGAACCAATCACTGCCCAGAGGCTGGCATGTGCCCAAGTCCATAACTCCAACCAGAAAAGTCTGGGCACCACTGCCACCACACACTCTGAGCCCCAGCTCCAGTGTGGCTCTGATCACGAAGGCCGCAGCCAAGGATCATTGCCATCTAGACCTCCCTAGACTCAAGCGCCCCCATTTCCCATGCACACTGACTGAACTGCAGGCGGCCTGGAGGCAGACTTCCAAAGCTTCGCCGCCCCTCTAGGTCGGACAGATGGGATAGCCAAAGGCAGGATCTTGCCTGCCCCCAACATGAGTGAGTGCACGTGCTTGGGTCGTATAGTCAACAGGACCCACCCCTCAGATACTGGGGCACCATGCTGGCCCTCAGCTGGCCCAAGACTTAGGAATGGTGAGTTCTCTTTCTCTCTCTATGTGCAGGTAGAGGCCCCACCCTAGGACTAGAACCAAGGACCAGCTGCTGTCCCTTCTGCCTCAAGGGTAGAACAGACCAACATCCTTCATATCTAAGCCCCAGGTTTATAGGAGCTACTCATCACCCCCACAACTCTGTCCTGCACTTAAAGCCCAACTGAAGCAGGACACTCTGAGTTCTACTTGGCAGGAGTTTGCCAGGGACTGTCCCCAGGGCCTACGGCTGTAATCAGCCACCTATGGCCTCACACGGACTAAAAAGCTCTGGGCAGCAGCAGCTCATGCTACCAGCTGAGTGTGACCAAGCACCCTGTTGCTCTTGGGCAAGGAGTTTCTGATTTCCTTGGCCCTAGGTGGTAGTGGGTATTCAGGATGACCCACAGGCCAGCTATGTCCAAGTCCCCAAACCCCACCTAGCAGAAAGGTCATAAACAGACTGAGTCGGGTAAGGTGTGAGGGTAAAAATCTCAAGCCACGGAGCCTCTGTCACAAGCCTGTCAGCCAAACTCACGCCCCTCCCTGCAGATCCATCCCAGCCCTGGGACTCACCTGAGAGAAGGCAGGAACTGCCACGCTGTAGGGTCTCTGCTTGAACGTGCCGGCTGTCTGGGTGGGGAAGGCCCGGGAGGACGTGCCGTAGTCAGGAGGAGGGAGAGCCAGGTCGTCCTTGTCCAGGAGGTTGCCTGTGCTGCTGCTCTTGCCTTGCTGCAGGCTGTGGGGCGGGGAGACGCAGGTCTAACACACAGGCCAGTCTCCTACCCCACGCCTCACTCACTCCATCAGGCTGCTGTCAGCAGCCAGTGACCTTACAGGTATTCCTGTCTAACCTCCCTGCCAGGTTCCTGAGCTGTACATACAGACGCACCAGGTTGAAATTGCCAAATGCTGGCTGCTGAAGCCCTGTGACAGTGTCCCTCCAACCCTGCTCTAGGAGGTAGGCAGTGGAGGGACAGCCCAATCATGATGGGATGGCTAACAACTGTCCCGCATTCCACCTGCATTCTTCCCAGCATTCCCAGGGCGCTTGAGACCTTCCACACCCCTCCACACAGTCTCTAGCATGCAGTAGGACCTATGAGATGGCTCTGAGGGGCAGAGAAAGAACTAGAAATTCTGCCCAGTTTTGTGCCCATGGATCTCAGCCCTAGCCAGTATGCTTACCTCATATGCAATCTGTCACTTCCGTCACTATCCAGGACCCGAGTGTAGGAGAAGGGGAACCAGCCCCGCCTAGAAGAAAGATCCTAGGTGAGACTCCTGGATCCATTGCACAGGCCCTCTAGATGCAGGATGGGAGCCTGTCAGATCCTAAGTCTCCCCAGCTCCCCAGCCTGTCCTAATCCATATGTGGAAGGATGGGTGCTCATGTTCCAACGATGTGGCTGGGGCCCAGTCCCAAGGCTGAGGCAGTCCAGCTGCCCTGCCTGGTGGAGTCATGGCCTGACAACTTGTTCCTCCCCTGACACATAGCTCACTACCATGATGGTCAGAGCTCCAAGACCAGGAGACCACTGAGACAGAGACGGATACAGCCTCCTATCCTTCAAGGACGTTTTCTTGAGGCTCTCTGCTGGGCCACAGCAAAGCTCAGTTTATACGTCATCTTGGCTACAGCTGCTTAGACACATGTGCAGAAGACACACCTAGACAAAAACTATTGTTTTTTTGGGGGGGGTTGAGGGGGTGCCTCCAAGTGGCACCAAGACGGGCTATTCACCCTATATCTTGTGATAGGTATTAAGTTAGGCAGAGCTGGGTGGCCCAGAGACTTGGTGACATTGCTGAAGGCTATTCAGACCTATAGGAGAGTTTGGTATGTGTGGGGGTGGGTGGTTTGGTCAAGTCTGCTCTGCCAGGAAAACCACAGGCCCTCATCTTGGAATAGCCAAGTATGCCACAGCGAATATGCATTTAGAACATTGTGCCTGTGCCAAATAACAGCAAATAATGATCAAGCACCAAGAGGCAGAAGTAGGGCCTGTGGCTTGGTTGCTATAAAGACTGGGCTAGTAGGGAGAAGGTCTGTGGCATCACGCCGTCCCTGTCTCTCAGCCCAGGTTTCCCACTAGGAGAGCCTATGACTGAGAGCACATCTGAGCTGCCACTCCCTGTGTTTGTGGAAGAGGGCATGCCTGCCGCTGCTTCAGACTTTCTCTGCGGGTGGGTGCTCACATCTTGGTCTTCTCACTCTCCCCATAGTGCCAGCCGTCACGGGCCTCAGGCACTAGCAGCGTGATGAGGTCGCCCTCCTTGAAGCTCAGCAGAGTGCTATTGTCACCGGCCGCGTGGGAGAAAATGGCCTTTACCCGCATGCGGCCGTTACGTTCTAGGCCAGCTGCCATGGAGCTTGAACGTGGCAGTGTCTTGTTCTCAGCTGCCGAGACAATGGGTGTGTACGTGAGAGGGCTGTCCACGGCAGACGGAGCCGGGATACAGGTATTAACAACAGTCATGGCGCAAACACAGGAGCTGCCCATGATCAACTGAAGCCCCTCCACCCTCTAGCCCGTCTGTTTGCTGAAGACAGGATTCGGAGTCTCATTCCACCGTGCCACACTCTGAATTGATACACACTACATGCTCACACATGCGTTACATAACCAGGCACATACCATTAACAGGTATTTGTAGACATGCACATAGGCATATGCACGCATATACCATGCAGAAACATGTGTCCTTATAGATACCTACAGACATACTTGCACAATCATGTGCACGCACACGCACTCACAAGCCTTGGTTTCTCAGCCTAGCACCCTCAGGCCCTTACTGGTGGCATAGCTGTTCTTCGGGGTCACGCTCTTGCGCACGGGGAGTGTGTTGGAGTACGAGTCGCTCAGCTTGCTTTGAGACTGCGGGGGAGACAGGGATTTGGGCTGGGCAGCCTTTCGGTCAGCCCAGGGGTTGTAGTCCTCGCTGTCCGGGCCTGCGACGCCATTCATGACAGGTACATTCTCCTGAGCTGACATCCGCTGGAGGAAGAGGCAGGGGCAGGGCGTCGCTAGGAGCCAGCTTGGGCCTGGGCTCAGCGCATTGGGCTTGCCCTTTGGAGAGCATGCTACCACCCCAAGCAAAGGGAGCACCCACTAAGCTTCTAAAGCCCCAGGACTCACCCCCACAAATGGTGCCAGCTCAGGTGGCACTGGCAAGGGCTTGGCTCCAGGAATGGGGTCTGAGATGACCAGGTTGGACTTGGAGGCTGACAGGGCACTTGGAAGGATGGAGCCATTGCTGTTGGCCATCTGTTGCATCAGCTGGACAGCACGGTCTGGGATCTTGTTGGGGTCGGCACAGGCTTGCTGCCACAGAGGCAGCTTCTGGGCCAGCAACTCCTTGCCCTGGAGTGGAAGACACAGGACAAGAAGGGTGTCAGGAGCAGCACGGGGTCCTGAGGGGCACAGTCCATAGGTGTCTCCCTGAGCAACACCACTGTGCATGTGTGGCCTTGCCTGGCCCCAGTGTTGTTCATCAAGGGTTCTTCAACCAGAGGCCTTGCAACTCGAAAAGGGATACTTGCTAAAGAGCACTTATGTGCTAGGTCGATGAGAGAACACCAGGGTGAGATCAGACCAAGGAGGCTGTTCTGGTAGTGCTTCCCCAGGGGCCTACAGAATAAAGAAATGGATGGGCTCACACAGCCCCAGGACAGGCAGCTCCTTTGTGGGCAAAAGTACACAGCAGCAAGGAGAGAGGTGAGAGAGGGGTTATAAATGGAGACAGGACAGAGCCATCGAGGCATGGTCAGGCCAGGAGGCTGGAGATGTGCAAAGGTGGCCTCTGTTGGAGAATGTTTGCCACTTGGATCCACCTCTACGGGGAAGAGCTTGGCTTGCCTCTGGGGCACATGAAGGCCTGTCTCAGGCACAGCCAAATCCCGTGAGCACAGTGCACTCAGGGAGCCGGGCAGTGGTGACACATGCCTTTAATCCCAGCACTCAGAGGCAGAGGTAGGTGGATCTTTGAGTTCAAGGCCAGTCTGGTCCATAGATTGAGTTCTAGGACAGCCAGGGCTACAGAGAGAAACCCTGTCTTCCCCCCCCCCAAAAAAAAAGTGGTCACCGGATGAGGGAGCATAGACATGACACAGAGCTCTACTTTTAGGATCTTGTGTCTATTTGAATTAAGTCAAAGGCCCAAATGGGCAGTGCAGCTGTGCCTGGCACCTGAGCACAGGTAGGGTAGGCCCTGCTAGTCATTGGACAGTGGGCCTGCAGTGCTGCAGAGGGTCCTGAGATGGCCACATTTGTAGGCCGGCATCGAGGCCTGTCTTCAGTGCCTGTATGCAGCAGCATGACCAGCTGCCTACTTAGGGAGGTCAGAGCTCTTCCCAGACCTGACATAAAGCTGGTCCTCACTAGGGGCACAGATACAACTGCCAACCTCAAAGCACTGTGCGGGCAAGTGTACTCAGTTAGTTAACTACCAGGAAAGAAAGAAGCCTCTGGGCTTTTGTTTTTTTTGATAGCGAAGGATATCTGAGGACCAGAGCAGTGGCTCTAGGTCATGTGTATGTGTATGTGTGTGAGCACACATGAGTTGGAAGGATGCATATTAGTGTGTATGGTGCTCTAGGTTGTGTGTGTGTGTGTGTGTGTGTGTGTGTGTGAACACACATGACAGTGGGAAGGACACATGTCAATGTGTATGGTGCCAATCTCTAGACCACATTCACTCACAAGGACATATACAGGGTCTTCATGTTTGGCTGCATTGACTGATTAGGTCTATGCTCTTGAATATTCCAGGGGACACCATCTGACCCCACCTCAGTTCCTACAGATGCTGTGAATGACAGGGCTCCACTCACCCCAACATGTTCTTAGCAACAGTCTATCATCCTATAGCCAGGCGTGGTGACACACGCCTTTAATCCCAGCACTTGGGAGGCAGAGGCAGGCAGATTTCTGAGTTAGAGGCCAGCCTGGTCTACAGAGTGAGTTCCAGGACAGCCAGGGCTACACAGAGAAACCCTGTCTCAAAACAACAACAACAACAAAAGTCTATCATCCTGATCTTCCCTGGGGGTTATGGGAGCCCTCTGCATGCCCTAAGCCTGAGCTACACAGCAGGGCTCACAGTAGACCACCCTGGAGGACACAGCTCTTCACAGGAACTTCCTTTGTTCAGCAAGGATGGGCCAGGTCCTGGAATGTGGCACTTCCCAGGAAGTGTGTGTGTGTGTGTGTGTGTGTGTGTGTGTGTGTGTGTATGCATATGTGTGTGTCCTGTGATGGAAGAGGGCAGAGTGGAAGCATGGGGGGAGATGTCTAGTAGGAGCACTCACTAGACTTGGTGGAAGGGGGTTGGTTTCTCAGGGGTCAAGGAGGGACCAGGAATGGCAGACTTGATGGCACTAGAAAAAGTGGGGGCAAGGAAGGACTCTGAGGACACCATGTGACCAGCTCTGGGCTGAGAAGAAGGCACCTGGAGCAGTGAAGAGGATGGCGTGGGAGCTAGGCAGGACCCCACAGCTGCCTCAGAGGTGTGGCATGGGATGAGAGTGGCCAGTTTCACAGGGGTAGCCCAACTATGGCAGCCAATAGACAGTATGCCAGGAAGGTCCAGACATCTGGTGACATGGTCCGGCCTTAGAGGCAAGAAGTCACCAGTATCATGGCTTGTAGCCCCACTAGCCCACGGGCCACCAGGTGTTCAGATGGGCATAGTCAGGACTGAGGAAGGTGGAAAGCTAACCCTTCCAGAGCCCAGGGCACTGTGTTACTCCCTTCCTAGAATGCCATCAGTCTAGACCTCGGCTAGAGCAGAAAATCCGACAATGATTTAAGAATTCCCAGAGCCAGCAGGGCGTGGTGGTGCACACCTTTAATCCCAGCACTCGGGAGGTAGAGGCAGGCAGTTTTCTGAGTTCGAGGACAGCCTGGTCTACAAAGTGAGTTCCAGGACAGCCAGGGCTATAAAGAGAAACCCTGTCTCAACAAAACAAAACAAAACAACAAAACAAAACAAAACAAAATTCCCAGAGCCCACGCCTGGACTCTCCTCAGCATACAGTCTCCTAAATCATCCAGCAATTTCTAGTGTAGGTCTTTAAAATGTCATGCTCTTTGACCTGGCAATTCTTCCTCTAGAATTCTGTTCCTCAGTCTGAGGTGTTCAAGGATGCCTGTCCCACTATTAGTGCCCACTGTGGGAGCTCAGACACTCACAGACACAGTCTGGCTCCCGCCTGCACATGGTGCGGCTGCACTGAGCAGGAAGGCCCACCCCGCCCCGGCAGCGCAGTCCTAGCTCACCTTGGAGTGGTAAGCAGCCGAGTTCTTGGCCACAGCACACTGCTTTTCCACCAGGAAGCAGAACCGCCTGCGCTCCTCGGTGAGTGCCGTCTTGTAGCCGTCAGACACGTAGTTCTCCAGCTCGCCCTGCTTATTGCTGATGGCATCGATGTACTGGGGGCAGGATACAGAGGGAACAGGTCAGTGAGCACACGGCAGATCCTGCTTGGGTTTAGGCAACATATCCAGCCATCCCTGCAGGACTGCCCACGCTGCCCAGGAGCTTGTCCCGTGGAGGACATAGGTGGAAGGATCTCCAGGCTTACAATCATGCACTGTGAACAGGGAAGTGTGCTCATGGAACCAAAAACCAACCCTGGTGCTTTCCTTAGTCACTTGCTACTGAAGCAGGGTCTGCCACAGAACCTGGAGCTCATGGAACCTAGAGCTTAGCTTGCCCTGGGGAGCCGTCTCCACCTCCCAAGTGCTGGGACAACAGGTACTTGCTGCCATGCTTGTCTGGCATTTACGTGGGTGCTAGGGATCAGAACTGTGGTCCTTACACTTCTATGGTAAGTGCTTTATCCACCGAGCTACCCGCAGTCCCCATACAAATATATTTTTGAGCCTCCATGTAGGCAGGCTAGCTTTGAACTATAAGATTTAGTTATGCCCTGAGCATGAGGTAATCTTCCTGTCTCTGCCTGTCATGCTGGCATTACAAGCGTGTGCTATCAATCCCAGCATTCCTTGGACTTCTTCCTGAGAAGGGGAAGGAAAGGTACCAGTGGCAGGCCATCCCTTCCAGGCTTCAGCTCTGTGCAGCATATAATGTCAACGTGAGAGGGGCGGGGGGGGGGGGGGGGGGGGGGGGGGGGGGGGGGGGGGGGGGGGGGGGGGGGGGGGGGGGCTTCTGCAGTACGCTCCCGTGCCCTGGCTCCACTGAGGCTCCTGTCACCTACAGTTTCTCTTGCCTCAGAGTCGTAGCTTCAGCAGCTATAGAACGGTCTCAAGAGATACTGACCAAGGAGACCCAGGGAAGCCTGCTGCTGGAGAGAGAGCATGGGCACCCACCATTGAGGACATGGAGAACGGAACAGGTGAGCAAGCCTTAGATGGTTCCACGAATACTGTATGCAGGTGAAGAGAGGCCTTCATCAAAGACATATGGATCACTATCCCTGGGATAGCATGTGCCTGGTGAGGGGTCCTCACCATAGAGCATGAACTGAAAAATGACCTATCCCTCGCCTTTTCATCTGGGTTATCTGGGTTTCACCTGCATATCCAATCTGGGTGGCCGTGGGAGCACCGTCAATCCTCAAGATACTCTGGGCTCAAGAGAGATATGTAGTCAAATGATTCCATAGGATTCTGAGCACTGCCTTCCCTAAACCCCATCTAAAGATGCAATCCCTTTGAACCCCTCAAGGTCACATGTACTTCTCTGGCCACCAACAGCAGTCTCGTCCCAACTACTCTTGAGCTTCCTGGGGGAAGCATAACCTACCCAGGAAGGTTCTTGTCAAAAAGCCCAGGACCAAGCCGGGCATGGTGGCGCATGCCTTTAATCCCAGTACTAGAGAGGCAGAGGCAGGCAAATTTCTGAGTTTGAGCCCAGCCTGGTCTACAGAGTGAGTTCCAGGACAGCCAGGGCTATACAGAGAAACCCTGTCTCGAAAAACCAAAAATAAATAAATAAAAAGCCCAGGACCAGTGCAAACCTCTAGACCTAACTATCTATTCTGAATGTTCCAAGACAAAGGGGGGTAGGAGGATTCAGAGTCCAGGGATGTCAGCTTCACAGGGGTCAGGGAGAAGGTGGTATCAGGTGACATTTGGCAGTTGACATTTAGTGGGGATAGTCACAAACTGTAAAGATAAAGGGATTTTGGGGGATGGCTGGATGTGCTGACACATACCATGAAGACAGGTGTTATAGACTGGAAGTGTATAGCTCAGTGGTAGGCGCCTGCATAGCACAAGAGATGCCCTGGGCTCCATCCCAGCCCGGCACAGATGTGTGCTGCACACCAGCGTTCCCAGCACTCCTGAGGGTCTCCTCAGCGATATAGGGAAAGTGGCTCACCTAGGATCCCTGAGACCTTGCCATTTTTAGACCAAACAACCTAAGAGAATGCTCCTGCCTCTGTGTTCGTTTCTGTTTGTCCCACCTGCCTCGAGAACCCACATCCCAGGGGCCCCCATACCCGGTTGGGGTGGTCCGTGGCACTGACTTGTATCCGTTATATGTAGTTCACAATTTGAAAGAAAGCCTCAACCAATAGATAGAAACCATCCACACTAACAGAAACCACTGGACAGAGCTATGATATAAGAATGTGTGTGGAACTTGGTTTCATAGCTAAACCTTACTATGATAATCAAACTACCCAAATGCTAAGGAAGGGTCTATTCACATCCAGGTATAGGCAGACATCTCTCTAGTGCATCTCCTGCGCCCACCTCTCTTAGGCTGAACTCCCTCCCACCAGCCTGGAGCAGAGGGCTCAGCCAGCCACATGGCCCAGGAGCAGCTGTTGCAGAAGCGCCTTCTAAGGTGACCGTCTTCCAGCAGGGGGCAGGCCTGAGCTGCCAGGGTGCTCACAGCTGACTCACAGCCACCTCAGCGGAGCTCTGACTCAGCGTGGGTGGGCGGCTGAGCTGTGGGCGGCAGAGGGGGTTGGAGCAGGCTGTTCCCTTAGCATCTCCCCACACAAGGCTCAGCTGGAGGGACAGAAGAGGGGGAAGCCCAGCTGGGTGGGGGCTGGTCTCCACCGAGGCTATCGGTGCCAACTCTGCCTACCAGCCAGCACCAATCTCTCCAAGGTCAAGGCCTGCCATACTCACACCCTTGCCACCAAACCTACACAGATTGCTGCTTCTGCCATGCAGCCCCACACTAAACTCCTGCCCTCCCCACTGACAGGACCAGTCTGAGAAGGCCTGAGAATAGATCTTAGTCCTCTCAAGCAGCAGCAGGGCCCAGCCATAAGGTCTGCCAGGTGGGACTCAAGACAGTTATTGTAACAAGAGAAGTCAATAGCAGGTGAGAGTGGCGTTCCAGCCTGACAGTGGGATCTGCTGCTGTGATGGGGGGGGGGGGGCGTTCCCTCCTCCCTCTCTGATCCTCTTCTCTCTCCTCCACAGCGTCAAGTACTTTTCCTTCAGTTATGCAACATGCGCCTACCAGGGCTTCCTGCTCCCTGAACCTCCCCTGCACTCCAGGGTCCTCTGGGAAGTAGGGGGTGGGGCGTGAGTCTTGCTGCCCCCACAGGAGCTGTGCTGGGAGGACTCCAGGGAGACTTGGAGGAGGCTCAGCCTGGGTGTGAGCTCCTTCCTAAGCTTTAGAGAAGAGAGGTGGGATGAGCCCAGACGGACTCTGGGTCAGGAAGGAGTGGGCTATTCTCCAGGAGAGGAGCACACCTGCCAGCCATCACATAGGGCTTAGCACTGGCCTCTCAGTCCCACTCATTCCATCCCAGGCCATCAACTGTCTGGGGCTGGGGCTCTCTGGCCTTCAGGGCTGAACTAGGCTGTGAGTAGAGTTCCTCCTATGACTCCTGTTCCTGTGGCACAGGGATGGACATGCACACACACATGGACACACACACACACACACACATCTCCGCTTGGTGGCCAGCTAAGGAACAGTCAAGGTTCTGAAGGCTAGGGTGGACCCTTGCGCCACTGCCCTCTTCCAGAGACTTCTCAAGGACAACAGCAGCCAAAAGGGCTCAGCAGCAGAGTCTTACAAGGAGAGCTGAGGTGCTGTGACAGGGGAGAGAAGAAGGTGCCAATGATAATCTGCATTGTTTCGTTATCTCAGGACTTCAGAAAAGAGGCACCACTTGGAACGGTCACCTAGGACATCAATATAAACTAGGCCACGAGGCCCCCTGGGTCTCCTTGCCCTGAGAACAGCACCTTCCAAACTGAGGCCTGAAGCCAGCCCACCAGCAGCAGTTTCTGGGTTTGTAGGCTGCGCACTACCTTTACAGAGGCTTTCAGCTCCCTGGGGTACAGGGCACCGGTGTGGGGCCCGGCCTCATTAGCAGGGTCTGGCAGCCTGTGAGTTAGGAGGGCATGGCGTCTTATTTTTAAGATTTCCATTTACTTATGCATCCCCAGGAATAAATGTAACCTCAAAGGTCACACCTGTGCACCTAGGGGTGGCCCATGAAAAGGGGAGGGGACAGAGCAGCAGAGCATTGCACTTAGAGGGACTTAAAAATCCCCAACTTGGGGGGGGGGCAGGAAGACCCCTGGACCACATACCAGCCTGGGCTGGCATCACCGGCTTCAGCCTGATCTGGGAGAAGGCAAGCTTCAGCGCTGGTCCTAAGGCAGCAGGCAGCAACACAGCGAAGCCTGCCAGTGACATGTGGCTGCCACTTCTGTCTAGGAATAACAACCGACTTCCCTGACCTCCTTTTCCAGGCCACCGACTCCTCACAGACAGCCCACAATTTTACCAGGAAGATCCTGGAAATCTGGACCAAGTAAGGTGTTGCCATGCAAGGGAGACCGCAGAGGACAGGGGATGGGTGGAGTGAGCCTGCAGGTGTCCAGTCTCCTCATCAATGGAGTGAGCAGAGCACTCCAGTGTGGTGCAACGGGTACACTTTCTGGAGAGCAGAGCATAGAACATGACTCAGGCCTGCACTGCCAATACCTTGGCATCGGGCCATTTAAAATGGCATGAAGCCTGTCCCCCAGTGGCCAGGTTCCTGCTGTCCCCACCCACCCCACATTGCCTCACAGCTCCTTGCTTAGCTGGGTGCTATGGAGACAGCACTATAGAAACGCCCAACTGAAAGCATTTAAGACCCACAGAAACAACGCTCCCACTTAGTCACCCAGCGTAACAGCCCTGTAATCTGAGAAGTCAGAAGTGATTGGAAAGCCAGTCTCCTCTGCTCCAGAGCCAGCCGGTGACTCAGAGCAGGAAAGGATGTTCTAGAAAAATCCACTGACCACTGAGGCTCCCCCACAACTGTCAAAGCCCTGGGCTGCCCAAGGTCCCCTCCAGCTTATGAGTGAGTTCATGAGGCTTGGTCCCACTGTTACCACTGAGGGTAATGATCCCCAAGGAGGGAGACAACTCAGGAGCCCTGTGCGGTGCGGTGCGGTGCGGTGCGGTGCGGTGCGGTGCGGTGCGGTGCGGTGCGGTGCGGTGCGGTGCGGCACGGCGCTGCGCTGTGTGTGCTGTGCTGGGGGTGGGGGGGTGGGGGGGGAAGAACAGCAAGAACCTCGAGTTCCATGTTGTCTGAAGTCACCGAGGACCTGAAGCCAAGGAAAGACCTTCTCCAGTCTGAAGGGCCTGGCACCCAGGGAAATGTAGGAGACAGCAGATGTTGCCCATGGGTGGACAGGGTTGGTGTTTCTGTGCTCAAAGACTGGCAGATGGCAAGACTGGCTATTCTCCTTTCCAAGGAGCACTGCTACAGACTAAAATGTCCCTGAAAGTTAATGTGTCAGAAACTCAATCTTCAAAACCATCTGCAGAGGGAACCAGGTGACTCAAGTGAGGCCTGCCTCTGGGAGGTCCCTGGAGCTAGGTGTGGTTAGGGGTGTCACCAGGACAGCACGGGTAGCTTTTTTTTTTTTTTTTTTTTCTCGATACAGGGTTTCTCTGTATAGCCCTGGATGTCCTGGAACTCACTTTGTAGACCAGGCTGGCCTCGAACTCAGAAATCCACCTGCCTCTGCCTCCCGAGTGCTGGGATCAAAGGCGTGCACCACCACGCCCGGCTCATGAGTAGCTTCTTAAGGACAGAACCTGGCAGTCTTCGTCATCTGACCATGTGATGCTGACCATGTGAGACCTCACTGGAGGCCAGGCCTGTACTTGGCTGTCTCTGAGATCCAGAGCTAACAAGACCTTCTGCCCTGTGTGCTGGGGTGAGGGCACATCACACCCTGGCGGGCGGGCCAGCCTCTGCCATTATATGCTGTGACGATCTCAGCTCTGGGTATTTGTGTTTGCTTTGTTAATTACACAGCCCTTTAAATAGAGCGAGTCGCTCCCTCTCTCAGGCCCTTAGAATGGGCAAATCCCACAAAGGGACACAAATGAAGACTCCAGAGGTGCCAAAGCCACCAGAGCGGCCCCTGTGTCATGGTGAATAGATACCCAGTTACCTAGTCTCAGGAATCCTCGTGGGGGTACAGTGAACATGGCATCAGCACCCTCTAAGGCAGGCATCTGCCCAGAATATGGACTATTTCCTCTTGTAAAACAGCCAGCCTGTATCTGCTTCCCCTTTCATGTCCTCTCAGAGAGGACCGAGGATAGCTTTCCTGCACAGAGAACCTGGCATGTTCTCTGCCAACAATAGGACTGTGTACAGACAGTGGGTCAGGCAGAGCCCCTAGAGCCTTCCACAGGGTCACATTGGTTTCAGAGTGATCTTGACTGGAGTGAGACCTGCCTACCCACTTTCAGCTGGTTTTCTCTGGGCTCTTACCCTTTGGGGCTCCACCATGAAGCTGTGCCTCAGCTGCCTCTCCCTCAGCACCTGGAGTGAGCAGAGGGCAGGGAGAGGCAAGCTGCTCTCCAAGCCCAGACACACCTAAGGTCATCGCACTGACAGCCCCCTTCTATGTCTCCTAATCCCCTGCTTTCTCACATTCTACTCTGGAGGGTGAGGGACGGTTAAGGGAGGAGATGGCAAGCCACACAGCAGGAAAAGCAAAGGCAGTGTGACACTCTCAGAAGACTGTCATTTGCAGACAGCCTCCTACCTGTGCCTGTGTCTTGTTCTAATAAGAGCTAGGCTGGGGGAGGAGTCAAATAGGACAAAACCAGAAAAAAATCAGACCAGAGCGCAATGGCACACCCAGCTTTACCCAGGAGCGACGTGGTGGAAGGGAGGGTGACATCAGCATAGCCACCCAGTCTCTGCTTAGGCGTCCCCAGAACACCAGCTGGCTGGGCGGCTAGCTGTTACCATTACCGGAGGCCAGCATGACCACTCAGGTCCACCTCATCCCTGGGGGAGGGAGGAAGGAGGACAAAGGCTGACAGAAGACATCTAGGCACCTCTCATATTCTGGGGCTGCTCTCCCCCACTTACCACAGGGTGGCTGAGTCACAGGAGCCTCCTCCCCTGCCATGAGAGGAAAGTGAGAGTCTGGTTTGCCCTAAAGCCTCAGTGTGGCTTTTACTTTTCATTTTCCAAGAGGATTCTAAAGGGATGACCACATCGCTCAGTTTCTGAGCTTGGGACAGAAGCCACACCGCAGCCATGGCATGTCCACTGCTCTCCAGGAGAGCACCGTTCCCGACTCCTGTGTACAGGTGCTTCCCGATGCCAGCCTGGCAACCCTGTGGTGACAGAATGTTTTGGAGGGGAGGCCATGTCAGGGCAGTACCCATGGGCTGTGAGAGATGGATCTCAGAACTTCCCTTTTCACATAAAACCACCTGCCCCAGTTAGTGCCCCAAGTGCTTCTAAGCTCCCATTCTCTGACCTATAATTAAAATTAGTTTCCTGTGGAACTCTCAACACAGAAGCTCAGTTCTGATCCGTTCTTAATTGTGATTGGCTTAGTCCATCCCTGAGGCCAGGTAGCCACCACCTGCAAACCTGGACAGTGCTGCTGGTGCCTGTCTGCTCCTCCCTCTGGTTCCTCTGGCAACCTCATATCTCCCTATCCCCAAGCTGCTCCATCTCCCACAACCTTGGTTTTCCTTGACCACCTTTCCAGTAAACAGGCTGGCTGTCCTCAGTCCAGCTTGGGCAAAGGTCTGGCCACTGTCCTAAGTGGTCCAGCCTCAGCAGAGCCCAGAAGCAGGAAGACAGTGGGGGAGGTCAGCACCTCTGAAGGCCTGTTACCATGAGCTCCAGAGGCCCAGCCCCTGACGTTCAGAAGCCCCGGGCTCTCCCTGTGAATTCCTTCCCAAGAACTTTGAGAATGCATCCCCATGCTGCTGAGAAAGTGTCCGACCACCAACCAGTCAGTGTCAGGTGCCAACAGGTCAGTGGCCCTGTTACCAACAGATAAGTCAGACCAGGTCTTGAGACACATTGTTCACTTCTCAGGGTCATGTGAGGAAGGGGACCATGTTCAATAAGCACAACCTAAGGGCAGCAATGTGCATACCTGACTAAACCAGGGCTGCTGGGATTGAGCTAGCCAAATAAGGAGGTGAGTACCTCTTCCTCCAGCTGCAGCTGTTGTTAGGCTCCAGGCTTTGGAAAAGCCCACAGATCCCAAGCAGGTCCTCTGTGCCTGTCACAGGATGTCCTCCACACAGATGTCCATTCTAGCCTACATCTTACTTTCTGAACCCTAGGTTCACCATGGTCTGACCCTGCTTGGTTCCCGCCAAGCCAGAGGGGGCACAGAGTGGAAAACCTCAGATGCACAGAAGGGAATGTCAAGGAAGCAGGAAAGAACTCTCCACCACAGGCTGACCAGTGGTGGTGCCCCACACCTTTGATCCCAGCACTTGGGAGGCAAAGGCAGGTGAGTCTCTGTGGGACAGAGGGCAAGCCTAGTTTACAGAGTGAGTTCCAGGACAGTCACGGCTAGACAGAGAAACCCTGTCTCAAAAACAAACAGACCAAAAAAAAAAAAAAAAAAAAAAAAAAAAAAAAAAAAAAAAAGCCAAACCAAACCAACCAACCAAACAACCAAACAAAAAAATAAGCAAACACACTCTTGCTACCCCAGGGTATGGGGTCAATTCCCATTTCTAACAGTTCCCACCTTCCTGGTAAACTCAAGTAGTAGTTCCAGGAGCTCTATAAGAGCAGAATCCCACCCTCACCCAAATAACAGACTGTGGGCACCTCTGCTAATGCCGTCAGTTATCCAGAGGTCTAATGGACAGAACATTCAAAAAGCCAGCAAAGACCTGGGCCCTACTATCTTCTCAGCTACTAAAGTCACCCCTGCAGGCTAGCCTGGGAGGAGTTAAGAAATGGGGAACTATAGAAGGCAAAGGCTCTTTCTTAGTAACCAACACCTTGCCAAAGTCTTTAGATCCAACCATGTTGAGGCCAGCCTGGAGTGGTGGGGCCAGATCAGGGATTGAGCCACTGTGGAGGGTCCAGACCTTACAGAGGGAGGAGTGGGTTCAGTTCAGCTCCCCTTGAAGGGGAGGATGCTGCCATGCTGAAGGGCCTCAGGCCCCTGCTCAGCTGCCAGCAGCCACACTCTATGCATAAACTAGATGGAATCCATGGATGAGTTTGTAAAGGCATTGGGAGCCTGTAGGACCTGTCCCAGGTCAGGGATAAGAGTTCTTGCATAGTCTGGTTGGTGAGGCATCCCAGCAAGGCTGACAGGCTACTCCAACATGATGGCCAGCATACCTTAACTTAGCTGAGAGGAACCGAGACAGCTAGACATCAAACACTCTCTAACCCTCAAAGGTGTGAGGTGAGAGACTCCACAGTGGACTGTGGGCTTAGGCATTAGGAACACCATCCCTGGGGCTCTCTTGCTCCTCTCAAGAAGTAGTCTGGGCTGGTGATATTACCAGCCTGCACACAGCTGTTTGGAGGAAGAACCAAGTTCAAGACTTGCCTGGGTGGCAGAGTGATGGAAGGTCAGCCTGTGCAACTTAGGCAAGTCAGATTTAAATAGCAGCAGCAGCAGCAGCAGCAGCAGCAGCAGCAGCAGCAGCAGCAGCAGCAGCAACAGTAACAACTCAGGCAAGTCGGATTTAAACAGCAGCAGCACCAGCAACAGTAACAACAAAACAGCTGTCTGTCTATCTATCTATCTATCTATCTATCTATCTATCTATCTATCTATCTATCTATCTAGATGTATGGATAGACAGATGTGCTCAGAGGTAGGGCACTTGTTTAGCATACATAAGACCCTAGGTCAATCTCTAATACTCCCCACCACACACAACACAGCCTGTCAACAACAGCAAAAATTATGTAAATCCAAACTGACACAACTGAGTGGGTTCAGGCTACCCACTAAGGAACCCGCCTCACAGTGTTCAAGACCAGAAGAATAAAGGAAGGATGGGAGGTGGGGTGGGGGGCTTCCCTAGAGGAGCACATAACACAGATGTTAAACATGTTGCTTGCTAAGGCTCAAATGCTATTTCCCATAGAGACAAGGAAGAGGTCTGGAGAGGCAGAAAGGGGCTCCAAGAACAGAGTGGCACATGTATGCCAGAAGTGGGGTCCTCCTTGTCCATTCTCAGAGGGAAAACCCAGGACAGATGGCTCAATCTGTCCAACCACTGTGTGATCACCAATAGGGAAGACGAGGCTCAGAGAGGACCTGGAGGCTGTACACAAGAGAGGATCGACCAGCTTAGTGCCATTTATGGCCATAATAAAGGCAAAGAGCTAAGTAAGAGCTCTGGGGTTGGGGCTGGGGCAGAGAAGGGTCTGGCAGAGCTATGCAACCATGCTCTGGGATGGACCAATGGGAGCCTTGGATAAGGCTGACTGACCCTCAAAACTAGACAGAAGTTTGGCATGAGACATGAGAAAGCCAAGAGGCTTGCACACGTGGGGCACAGTCACAGCCATGGCACTTGCTTGTGCTGTCTCCAGATGCTTGCCCTGGGTTCTCCACGTGACACTGACTCTGATGCCACCACTGTGTGATCTCCTGAAGCCCAGGGCCATGCTTTCCCACTGTTTCAGTCAACTGAGCTTGGCCAGGCAACGCTGGCCAGTGTCACTATCCTTCCCCAATGCGGTAGCATCTGCTCTGAACTATAAGGACACGTATTGGGAGGGCATAAGCACTCTCATCTTGTCAGAGCTAAGCGAGCTAAGTGACGTACTCAGTCATGGAAGCCTGAGGTAGGCATCTGAGTTTGGGGTTTCTCATGTTTTACTATGTAAGATACCTTCATACCATCAGGATGACCTGTCATGGCAGCTTCAGTTCTACTGCCAAACATTCTGTGCTCGGTGCCTACAATATCCTCACAGGCAACAGGAGCCACCTTCCACAGGTGTGAAACAGAGTGACAAACTCACGCTCAACATGGACAGACCTTGAGATCATGCCCAGTGCAAGAAGCCATACTCAAATCCCACGGTGTGACTCAGCCACAGCTGATGTCTAGAACATGAAGGTCTATAGAGACAGAAAGCAGGGAGGTGTTCCTAGGAAGGGAGAGTACTGTTGCAGACTGCTTGTGTGATGGCTGTACAGTTCTACAGCCATGCGGAAGCCCACTGCATTTCAGTGTGTTCTGTAGTGGAATGAGCAAATAAGGCTCTTTCTGGGGGAAACCAGATGAGCTGGCTCCCACCATGGGACACCAAACTGGGACCAGAAGGTTTCCTCTAGGTTGTGTACTTGCACATGGAAATCCCCTTGCGTGGTCCATGTCTGCTGCCCAGGTCTTCTGAGAGCAAAACCACAAAAGGTAGCAACAGCCGGACACTGTGTGGCACGCGTCTGCGCCTCCGTCCTGCAGCTCACCTGAGGAACCTATGCAAGAGCAGCTCAAGAGCTCAGAGCAGCCCTCTGTGGCAGACTCAGCGCGTGCATGTCTGTCCTTGCAGGCGGATATACAGACGACTGTGACAAAGGATTAAAGGAGGCTGGGAGATAGCTTAGTTGTTGAAGGGGTTGCCTTGCAAGTATGAAGACCTGAGTCCCTGCCCCAAAACCCACATTTAAAACACAAAAACAAGGGGTTGGAGAGATGGCGCAGCGACTAACAGCACTGACTGCTCTTCCAGAGGTCCTGAGTTTAATTCCCAGCAGCCACGAGGTGGCTCACAACCATCTGTAATGGAATCTGACGCCTTCCTCGGATGTGTCTGAAGACAGCGACAGTGCAAGCATATATATATATATATATATATATATATCTTTATAAACAAAACAATAATAACACAAAACCCCTCCCTGGGTGTGGTGGTCTGCACTGGTAGTCTCAGCTTCCGAGGAGGCAGAGACAGGCTTCCTGAGGCTCACTGGCCAGTCAGCCTAACCTACTTGGCACAGCTCCAAGTCAGCCAGCCAGACTCTCAGAAAGAAGGTTAAAAAAGCCTAAGGAGAAATGACATCTACATACATATGTGTATGTGCCTGCACATATATGTACCTCCATATACACAAAAATGCATAGATATGATCAAACAAAGACCCTAGACTCAGAAAAATATGTTTGAGGTGGAGAAGACACACTATTGCCCCTTAGCAGGAGTTGTAGTTGTATAAGACCGCAGGGGCCAGGGTGGCAGGGTTTCCTGCTATTGCAACAACTTAACATGAAGAGTGCTGTCCAGGCCTGTTCTCTCCTCCAGGACAACTGGGTTCACGGCAGGATCCCTGCAGGCCTATGACATCCCCTATCAGGCCTGCGTGTGCTTACAGAGGACTCTTCTAGGCCATCATGAAGCTGCTGACAGCTTGGTGTTGTCCTCCTCGGCCCTTCCCACTCTCCTGAGTCCAATGGGAAGCTAGGGCACCACAGGTACAAGATGACCATCATAGTCACAGGCCTTGGGCAAGGACTTACCTGGGTGGTGGGTGCTACCTGATGTTACAGGGAAGAGTGGGGATACAGACCCTGGAGCCACACTTTGTCCTCTCCAGGACCTGTGGCTGAATTTTCTGGTGTCTCCTCTACAAACACTGGGCATCCTGTAAGATCCCTTTCTATCTGTGTCCCTAGGGCTGCAAGAGTAGGTGAGGGGTTTCTAGGCCTACTCAGCATAAGGACACTGCCCATGGTTCTAATATAAGTGTCAGTATGGCCACAATATCCTAACTTGATCAGCATGCAGCACTGTAGTGCTCGGAAGCCTCAGGAGTCATCTGCCATAGGTGACTGTGACTGGCCAGCCTGGGGTAGGTAATCACAGGCTGATTAGAATAGCAGTCTGGGGTCTGGCTCTGGGCAGGAATCCAGAGGGACAGGGAGGACTTAGTCTGAGCTTCTTGTCAGTAGCCAAACACCATTCCAGCATCTTTGCTGAGTGAGCTAACCAGCCCTCTACTCAAGGACATGGGGACTCACTCCAGAAATCCAGCCCTGCCCCGCCATGCCACACCTGGAAGCTCTGCTGCTCCTTTGACAGACACATGGTATGAACATGGTAGCTAAGAAAGGGCATGAGTCGGTCACAGTTGGACTTTAAGCCCGTGTGCGGTCAGGAGCAGACCCACCTGCAGCTCCTTGTCTGAGTACTTCTGAGGGTTCTTGCTTCCTTGGCTCTTCTTGCGGAGCTTCTTCAGCTCGGCCTGACACTTGTCCAGGGCGTCCCCTTTGCTCCTCTGCTCCGTTTGGTATTTCTTCAGTGCAGCCTGGAGACCCAGGATACAAGCACGGGCCCATGAGCCTCACAGACAGCTTGGTGCTCCCTCCCCAGTCCTCCCCACTCCCCAGCCACAGCAGGCTCCAGCTGGCCAGACTGAGGTAGGGGGTCACAGCTGCCAACCCCCTTGTCTCCCTCTGACAGATCCCCAATCTCTAAGACCAAAATCAGACTTGGGAAGCGGCCTGGCTTCATTCCTTGCCCCTAACAGTAGGCATCAAGCCATAAACTCACGTGGCGAATACTACAGTAGCTTTGGCTAACAGGCAAGGACAGTAAGGAATGAACAGGGGACTCATATGGGTTTGACAGAAAAAGCCAAGTCATCAGCTACATGACAAGTGGCTGAGAGGCATGGAGCTGCACATGGAACATCAGATGCAATGGGTTCTTCTCTAGACCACTGGCATGGACGCCTGGAGGGAAAAATAACCCTTCAGGCTTATGAGACAGATCTCCAGGCAGAGGCAGGGGCAGGCAATGGAGGCAGGGGCAGGCTTGGCAATGGTGGCCCAGCAGGTATGGCACAGGATGTACTTACACTTAGATACCTGGAGTCCAGCTCTACTTTCTGCTCCAGCTGCGTGAGCAGCTCGTTGTGAAAAGACTTCAGCTGGACACAGGGAGGAAACAGACGGTTAGGCAGCTCTAAGGCATGGTGCAAGAGATGGGAGCAGAGCCAGCCTGGACTTGGTACCAGGAAGCTCCTAAGGGTGAGGACTGGACAAAAGTGTTAAATAATCAAGTCTGTCAAGGTCTTGACATCCTACTCCCCACCATCCTCCCTTTGCTGGATCATTCAGGCAAGGGCTAAAGGAGCCAGAATCCAGGTGAATATCTGACTTTGCCACCCATCAGAATTGGGACCTGGCTAAGTGTAAGGGCTATCACCAAAGCACAGGAGAGTCTTCCATGGAGCCACCTTTCACTAACCCATCTCAGGTCCCTGTGGTCAACTGAGCATTAGACCCTGGCTCCCTTTCTTTTTACAGGGCCCGAGACCATAAGTCATCTTCCCGGGAGATCACTGTGGCTGGTGTGACCTGCATGGAAGTCCCAAGTGGACACACAGCTGAAGCATACAGCCCGTCTTCTTCTACTGACACCTGATGCTCTGCTCACCTATGTCTGCTCCTTGAACCCAAGGATGAGGTTCCACAGCTAAACTCACCGTCTCTTCCAGCTGGTTCTGGATCTGCCGGTGCACTTCCGCCATCTGGAAGAGGACGTCCCCTGGAGGAAAGAAAGTGGGTTAGATATTTCCAATCACTGTGCCTACACCAGGGCTAAACACTGGACACC
Organism: Mus minutoides; assembly: GCA_902729485.2. Lineage (NCBI taxonomy): Eukaryota > Metazoa > Chordata > Mammalia > Rodentia > Muridae > Mus > Mus minutoides. The sequence continues at coordinate 759,186 of LR750189.1, read as the reverse complement.
ACAGACATTCTGTGTCTCTAGGCAGAGGAGCTTTTGGGAGACAAAGCCAGATGGGAAGGGAAGGAGGAACAGAAAAGTCTAAAACGATGATCGATTTGTGACTGAGTTAGAGTGCCTGGTGTCCCGTGGGAGCTCTAACGTCCAGCAGGAAGCACATGCTCAGGACAGACATGTGACAGACATGTGATAGAAGAACCTGTGCAGATGGGCTCTTCCCTTGGCACAGCTCTGAGAACAAACGAGTACCTACACAGACCTCACACTCATTCAGACACCAGCTAGCCAATGTTGTCCTGAGCCCCACACCAGAGCAGAAACACCTCCTGGTATAGGACACAGGGAATTAACTACTGTCTCTGACCCAAGGCCTCACTGCCAGATTCCATAAGAAAAGAAGTAACAGCTGAATGGCATTCTGGGCCTGGCTCCTCATCTGGCTCCAGCCTCTGGAGGATAAAGTGGTCTCAGAGCTACTGGCTTTGGCAGAGTGTGCCCTTTTTACCAGTGGTGTTCCAGTGACTCTGAAATCAGCGGGGCTGGTGGGCCCGGAATGGCTGGCTGGAAGGGGGACTGTTGCTTTGGACCAGCTTCAGTGGCCACAGAGCACTGTTCACGGGCGTGGCATGGTGTGGCTCTGGCCCCATAAACATTTTTCTCAGCACATGAGCACTTCAAGGGCCATGCTGTGCCCTGGCCTACCTGTGAAGAGAAGCTAAGACAACAGAGGCTCAGCAGTCAACGCCACCTCGCCTGGGCATCACCTAGCTCATTCCCACTTGCCTCTGGCACACACTCCAGGCTGGACTAATGTCCGTTTTTTTCCAGTGTTGGGCTGAGCTGAGCCTCCAGCAGTCTGCAAAGTCATCACTAAGCTGCCACACACCCATCTCCTGCTTCTGACAAGTATACAACAGAGAAAGAGAGAGAGGCAAAAGGAACAGCCCCGAGGACCAAGGGCCAGGCACACCTTTTTTGCAGTCCAACAGTGACTAAATCAGTAGATCCCAGCACCTATCTCCTACTCCATGCCTAGAGACGAGGCCGAAGGGTCTTGGCTAGCTGCCTTGCTGTGTTCTTGACCCACAGTGTACCCTCCTGTTGTCAACTGAGCATGAGACCCTAGTTCCTCTTCTTTTTCCAGGGCCCTGAGACCTCGAGTCATGCTCAGGGTCTCATGCTCAGTTGTCACGGGCGGCATGTAATAGGTCAGGTACACAGGCACCTAAGACAGTAAGCCTGCCTGCCTCTCTGCCACAGGCCCGCCTCATCGGTAAAATAAACGCCCTCATTTTCTCATATGTAGAGAAACCCAGTATTCTCACTCTACCTACTTGGTTGGCACCTATCTGTTAACTCCTTTTGAGGAACCCAGATACTGTCTAGTGCTATGGACATAAACGAGAAGGAGAGCCTACGTCTGTGTCTGGAAGCTGGAGTCCTTTCACATGCAGGACTTTTCTCCCAAGGAGCCCTCCTTCTGGCACCCTCTATCACCAGCTAGAAACCAAGAGGAGTCCTCTGACAACTTCCCTCTAGGACTTAGCTTCCCTCTGGGACTTCATCTGGGACTCACAAAAGTCAGATTCTTGGAAACTCTCTTAGTCCCAAAAGTTGTTGTTTTAATATCAATGATCACAGGGACCCTGAGCACAGTACAGGTTGCCTACAGCGGTGAGCATGGCTTTCAAGGATATGCCAGTCAACTGGCCCCAGTCAGTAGAAAAGAACTCTCCAAGTCAGCAGGGTGGTCAGTGGCCCGTGGTCACACTTATCCTACCAGCCCCACCCTGCTTGCCCACCACCTTCCTACAGTTCATCCTCTGTGGTCAAAGGGCAAAGTCAACAGCTGCCTGGAACTTTGTAGACCATCTAATTTACCTAGATACATGTACCTGTGGCTGCCAGGGCTAAAAACCTCAGCACAGCTATCTGCCTACCACCCAGTCCCAAGAATCTTTGACCACAGGCCTAACACCACACCCCTATAACACAAGGGTACAATAGACCCCCCCCCCCAGAAACTGAACTCCTAGGGATGACAGGGCTGTCATGTGGCCAGTGGGAAGCTGTGACCACAAAGTCAGTAACAACCTACACACAGAGAGACAGGGCAATTAGCCTCTGGGTTGCCAGGTCCCTCTGAAAAGGATGGAAGTCCCATTCGGAGCACATTCTAGATCTGGACTCTAATGTGCTTGAAGGGACTGACACAGCAATTAATGTGAAGGAGCCTGGTCTCTTATTCCTGGTTGAGAAGCAGAGACAAGTGGATGAGGCCAGTGTAAAGAGGAAGGCCACAGGCACAGACAGTCCCCATGAAGAAAGGCCTTGGTTACCAAGGACACACATGCACAGCCATGCTGACTTTCAGCAGGCTATCAGGACAGTGTCGCTCATGCTCAGAACAGGGCTCACAGGAAACCCAAAGTCACAGATCATAGTTTTCTACACTCACACCAGAAGCCACTAGCACACAAGTCAGAAGGACAGCCATGTAAACAGCAGATCCCAGGATCCTCTGTGCTTTTCTGCATCTGTAAATTCTGTAGGATGGAAACCCACAGCCCTTATGATGAGGATGGATGTACCTGGGGAAACTCTCTTGGCTTTCTGCATCTGTAAGTCTTGTAGGATGGAAACCCACTGCCCCATGACAAGGGAGTACTCAAGGAGGCTCTCTGGCTTTGCTTGACCACACTCCCATGGCTCACAGGGTCTTGGATCCACCTTCTGGCTCTCAATGCCCCACAGACACCTGGGAGCAGACTATAATTTTACCCAAGTGGAAAACAGGTGACCACAATGGGCTCAAACTCTGGCCCAAGCAGGGGACCCCACTGGAGTCCTTGCAGTACTGCACTACTCTCTCAGCTTTGGAGTACATCCACTCTTCCTTCCCGAGGACAAGGCCCATACAACCAACTCTCAGAAAGGCTTCAGGGTCTATAAGAGGAGGGATGGGGCAGCAGCAACCAGACAAACTATGCACTTAGCTAGAAGTCTCTCTATAGGTTGGTGCTCTCTGACCACATTCTTTAGACCCAGAATTACAAGTCAATGTCAAGACTGAACAGAAAACATTCCCCTACCCACAAAAGCAGCACATGCCAACTCAAGAAGAGTAGAAACTGCTATAATCAGGCAGTGATGCCCAAGGGTGTACCACGTTTCTCACAGATTTTTGTTCTGGCCATGGGTATCAGACGCCTCAGGACAGTGGTTACCATTCCATGTGGTCTGTGTCAACCCTCAGACACAGAGCACAGTGTGTGGCTCAGCTCAGAGCCCCAGCTGCGTAGCCTGTCCCCAGACCTTATGGATATACATGGGGGAGAGGGAGGGGAGCACCCTGAGGCCAAGGCACAGAACAGGGTGTGTATGTGTCTGTGTGTGAGTGCACGCACATGGAGTTCTGGGCTGGCTGCAAGCTGGTGCTGTGCAGGATCAGCCCACATGGTGAAGTATAAACTGCATTTTACAAGCAGCTGCAGGAAGACACGTGCAGCAGAGCTTGGGTGGGCACAGCCGCCAGCACTAAACCCCTGCGGGGCCATGGCCACAGCATGCAGGAGAAGACTGGCACACCTACCCACCCTGAGCACCCCCTCTGCAGATGAGGGGACCTCTGGCCAGGGGCACTGACTTCTGCCAGAAGCTACAAGAAGTTTTGTTCACTGGCCCGCAGGTGCAGAGGAGAGGCGGGCTCCATGACCTCCCCCTTCTTCTTCTCCGGAAAGATCCTCCCAGGTGGACTGTGCTCACAGAAAAGGCTCACTTCATTTTATTTAAAAAAAAAAAAGTTAATTAATTAATTAACTAATTACTTTTTGTTTTTTTTGAGACAGGGTTTCTTTGTGTAAAAGCCCGGCCTGTCCTGGAGCTCACTTTGTAGAGGCTGGCTTCGAACTTGGAGATCTGCCTGCCTAGGCCTCCCAAGTGCAGGGATTAAAGGTGTGTGCCATCACCACCAGTTTAAGGCTTTTATTTTTATTTATGGCGTTTGTGCACATGAATGTAGGTGCTCTTGGGGGCCAGAAGAGGTCCTCAGATCCCCTTGAGGAGAGTTACAGGCAGCTGTTTGCTGTTGACATGAGTGCTAGGAAGGAACCACACTTGGGTCTTCTGTAACAACAGCATGCACTCTTAACCACTGAGCGGTCTCTCTAGCCCCAGGAAGAGGCTTTTTAACCAGCCTCAGCCAGAGCCAAATCCACCCATCCCCTGGGGACCTAGAGCTCTTAGGCCACAGCCCAGGTGGGCCCTAAACTTGAAAAACCGGATCAGATTGGGAAAGAAGGCCCAGTGTGCCAGAGCAAACAGTGAATGAGGGAGGTAAATCTTTACAGACAGCTGCCACCTGATGAGCCTCTCCAGGGAGTGGAGTATCAACAGGGGTGACTGGCAGTAGGTGGCCCATCCCAGGGAGCTGACATGAGAGATCCCGGAGGGAGGGGCGGAAGCCCCAAGCACACCAAGGCAGTGAGTTAGCCTTAGTCCACCAGAGTGGAAAAGTCTTAAGTCAGGAGGGTGAGGATGGGGGGCTGGGAGCAGGAGAGTTCCCAGCCCTAGAATATTTGGGAACTAATACTGCCAAGTAAGGAAGAGACCCTCCCTTGCAAAGTATACGTGAGTCCCAGAGACAATATGTGACATTTGGGACAAAAGTATAAAAACACAGACATCGCAGGAGACCACGCCCTCCTCAACTTCTACCAACTTACAGTGAGTCAAGTCACTGAAAGGTCAGCCACCAGTGAGTCACACTGCATGTCACCCTAACGTCTCAGTTTTAAAGATTTCTGGTGCTATTAGTAACCTGGCTTCACGTTTGGAGGGTTAGTTTGCAATTCGGTCCACGTGGAAATGTAACCCTTCTTGGGGGGAAACACAGGGACTGAGGTACATTTACAATGTCCATCTGTGCTGCAGCAGAGGCTAGAGTCCCCCCCCTGTCCTTCTTTTTTGTTTTTGTTTTGTTTGTTTCTCTGAGATAGGCTCTCACATATTTCAGGCTGGCCTCAGGGTCAAACTCACTACATAGCTTTAGAGAGCCTTGAACTCCTGAGCCTCCTGCTTCTGCCTCCTGAGTACTGGGACCACAGGTGTGCACCACCACACCCAGCAGACTCCCTTTCCATACACAATACTCCCTGGGTGGAGAGACCATGTATCTAGGCTGTTTGCCTGCTTTATCTCGATGGCAAGTCCATTCCTTCACTGACATTTTTGGTTATTCTGGTGCATACTGCAGACCATCTCTCAGAAATGTAAATCTGAGAGGTGATATATCCAGTATATCCAGCTTTGTAGACTGATCAACTATTGGATTCTTGGACCTTCCATTGGTAGATAGATAGTCGTTTTTGGACTAAATGGACCACAGCCTGTAAGTCATTCTTTTATATATATATATATATATATATATATATATATATATATATATATATATATTTCATTCTATACGTTCTCCTGGCACCAGCTTCTGTCCTCTGTGGTGTCACTATTGCTGTGGTGAGACATCACGCCCAAAAGCAGTTCTGGGTTACTCTGGCTTACACTTGTATATCATCAAAGGAAGTCTAACCCTGAGTTCATTATCAAGTCAGGACAGAAACTAAAGCAGGCAGGAACCTGGAGGCAGGAGCTGATGCAGAGGCTGTGGAGGAGTGTTACTTTTTGACTTGTTCTTTATAGTTTGGTCAGTCTGATTTCTTAATAGAACCGTTGTGGGATGGCACCACCCACAACGGGTTAGGCCCTCCCTCATCAATCCCTAATTTAAAAAATGTTCCACAGGCTTGCCGACAGCATGATCTTACGGGAGCATTTTCTCAATCAAGTACTCTCCTCTCAGATGACTATAACTTGTGTCGAGTTCACATAAAACTATGCAGCACAACTGTTTGTGGGTTCGTACAACCTGAACACGATCGGCCTTCCTGCTGTACATTCTTTTTAACATTCTGTGTATGTGTGTTGGCTGAATGTATCTATATCTATGCATCACATGTGTGCTGGTGCAATGGAGGCCAGAACTGGCTGTTGAATCTACTAGAGCTGTAATCGTGGATGGTTGTGAGTGGCCATGTGGGTGCTGAGAACCAAACAAGGTCCCCTGGAAGCAGCCAGTGTTCCAAACCTCCAAGATACTCCCACGTGGCAAGGGCTTCAGTAATGGCATGTCAGATGCACATAACTGTCACTGTTTTAAGCACCTCTGGAAGGAAGAGAGCCGAGGGAGCAGCCCAGGCAGAGGCAGATCGCAGGGGTCCCCATCTAAATCCGTGGACTTACAACCATCCCAATGACATATGAGAGGGCCTGTGTGGATGTTCAGAAAAACCATGGAGGCTGGGAAGAGGACAAAAGGGGGAGTTGGGGGGTGGGAGGTAAGTACAGCCATGGAGAAGGGGCAGGGCATGGGTTCTGGGGACACCTGTGGCCTCCATGGCAGAGGTCTCAGGCAGCAGCAGTGGGACCCGCCTTGCTGCTCCTCCCAGTTTTAAACCCAGCCTCGGTGCAGACCTCGCCTTCCACTTGAACTTGGCAAGCACCAGGAAGTCTCCTGGGACAGAGTGCTGGCAGTGGGGACTCAACTGTGCCATTGGCTACAACTGTGGGTGAATCCTGGGCAGGCTGGTTCTACAGCCACTCCCAGGGGCTGCCAGAAACTGTTGGGTCAATGTGATGGGCGGTTGCCTGGAGATCAGAAGTGGGATGTCATGGCTTTGCTGCTGCTTTTGTGTGTCTGAGGGCAGACACTCTTCCTACCCCACCCTCTCTAGTCTATGGGAAAATTGCAGATGTGGTTGGGTTCCAGACCTGGACAAGCAGCTGAGGTACATATTTATTTGTTTTGTTTTGTTTTTGTTTTGTTTTGGTTTTGGTTTTTCGAGACAGGGTTTCTCTGTATAGCCCTGGCTGTCCTGGAACTCACTTTGTAGACCAGGCTGGCCTCGAACTCAGAAATCCTCCTGCCTCTGCCTCCCAAGAGCTGGGATTAAAGGCGTGCACCACCACCGCCCGGCATTGAGGTACATATTGAATATACCAAAGTGGACCTTGTCTCCAGGTTCTCCCAGCATTCTCAGCCCCTACCTATAACAGAGCATATCCCACCCTCTATGCTGAACTTTCAAACCACGGCTGGGCTTCCTCTCACCTCCTGGCCCTGCACTATGTAATCCCAATCTCAATCTCTCTCTCTTTCTCTCTCTCTTTCTCTCTCTCTTTTCTCTCTCCTCTCTCTCTCCCCTTCCCCCTCTATGATGACTTCACTGATGCCTCTCATGTGTGGTTGGTGAACTTGACGGAGAGCTGCCCTTAATAAATCTGCCTTTAACCGGGCAGTAGTGGTGCACGTCTTTAATCCCAGCACTTGAGAGGCACAGGCAGGAGGATTTCTGAGTTCAAGGCCAGCCTGGTCTACAGAGTGAGTTCCAGGAAAGCCAGGGATACACAGAGAAACCCTGTCTCAAAAAAACAAAAGCGGGGGCTGGTGAGATGGCTCAGCGGGTAAGAGCACCGACTGCTCTTCCGAAGGTGATAAGTTCAAATCCCAGCAACCACATGGTGGCTCACAACCATCTGTTACGGGATCCGATTCCCTCTTCTGGTGCATCTGAAGGCAGCTACAGTGTACTTATATATAATAAATAAATAAATCTTAAAAAAAAACAAAAACAAAACAAAAAAAACAAAAAACAAAAAAAAAGCAAAAAAACAAACAAAACAAAACAAAAACGGTTAAGAGCACTAACTGCTCTTCTGAAGGTCCTGAGTTCAAATCCCAGCAACCACATGGTGGTTCAAGACCATCGGTATTGAGATATAATGAGATCTGATGCTCTCTTCTGAAATGTCTGAAGACAGCTACAGTGTACTTACATATAATAAATAAATAACTCTTAAAAATCAAAGACAAGCCGGGCGTGGTGGCGCATGCCTTTAATCCCAGCACTTGGGAGGCAGAGGCAGGCGGATCTCTGAGTTCAAGGCCAGCCTGGTCTACAAAGTGAGTTCCAGGACAGCCAGGACTAAACAGAGAAACCCTGTCTCGAAAAAACAAAACAAAACAAAAAATCAAAGACAAAAACAAAATCAAACCAAAGCAAACAAAACAATCTGCCTTTATACTTTAACTTGGCTTACACTGGCTCATTTCGTGGGTGGAGATAACCTATCAGGCGCAGTAACACGGCTTGCCTTCACACAGTTCTGAGGGCTCACGTTGGCCCACATGCTCAGCTCGCTTCTTCTAATATGTTAAGTGTGTGTGCGCACGTCTGTTTTCTGAGCCAGTTGCTGAGGGACACTATGACTCTGCTTCCAGCCCAGCATTTCTCTTTGTGTCCTAGGAGCAGGAACTTCTTGCTACTTTGTGACAAGTGTACCTGATGCTCAGTTAAGGCTGCCACCAGTCCCCTTTACACTACAGTTAAGGCTGCCTCTAGTCCCCTTTACACTACAGTTAAGGCTGCCACCAGTCCGCTTCACACTACACCGGCAGAGCACAGAAATGGCCATTTGGTAGCCAGGGCCTCACTGAGGCTCACTCTGCTCTTGTTGGGCACACCTTCAGTTTTCTTCCTTGGAAAGCCAGCACTCCGTTTACTTGCCTCTGGGCCAAGGCAGCATGTGGGGCTGTGGGGAACAGTTCAACTTCCAGCACATCAGGGCTGTACCTCTCTGTAATCGAGGAGTGGCCCCCTAAATTGTATTTTTCACAACAGCCGCACCTTAAAATACTCAGTCTCAGGCCAGTTAAACAGTTCGGCAGGTAAAGGTGCTGCCGTCAAGCCTGACAAAGTGAGTTTGATTCTGTACCATACGGTACAAGGAGACACAACTCTGGCAAGTTGTCCTCTGACACCACCCCATCACCACCATAAGCACAAATATAAATGAAAATGTAATAAAATAATTAAAACATCCAGTCTTACTCCTCCCTCCCCCAGAAACTATAGTGTTTTTATAATGTGCAGATGACAAGATGCTGAAAGGAAGAGAAAACCTGAAAGACTGAAGATGGCAGAAACTGGAGTGTGGACCTGGCCTGGGCTCAGTGCACTGAGCAGCCTCCTGCAGATATGCTGAGGCAGGAAAAGACCAGACTCCACCCAAGGCCCTTCAGGCCCCAGGTGAACCCCAAGTGAAGGGCCTCTGATCCGACATGGAGAGGGAATGACATTTTCATAGATCTGAGCTTGAAGGGGGAAACATCTGGCCAGTAAGACGGCTCTGTGGGTAAAAGCACTTGCTACTAAGCATAGTGACCTAAGTTCAATCCCCAGAGCCCACATAGTGGTCCATTGCCTACCTGCTGGATGAAACTGACCCCATGGAGAAATGGGTGGCCTGCGTAATAGACCTCAACTACGGGGTTCATAGGAAAGGGCTACAGGCCCTGACAGACAGCAGGCGTCCAAGCAATGCCTGGTTGCCAGAGTTACTAGGACTAGGCTTCCCAACGCTGGGAAGGCCCAGCTGAGCAAGGGCTGAATGCTGCCTGTCCCCATTACTGTAGGCACAGCATCCCCTGCTGAGGGCTGTTTGTTGCTTGGACAGCCCCCTCTTCTGAGCAGCAAGGGTGAGCGACCCATGAAAAAATAAGTAAGAGAAAAGAGCCCCCAGGGTCTCTGAGTAGTAGGACCCTGGCAGCCTCCTCCCAGAGACAGAGGGAGCACTGCCCTCTGAGATTCTTCCACCAGGTGCCAGGATGGGTGCGGTGGCAAACCTGCAGCGGTCTCAGCCAGACCCCAAGTCATGCTCATGCAGCCAAAGATCAGTGCACAGTCCTGTGTCCTAGATCTCAATAAGTTCCCGGGGCAGTCTGTGGAGAAGCCATCTGGCAGGAATAAGGATCCAGGAGAACTAAGTTTGCTTTATATACCATCAGGGACTCTGCTCCTGGATCCTCCAAAGTAAGACAGGAGAAAACACACACACACACACACACACACACACACACACACACACACCACACCACCACCAGAGGTGCCAGTCAGTCAATCCCTTGCAGGTTCAGGAAACTGGATCCAGCGGCCACAGGACCCCATGTAAGCCTCAACCTTAAGCAGCATCTGAAGACCATCCCAGCAGGACACATTAATAAGCACAGCTGTAACGCTGGTCATTGTGTTCTCTGCTGGAAGAGGGACAGGCCTCCCTCAGACCATGGGAGTGGCTGAAATGCTCCATATGCAAAGTCTTAGAGGGTGGCAGACGGGCACTGGTTCTTTGTAGTCTTAGAGGGTGGCAGACGGGCACTGGTTCTTTCTTTGTAGTCAGCAGCCCAGATGGAGTTTTGCAGGGTCTGGAGAGGAGGCACCTGCATCCTCTGGATGATTTGAGCTGCTATAAAGATCCTAAAGGTCAGTTTGCCCCAGAACACAGTAGGAGCCTAACAGCAGGAGCCCTGTGCCTCGGGAGTGTCAACAGTGGGTACTAAGGCACAGCAGTGTGACTACTGAGCACCCCAGTCATTCTGGGAGGAGCCAGAACTGCCATCCTCTCCGCAGTAGCAGAGGGGCTCTATGCCAAGGGGTCAGCTGCTCAAACTTGGCTGGAAGCACACATTACCTTCCAGAGCCTTCTGAAGCAAATATCCATAATGCTCAATTATTCTGGTGGCTTCTAGAGCGGAAAGGCACCTCTGAGAGCTAATTAGCATACGCCTGAACAAGACCCGAATATAGAGCTCTCATTAGGTGAAGACAGACAGCTGAGGGGGCTGCCAGGGCACCGTGCTGTTAAAACCACCGGGAGGCAAGAGGGGCGGACAGGAGGTGAGACAGTCAAACCCTCCCTCACACACACACACACACACACACACACACACACACACACACACACACACACACCGGACAGTTACCAATCCTGCCTTCTCTCCCCCCACCCCACCCCACCGGACAGTTACCAATCCTGCCTTCTCTCAGCTACTCTCCACACACTGGATCCTCAGATGCTCTTCGCCTACCTATGGGAAAACCAGAGTGGAATGTGACCAAGGGGTGACCAAGAGAAAATCAATGGCTGTGTTGCCATGGTGATAGCAGTAGACAGCAGAGCTTATAGTCATGTTGCTCTGAAACAGAACAAGTCCAAAAGCCACCTCAATGTCCATGTTGTGACAACAGTTGGACCAAGGATACTAGGGACTTTGAGGAAAGTAGGGAGAGGCAGCGCCAAGTTCAGGCTTGCGCCCAATATCACCATTGTCCTGAGTCACTGACCACTATTTCCATTTTGCCTGCTCAGACTCCTGGACCAGTGTCTTCAGGGGACTGCTTCTATCTGAGGATTTGCGGGCACCTCAGTCAGTTGTGGACCACATGTCTTCGAGTCATGGTACAGAGGCAGCCACAGCAAGGTCCCACTGTGGCAAAGAGACAGAGATCGTGGGACAGACCTAATGTCCTCCCCATGTAGGTGAGCAGTCACCTTTATAGTACAGCTCCAGCAGCATTGGGGACAGGCTCTCAGGGCCCCTCCCTGCCCTTGTCCACTAGAGATCATCTCAGTGAGACCTGCTGGTCTCAGTCCTGTCTGACTCTTCTTCTACCTGATGTCTGTAAGGAGACTCAGGTCTGACCAGAGAAGGAAGTGACCATGTCTCCACTTCCATTCATGGCGCCTAAGCTCCTTTGGTAAAGCAAACTTGACCCTTTGTATGAGAGGTCAAGCTCCTGCCCACAGTGGACACATAGAGTCCACTATCCTCTTTCTGGTTAAATTTACCCCTTAAAACTAGCTGATCCGAGGGAACAAGCGGGCCTCAAAACTGGTTAGCAATGTTGCTTTGTTAGCCTTTACAGCATCAACTCTGAGTCCTGAGCAAGCTCTCCAGAGCCTGGGAACAAAGATGGACTCCATGGTATCCAGGAATACACTGGCCACTGGCCAGGCTTGGGATGGTATGAGGGTTGGAAGCCCGACGGGGACAGGTGCCCAGGCCACCAAGACTTTCACATGCTCAGCAGCACCAAGACCTCATAACTCTAGTGTTCTGAGCAGAAAGGAGCACTACTGACGTGGAAGACACCGGCAACTCGAGCTGAACCACTTAAGTCCATTCTGGGAATCCAGCTACCCTGGGGATTTGACAAAAGTTCCAGCAGACAGACGAACTCGGGGTGAAAGGTCGACCGGCAGCTCAGAACCTTCCTGAGGGCTGCTGTCCCACAGACCAGCGCCTGTCTGATGACTGGGCTCCAGTCTGCCTTTCATCTCTTCAGCGTTCACTGTCTTCTGACACTTCAGAGACGCGTCTAACATTCCTAGACATTGTGTGGATGTGGGACTGTCTATGACATACGTCACTTCAGCTTGCAGTCTATCCACGACATGACTGAGCCCATTCTCCAGTGTTGTACTACTTTCATGAGACCCCAGGTCAGGGATCAAATGCTTCCGATATAAAATTCATACCAAGGACAATGTAACACAAGCCCACAGAGTTGTTAAAAGATTTCAGTTATTAAAAAGATAGGACCTGTTACTGTTAGTTAAAACTTGTTTTTAGATTTATTTCATATATACACAAGTGTTTTGTCTGCATGTGTATATGTGTACCACAGTCAGGCCCACAGCTGCTTGTGAGCTAATATGGATGTTAGAAGCCGATCCCAGGTTAACTGCTTAGCCATCACTCCAGCTCTTTTTGGTTTTTTTCACACAGAATCTCATGTAGCCTTGGGCTGTATAAGCATACTGCCTGGGCTCCCCAGTGCTGGGATCACAGATTTGAGCCACGCCCGCTTCTTCTACCTTCCCCTTTAGGGCCGTTTTGTGGGTCATTTCTTTGATTTTGTTTTGGGGAGTACTTTAAATTAAGTCTCAAAACCACGTGATTTCAGGGGTCTCTGGTTTGAGGCCACCTTGCTTCCCTCCTGTATACATGCCAAAATGCACACGATCTAACCCCTGTGGCAACTGCTCTCTAGGGGACTGGGCTCTTGACTAGTCTTGCTACTGGACAAGAAGCCTGTACTGTTTGCAACCTAGGGCTACTGGAAGACCCTTGGCCCTCTCTGTTCCTGCCCATGTTTCTGACAGCATCCAGTAGCCCAACTCTCCTCATTGCAAAGGTCTGTTGGGAAGCCTAGGTCCCCATTCTCTCAGCTGCTGTGGTCTGTATGCAGGTACCTGATATGTGTGCCCACATTCCTGAGGACCATTGACTTAGGGAAGCCCAGGGAAAGAGAGACCTGCCCACAGAAGCTGTTGGCCATACCTGGAGTGATCCCATGTCAACTCTGACTGAAATCTGAGCAGCCGGTGCTCTGACTTGGGAGCACATGACCAACCACAGACTGACCACAGACCGACCACCTACCTGGGAGGATCCTGGGACTCCTGGAGCTCTCCTGGCTCCTGGCTCCAGTTCCTATGACTGGGTCTTTATGCTCACTGGTATCCCTGCGGGCCTTTGGAACACTCAGAGGGAGCATGGTTTGAAAGAGCCAATGAACACCCCTGTCTGTTGCCACCCTGGGACTCAGGCAGAGCCAGCAGAGGTGAGTCTCTGTCCTCACAGGCCGCAGGTTGAGCTCTAAGCCTACCGTAACTGTGCTGCTCCTGGAACCACCGGTTGAAAGGAGACCCCTACGGCCACCAGCCCTGTCTCTGTTACTGATATTCCCACCACAGAGCAGCTCTGGAGCTGAGGAACACCGACACCCACTGCGTCTTCTCTGGCTGTCACTCGGCTGCTGCCCAGGTTTCAGCAAATTCAATTCAGACTGCTATTAATCTCTCCACACAGAGCCTCAGTGAGGCCCCACAGAGCTCTCAGCAGGTGGCCAGGCCTGCCACACAAGAGACATGGCCACCTGAGCCCACCCAGCTGGCAGCTCTAGAGCCTCAGCAGAGTCTAGCCTGGCAACTGCCCAGCGACTTCTACAGCGTACTTTTGGAGTAAAGAATGGGACCCTGGCTGGAGTCTAAGGGACCCCTGCGATCCTCACTTTTTACTGTGGAGATGGCAGGGAGAACTAGGGGAGCTTGGTGCCTTTAGCCAGGAAGGAGAACACCACTCATGCTGGTATTGCCAGGCCCTCTGTTCCTTTATTGTCCCTATCCTAAGCAAGCAACTAGTCAGGCTCCTCGATGATGTTCAGTGGACACAGCTCCCTGTGAGGGGGGTTTCATTAAGACTTTCAAATAGTGCCTATCAGCATTTAGCAGTCTCTAAGATAGAGCCTGCACTATTAGGGTCTGACCACTGGAGACACATCTAAACATCACTGTCATGTTCCCAAAAGAGAGGTTGGGGTCACAGACTCTTCTCTGAAATGGAAGGTGGACACACACAAATGCCCTGACCAGGTGAGGATAGGCTCTGCCTGACCTAAGAGGAGAAGGACATGGTTGGACCATCTTACAGCCTCACAATAAATACCAGTGCCCAACGAGCTGGCCCCTTCAAAACTACCCAGGTCAATAGGTGCCACTAGGGGCAGCTTGAAGGCCTCTCTCAGGGTTGAAAGTCTACAGCCCCCCTATGTCCCAGAGACCTGGGTGTCTGGAGCCACCCAATGTGACTGGCTCAGTGAGCCTGATACTGACTGGCAGGAGAGCAGCTGATGCTGCAGCTCCAGGCTAGCCTTAGACCACTGGAGAAACTCCTCACTTCAGGCAGGACACAGCCATGTCACACCTCGCTTGGAGACTCCATGACTGAAGCCAGGCTGACTGTGAGGCAGTTGTCTGTCTATAAGCATCCCTACTTGCAGGCTGGGAGCAGCACAGAGCATCTGCTCATTCCCCTTGGAGCCTTGTGAGGCTTAGCAGACAGCAGAGCCCCAGCTGAGGCCTGGGGCTCTCAGCAAGTACACACAAGTCCCTGTGATCAAAAACAAGTGTGCTGCAGGCCCTGGCAGGTACAAAGCAGCCCTTTAAAGGAAAGAGCACTGAAGACGCCTCCAGAGACAGGCAAGGGTTGAAAAGAACAGTGGGTTCCATGGGCCGCCCTGACCACAGTGCAAACACGAAACGCATCCCTGCTGAGGCCTTGGGACATGGACTGCATAGGTGGACCCTGACCAAATGAAGGGAATGAGAGTCCTTCTCAGTCAGGGTGCACCTTGCTCACTGCAGTGGCTGTTTAGCTTCAGACCTCACACCTTCCCAGGTCCACAGGATGACCAAGGACAGGCCGCGGGCAGCTAAGTGACCCTTGTTGAGTCGAGTACAGAACACCCGAGCACCTGCCCACCTGCTCAGGTGTGCACACCCCACCACGGACATCCAAATTCTGGTCCCGCCCTCCCTATCTCAGATTTAGCCCAGTTCTATGCACCCAGCTATCTTAGACTGAAGAGCTGCGGGTGGTCATCCAACAGGTTGGTTCCCCACTGGGGAAGTACATGAGGGACAGTCCAAATGCTGTTGAGACAGACTGGACAGGTGCCTTCCTCTGACAAGTGTGAGAGCTACATCCATGGTGGGCACCCTAAGGCCCAGCAACAAGGTATGCTGTGGCTTTGTCCTACTCTGTGTCCTCCATGCTGGCCCCAGAGCTGCCAGCTCGCAGTTATGGAGCAGAGAGAGAAGATGCTCAGGCAAAGTCGAAAGAGTAAGAGCCTCTGCGGGGATCAGGGCGTGCACACAGCCGAGCTCCCGTCTTTGAGCCCCACCTGCTCAGCATCAGGCCACCATCCAGGGCTCCTTGAGCATGGGAACAGTGCATGCCTCCACAAATTCATGAACAGCCTGGAGCTCATGCCTGGCTGGATACCCACATCATTCTAGTCAGTAACAAATAACCCAGAAAAGCAGAAGCAGCACCCAAATGCACAGAGTGATCACTGTGCACAGGGTTTCCCCGCCCAGTTACAGCGACTGCCTTTGTGATCTCTGTGCACAGGGCTTCCCTGCCCAGAGATCACAAAGTGATCAGTTACAGCGACTGCCAGCAGCTTCTGGCACTAGGGAATAAATACTCTGACACAGACAGAAGCAGGGGATCCAGAGGTAGGAGGCAACCACAGACTAACAAGTGGGTGGCTACCGGCAGGGGCATCAGACGGGCTTTGTAACGATGCAGAGCTCAGAGCTGCCCTCTGTCCCTGACTAAGCAGCCTGCTGTATCAAAGTAAAGCTCTGACAGACACGCTGCAGACTTTCTCACGGTAGGGAGATGAGAGGATGGTCCCTGCGTGAGCCTGCAGGCTCGAGGCCCTTCCCCAGCTGTGAGGCCAGAGTGTGCAGTACAGAAAGACTGAAGATCAAAGGCTGGCACTGCCCGGGCCATTCACTTACTCCAAAAGAAAGAAAAGGAACAAAGACGAGGCTCTAGGGGATCATTTGAAGCAAGGTGACTCCCTGGGCATTCACTGCCCAGCACCAGTGAGGTACTCTCTGCAGAGACCAGGATGGGGTGCTGGTGGCTGCTGCCTGTCATCCTCACGAGGATGAGGAGGAAGCACAGGGTCCTACGCAACCTTAACAATACTGTCTCTCCAGTGGGCACAGCAGGAGCCATGGGCAGCTTTGCTTGGCATCCTATGTGGGAAAGCACTGGGGGGTGGGGATGGGGGCAGAGGTAAGGCAGAAAAAGAAGGGAGGAAGGAAGGAATTAGCCAGGTTAGGTCTACTAACCTGTATGCTTGACAGCCAGCCCCTGCTCTGTGCAGCCAGGGCCCTAAACTAGAAAGGCCAGGAAAGAGGCCCATAGTAAAAGGGTGAGCTTATAGGCCCTACTCTGCTGGATGTCAAGGTCTGACTATTTAAGTTGGGTGTGATGCAGCATGCCTGTGGCCTAGCTATTTCACTGGCTGAACAGGGAGGATGGAGCTCTTGTGAGCAAGAGCTAGTCCAAGACCAGACTAGACAATACAGCATAACCTTGTCTCAAAAAAGAAAGAGCAATCCCTGAAAACAATAGATTAGGAAGCAATAGAGGCTGATCTGGATAGTGTCTCCACTGTGGGGCAGACCAGAGGCTTCTTCACCTTGGGAGGGGCTACACTCCCTCAGGGCTCTGAGGTTCCTCCGTGGGAACCTTACAAATCTAGACCAGCTTATCTTGGACATGCTGACCAAGTGATCAGAAATGAGCGAAATTACAGACAGGAGGAGGAGAAAACCAAATAGTATTAAAAATAGACTACAAATAAGGTCATCTCCTGATGATGTGGTCTGGCTTACCAGACACAACATGTAATAGCACAACATATATGAATTTGATAGCACAATTTACAAATATGTAAGAGACACAGTCAGGATGATCTGCCACTCTGGGTACTAGGAAACAAGCAAGCCCTGTTTCACAGTGGCTGCTGTCAAAGGTCTTGGAGCATTTGTCTTCTAAAGGGGCTCAGTCTCACATCTCCTACGAACCAGCTTGTTCATAACAGCAAAACCCACTGGGAATAACTCAAGTATAACCAAGAGACGACCAGAGAACAGATGGTTAGTTATATGTTTATGGAATATTCTACAGCAGTGAAAATGAATGCACCCACTGCTGGTGACGGTACAGATGGGTCCAGGACAGAAGAACAGCAGGTTGCACATATCAATCTTCTGGTAGCTGACACTTGTGGCATAAGGGTTATTCCAAGGCCCTGGTTATCCAAAGCTCTGCTTCTCTCTTAGGCTCACCACCCTGCTCTGGATTATGAACATTTCTGCATAGACGTATCCCCTGCTTCTCTCTCTACCCTACCAAGTATCTCCCTTCACCTCTTCACCTAGGATGCCTGACCATGCAGATCACAGACCACCCCACCACTAAGGCTGTCACCATCCACAGCCTCACCCTAGATGCAGCCAGGTAACTTCAGAGCACCCAGAATGATTTTAATAGCTTACAAGGAGTGAAGACCAAGAACACAGAATAAAATGAATATGGTACTAAATTCAGCGGTACCACTCGGTGTTAAAGGTGACAGATGATGCTTTCAAACACTAACAAAGATCCTTCCTGAATTCACCAGCCAAGCTAGCCCGAGACAGGAAAATATCAAAACCACTTCCCATTTCCCTGCTTGGAACCTTACAGGAGAAACGAGATTTCCCCAAGAGAGTAACCCAGGAACAAAACAGACAGGCTTCCCAGAGACTAGGGGCTTCACATGGGAAGGAAGAAGTCAGGTGACCAGGAGACTGGAGGGACGATGGGTTCTAACAAGGGGGAAGAAGAAACAAATAGGCAGATGAACCCAGAGAACGAACAAAAAACGATTCCAAGAGCAGTCAGTGGTTTAGGAACAATCAATTAACATCAAATGAGAATTAGAAGGGTTATAATGTATTCCAGAGAAAAGTTGTTATAAGAATCATGACCATAATCATAATAAAAATCAATAAGCTTCCAAACTAAAGTCAACGATTAAATTCAAAATTAAAATTAAACTGTTCTTCCTCCTAAAAGCACCAACTAGGCCGAGCTTGTTAGTGCGTCCCGGTCATGCCAGCTCCTGAGAGGTGCACGTAGTTCAGGGCACGTTCCATACATAGTAAGGCACACATACATAGTACATCCATACATAGCAAAACACACAGACAAAAAGAGAAGATGCACGAGACACGAGTTTCATCCATAGCCTCAGGAAAAAAAAAAAATCACAAAATGAAAGGCCAGGCCGGCCAGATAACTCAGCAAGACCCATGTCACTAAGCTTAGCAAACTGTTAGCTCGTTCCCAGTGACACCGTGGTAGAAGACATTGCCTCCTAGAAATAGTTCTCAGACAATCACACTTGCTCAACCCAAATAAGGAAGTATAATTATCTTTTTAAAAAATATTTATTTATTTTTGTTTTTCTTCAAGACAGGATTTACTCTGTGTAGCTCTGGCTGTACTGAAACACACTCTGTAGACCAGGCTGGCCTCGAACTCTGAAACCTGCCTGCTTCTGTCTCCCAAGTGCTGGGATTAAAGGTGCGTGCCACCACGCCTGGTTTACATTTTATTCAAGGTAAGTGACAACTAAGCATGTGGAAAGATGTTGAACATTATTATTAATTAAAGAAATGTAAATTTGGAAATAACCCCAACCAGGAGCAGCCCAGATGGCCCTCACAGGTGAGGGTATACTGAGCTGTGCCACCCGACAGACAGTATGACATGTCCTAAGAGTGTGAAGCAGGGCCAGGAGAAGGAGCCTACCGAGCCCAGGGTAGCACCGAATTTACATAGACCTTCGATTGATGTCAGAGAGGTGATGAGTGAGTGGTTCCCTGGGGGTGGGGCAGGGATGGGGGAGGCCTGACTATAGAAGGAATGGACAGGCTCACCATCGTGCACACAGGAAACTCCCCACACATTATACTGTAATATCTGCAGCTGATGCTTCATTCCCCAATAAGGCCGCAAAATCAAGCAATCTCAAAGGATTATGAATCTCAGCTGGGAAGAGGACATTTACTACTATCATAAAACAAAACCTTCAAAACTGCGTATTGATTTTAACAAAGATTTTAATAGTTGTATTGGGTAAGGTAAGAAGATGGCATCAGAAAGCAGACTCCATCCTAAGAATTCCTTAGCATAAAGTTAAAAAGAAGAGACAGCATGAACCTGCCTTTCAGACACTTGGAAGCAAACAGCACATGGAAGGGAGCAGCTGACTGAGCGGGAGCCGTGGGCAGGGAGGGGGTGGGTAACAGGGCTGACTTATTTTTAAAGCAAAGCAGTGCTGCTTTAATACAGACTCCAACCATTTGCTCTAACAACTCCACTCCCAGGTATTTGCCCAAGAGAAATGAAATGTAAGCCCACACCAGTACTTCACGCTCCTGCTCGAGGCAGCAGTATTCACAGCAATCAGAGCAGAAGGCACTCCAATGTCCACTGGCAGATGAACAGGCCAGGTGTGGGGACACTTGGCTGTAATTGCAACACTAAAAAGAAAAGTTGGAGCTAGATACAGAGAATGGGAAGAAACTCACAATACACCAAGCCCAGTGAATCCTTCACTTTCAGTGGTGAAACATACCCTGTAAATTACACCAACAAGCCTATTAGTGACAGAAAAAGACCTGTGTCTCTGCCTGTAAACCATGGCACAAATGAGACAAGTCCGAGAGCTCGAATTAGTATATGCATAAAGAAATTCAGTTCTAACCAGGGATGGTGACACTAGTCTTTAATCCCAGCACTGGGGAGACACTGGTAAGTGTATCTCTGTGAGTTCCAGACCAGCCTGGTATACAGAGCTAGTTACAAAATAGCCAGGATGTCCAGTGGTGGCACACCGCCTTTAATCCCAGCACTTGGAAGTCAGAGGCAGGCAGATTTCTGAGTTCGAGGCCAGCCTGGTCTACAGAGTGAGCTCCAGGACAGGCAGAACTGCACAGAGAAACCCAGACTTCTTGTTAGTTTAGGGGAGCTACTGGTTCCAAACCTCACTGCCTGGGTCTCTCAGAACCTCTCTATCTGCTTCCTTCTGAGCACATCTACCTGGTATCCTTGCTGGCCAGACAGGGACCACATCCTGGAATGGTCCTCAAAAGGAGGCAACTATGGATAAGGCCAGACACAGAAGCTTGTCCTCAGAGCCCATGGCTAGAAGAAACCAGCCCGAGAGCTGCAGATAAACAAAGGGCTGCCCGCCACAGCCTACCTCATAGCCCAACATCCCTGTGAGGGACAGGAGACCTCAACCACATCAGCACCCACATCTTGGCTCAGGAAAACCAAAGAAATGCTGGTTTCCACTAAAGCCCAGCTTACAACATCACCTCAGAGAGCCCATGTAAAACACAGGTGGCATAGGAATAGAGACCACTGTTTTTAACTGTGACTATTGTATAAAAACAAATCTTGATATCCTTCAGAAGCACATGAAGTTTGCAAGTCTCCACCCTGCCCATTTTTGTAAAACTGTAGTCATCTTGGACCTTTCAAACACAAAATTTTAAACTCAACCAAGCTGTGATACGTGGAATGGTTACTGTTTATACTGTGGTATGTTTTTTGATTACAGCAGACAATGCTTTCTTTTCCAGTTGTCTCTGAGAATAAAGGAGAAACAAATCTTCAGATGCAATGGTTTTGGGTGGCATCTCGTCTCTCGTGTTTTGTAAATACTGGAGGAGCTCTGACCAATTTGACATAGAGCTGGAATGTAACGTTGCTTACAAACATTGCTATTCAACTCCTGCTTAAGGTGTTCTAATTTTCTGTGAGCACACTAAAAGCAAAAAATAAATGTGAATAAAATGTAAAAAAAAAAAAAAAGAATAGAGACCACTTGGGAAGTCTATGTTCCAGCATCTCCTAAGTGTCCTGTATTATGGTGTGTGTGTGTGTGTGTGTGTGTGTGTGTGTGTGTGTGTGTGTGTATGCACCCTCCAGGGCATACTTGTTTTCATGCCAGGAATGACTCAGTATGTTAGTGATCACTTTAGTCCAACTTCCACATAGGCCCTTTATATCCGCCACTTAAGTGTAGGTCCCAATGTCCTTAAATGTGGCTTTGCCTGTGTGTCTGTTTGTGCCCAGCCATGCTCTTCAAGGGAGACAGCCCACTAGGGTGAGCTCCAAGCAGTAGCCCAAGGTTGCATGGTACATTCAACTTTCAATACAGAGTGCCCGCCCCTAACCAGCTCTACCATTTAAAGACTACTTTTCTTTTCTTTTCTTTTCTTTTCTTTTCTTTTCTTTTCTTTTCTTTTCTTTTGGTTTTTCGAGACAGGGTTTCTCTGGGTAGCCCTGGCTGTCCTGGAACTCACTCTGTAGACCAGGCTGGCCTCGAACTCAGAAATCCGCCTGCCTCTGCCTCCAGAGTGCTGGGATTAAAGGCGTGCGCCACTACGCCCGGCTTAAGACTACTTTTCTTATTTAACAGATAAATCTTGGTCTTCATTCCAACACCCAGCACTCCAGACCAGCCTGGGTATATCCAACAATTCTGGGGGGTCTCTAGGTCCTCTTCCCAGCCAAGGGTCTTACCAAGTTCCTTAGAGCCCTGGCTCTCGCTGGCCAGCTCCCCCATCTTTACCAGAGCATCAAAATAGCCTTTAGCAGCGAAGGTGACACCTGAGGAGAGAGGAGAGAGTAGTTACTTTCTGCACAGAAACCCAGGAAAGCTCTGCTGCCCACAAGGATGGCAGTGGAGCCCACCCCCCACCTAGGCCTGGACAAGCTCAAGGAGTGCTTCAGCTTCGTCACCTCTGTGGACACCACTGTTTCTTGTTGATACTCTTATTCCACTGCTATCACGAGGGTTCCTTTTATTTGTGAGAACACAGTGTACTGTGCAGGTCCAGAGCTATTCAAGTCAAACTGCAGAGCGTGGCGCCCTGTCATGTGCTGCTCAACGAGGGGGAGGGAGTGCAGCTTTAAGTGTACTACACCAAACAAAGCGCCTACAGACCCTGGGCAGGGCCAAGGCAGATCTGAAAGGCAGGAGACCACTGCTTTATCTAAAGATTCCCAAGCCAAAAGAGTCCGTGTCTTCAGTCTCAGAATAGGCCCTAACCAGGAGCAGGTGCCACTGCCCAAAGCAGGCTAAAGGCATTATAACCCCATTGCAGTAGCCAGAGGGGCTTTTGGGTATCAGAGGCACAGGTGAGCTGGGTGTGGAAGGCTCAGCACCTGCCTCTTCCTCCCACCAGCTTGGTGGCTGCTGCTGACAGAATGAGCATACCGTCACCAGGTCCTTGGAGTACCTGGCACACTCCTTCATCAGAGGAAGGCCCCACCTACCTATCCTTCAGACTGCCAAACAGGGAGGACAGAAGAGGCAGCCAGATCTGGAGAACAGGGCCATGGGAAGCAGCCACCAGTGGTGCCACTCACGCTCTAATTTGTTTTCTACAGAACTCCGTCAGAGGCTTGTAAGCAGGCACTCTATCAAAGTTTATATGGTTTTCAATTAAGTGCACACAATTTGTTCTGTGGTAAAGACCATGCCCTGGGGGACTGAGGAGTTTCTGCTGCGTAGGAGGGTGGGCTTCTTAAAACACACAGAAGTAAAAAACCACAGGGGCCCAAGTTGGACACTTGGAGGCTGAAGGGCTGAGGTAGTGTGGGGAGCCTGTGAGGCTAAGGCAGCCCAGACAATCAGAGAAAACAGGAAGAGGAAATAGCCATCCAGGCTGTCCACACAGCCTGGACAACCATGTGAGAGCATGAGAGAGCCGGAAGGGTCTGGGAGGAAATCCGTGCCGAGCATCAAGGAGCTGGCGGGGACCATCAAAGAGGAGCAGACTGCGAGTCGCCTCCATCATACCCACAGAGAAGGTGAGGCCACGTCTCAGATTCAGGCCACCGGGACACAGAAGTCTACTGAGGGAAGCCACACCAGGGTGGAGGCTCCTCGTGGTAAGGTCACCAAGCACCCGCACAGAATGGGTTTGGAAGGGGACATCACTGGTGTGGAGCATGTCAGCCTCTTTCCTACTTGTCATAGCCATCTAAGCCTTCCAATTTCACCAGGCCTGAGAATCAGACCAGAGACAGCTGGCTTCATTCAGGACCCAGAAAGATCTTTACTGGGAGAACTGGAGTTCATCATGGGGTGGGGGTGGGGGGACAGCAGGGTGGCTTAGGGGACAGGACAGAAGACTCATTGTTGGTCTCCACACTACACTTCTGCTTCCTGGGGCTTCTTCTAGGAGGTTACAACCAGACAGAAAAGCTGAGGGCAAGCCAGGCATCAGAGCAGGGGACCAAGGGCTGGTTGTGGTTGCAAATGTTAGTAATCTTGAGAGGCTGAGGCAGGAGGATAGATAGCGGAGTATGAAGCATGAAGCCAAACTGAGCTAAACAGTAAGATTACCTCAAAAACACCCCACAAACAAAAGAAACGACAAAGCAGGAGAGGAGCAGACACCTCCTCCCCCGCAGAGCCCCTTCCAGCGCTAGTGGGCACAGCTGCTC
This sequence comes from Mus minutoides, assembly GCA_902729485.2. Classification (NCBI taxonomy): domain Eukaryota; kingdom Metazoa; phylum Chordata; class Mammalia; order Rodentia; family Muridae; genus Mus; species Mus minutoides. The sequence continues at coordinate 735,350 of LR750189.1, read as the reverse complement.
ACGGCTGCACTCAGCTTCTACACGGGTGCTGGGGATTAGAACCCAGGTCCTCATGCTTGAGTGGCAAGCATGTGACTGAGCCATTTCCTCAGCCGCACATGGCCACTTCTTTTGTGTTTGTGTGTCCCTATGGGTACTGAGGAGTGTGCATTGCTGTGAACATGGGGAAGAGAGAGGAGAATGTCAGGTGTCCTGTTCCGCCACTGTTTGTCTCAGTCGCTCGAGACAAGGGCTCACACGGAACCTGGAGCTTGCTAGTTTTGCAGCCAGGCTGGCCTGCTGGCAAGTCCCTCCTTTGCTATGCACACCTTGCTACAGTTACAGGTATATGTGGCTGCATCTGGGACTTGCTTGAAAGCTAGGAAATCTTGCTCCTGTGGTAAGCACCTTACCAGTAGACTGAGCTACTTCCCCAGCCCTTGGGGCTACTTCTTTAAGCAACCTGAGAACTCACAGCCTGGGGACTGGATGGCATGAAGACCCTCTAAGTTGGCTTCTTCCACAAAGGAGATGGTAATTCCTAGGGGACAGAATCTGAACTCATGATCTCTGGGATCCCACAGGTCTCTGGGGGCTATGCTACTGAGCCCACCAACATCCTCCTTATGTCTCATGTAATCAGGAGGCCAGCCCTCAGGGCTTTGGCTCAGTGCTGAGTTCCAATAGACCAGGCCCATGGGATATTCTCCTCCCACATCTCACCTCAGTGACCTCTGGGATTATTCAGGAGACTGTTGCCATGGTCCTACTACAGGGTCAGCTATGCTTGGAGCAGCCATCAACAGACTAGATTAGGGTACTTGAGAGGACTGCGGTGCTGGAGGCCACTTGGTAGTGCTGTGGTAAAGTCCCTACCAGCAACCAACCCCAATCCTTTACTTAGCATGAAATTCCAAAGAATAGATATATCAACACCCTTGTCTCTAAGTAGCCTGCTTGTTGGGACCAAAGCAGCCTGCACTGAGACCAGCCTATATGGTAAGGGCCTGTGGTCACAGTAAGTGCAGGGTCACACTCTGAGCATGGGGGTGCACACACCCTCTACTCCTCTCATCCAGATGAGGCCTAGTGTCTTCTCCCCAAGCTGTAAGAGGCTGGAGGAAAGCTCATCTGTGAGCCAGGGGCCAGCCATACCTGCCAGTGCTTTCTCATAGTTCTTCCCCATGGCGATGAAGTTGCGGAGGCTGGGGTTGAACTGCTCCATGATGGTCTGGAAAAGAACAGAGAAAGCAGCGTCACATCGCCACCATCCACACATAGCTGGGAGAACTCAGCCTGGATGGGGTCAGGAACACTGCCCACCTCCCCAAGTTGAAGCCCCAGCTCTGCCTGCAGTGAGCACTGCACCCAGGTGTAGACAGGAGCCTTCTGTAGAGGACTGTCTGCACAGCAACAAGGGTCTTTGCAGGGCCACATGGCACAGGCAGCACTCACAGCCATGGCTTCTGAGGCACCAGGCTGGCGGGGCTGAGTCAGCCGTGGGAGGCCACCCGTCGGCCACACACAAATGCTCAGCGACGCCCCCCACACCACCACCCTAACTCAACACACCAATTACCAACATCAGCTCTGATTACAGCAGTGCACAGCCTGATTTACAAATACCATGCTATGAACAATCCAACAGGCTCCGGATCTGTTTACCCGACGGACTGCAGTCCCGGTGCCAATATCGGCAGTTCTTAGACTCAAGAAATTAGATTTTCACTGCGAAGGCCAAATAAATGTTTTAATTACATGGCATAAAAACAGGCACACACAAACAGCAGCCAAATGAGAATCCTACCAGCAGAATAACCACAGACTGTCAACAGCCTACACCAGTCAGGGGAGACCCCAGGAGGAACTTTGAAAGAAAACCTGACCAGACCACATCCTAAGCCACAGGGGACGGTGCTGTACAAGTAGCCCCCGACTATTTGAGGATGAAGGAAATGGAAGCCACCAGGCTCTGTACCAACTCTGTCCAACTGGTGGCCTCATTGAAGGGCCAACATAACAGATAAGAGGGACATTAAAGGGCACCAGGGCCAGTGTCCACAATGGGGCTTGGCTCTGGAAAACCCACGGATGGATACATTCTATACTGGCCTTCCCTTAGGTATGGCAGGATACCTTCAGCATGAGGCATGAAGACCCTCCCTCATTCCTAGGGAATGAAGACTCCAGCTCTAAGCTACCACCCACCCACTCATCCCTTTCGCATGTGGGCCTGGCCTGCTGACTCCTCACTCCACGAGGGCTCCCAGAACACAGGAACCTCATGCAGCAACACTTCTCAGCCAAATCTACAGGGCTGGGGGCACCGTCTTCCTGGTTACCTCTTCACGCTAGCCCAGAGACCACACATGGAATGAACACACAGCAACCAACCAATCTGCAGGTCCCACAACCAGCAACTAGGGAGGGGAGGCAGAAGGGCTCCAACAGAGCTGGAGATAGGGGGGCAGGAAGGACCAGTTGTTGTGACTAAAAAAGGAGGCAGGTAGGCCAGAGCAGTGTAAATGCCCCTGGCCAACCAAGCTGCCCTGAAGGGGCTCCAGGAGCAAAGAGGAGAGGAAGTGAGTATAGTGATGTCCTTCAGACAGGATAGGAAGCTGGGAAGGAGCCTGCGTAGAGCCAAGCTGGAAGCGTTAAAGGGCCCCAGGCTGTAGAGATTCTAATCAAGGGCCAAACAGGAAGTTGAGAGGAACCTCCCTGCTGTTCAACCCTCTGATTATGAAGGGAAGGAAGGAGGCTCCCGTCAGGACCCAATTCCTTTGTCTGTATACCAGGCAGTGTCTGAGGATAGTTGGGACCTGACTGGAGAGACAGGAGAGGCAGGCAAAGGGGACAGGAAACTGAGGTGGATGTATATGGTGTGAGGGAATCTACCTGAACTGTGCAATCCAAAGAGTGCCTGGGAAGCAGACAGGGGTGTCACAAGGCAAATGCTGAAGAAACTGAATCTAGGAGTAGACCCACTAGGAATGCCCCTGAGGATCCTGGGAGGAAAAGGAGGCTTAGCTCAGATCAGTCCATCCTGAATGACAGGAGAATATACCAGAAACCACTCAAGGCCAAGTGAGACAGACCGCTGAGGCACCTGCCATGCCTCCTGTGACACCAAGGGCAGCTGTGAGGTTTCACTTCCTCAATGCAGTTGAGCTCATACAGGAGGAATGCAAGAGGGAGTTAGCTGGGCAATGTGGGTGTTGAAGTGCCAGCCAGGACACCTAGGCATGGCCACAGCCTCCACCTGATCAAGAGCAGCCAGCCAGCTAGTGGTGTACTGGTGCTGCTGTCTTGGCCTGGAGGCAGTGGCAGCAGCATGAATACCATTGGGCTGACACTCTGAGGGAGGCCTCTCCTGGCCATAGAGAACCAGTTTCTTTCCAGGTCTGCATAGAGACACCTGCTCTGAGGGAGGCTGATTTCCAGGCTCCTGGCCAGTGTCCTGGCTTTTCTTTGGGTCACTTGGCTTCCAGCTGCCTTCTAAAGAAATCCAGTGGCTCACAAAGTGGGGAATCCATCTGGGGTGTGCGTACATACAGGTGTACCCCCACATTTGCTTTTGTTGGGATCTCTGAGCTCAGTCCATCTCATTATTCTAGGGTTCATTTAGAAGCCATTCTGACATAGTAAGCCATGCTGCCCTGGTGGCTCTTCCTGCCCCACTTCACCCAGCCCCTCTTGGGTGAGTACACTCCCTGACCACCTGCTCCTCACAAGAGAACGAGCTCGTGCCTGGAACGGTGTGAGGAAGGTGCTAAGCAGAAGGTGCTCAGCTGGAAGGGTCTGCTGACCAGGGAAGGGATGCCTTCCTTATCAACACCAAGGAGCACGAAGGAGAAAAGCAGAAGCTGCAGTTTTGACTTTGCAAAATAAACAAGCACACACAGGCCTTTTATCTCAGCACTTTCAAGGTAGAGCAGGCCATCTCTAAGTTCAAGGCCAGAGAGTTTCAGGGCACCCAGGGCTACACAAAGAAACCTTGTCTCAAAAAAAAAAAAAAAAAACTTAAAACAGAAGAGAAAAGTCAAGACAAGACAAGACAAACTCAAGATTCAGAAGAGGAACGGAACAAGCCTCCCTATACTTGAAACCTAAAGCCAGCTCTCCATGCAGAGAGCTTCATGGTCCTCAGAGGGCACTGTCAAGCCTAGGGGCAACTGAGGCCATCTCTCCTGCTTGGACAGAATCCTACTCAATGAGCAAGCCTCACACTTCCTTCAAAACCCAGGCCTGTGACCTGCCTGCCCAAATGCACTGTGACTGTGGGGTGGCTCTTGGGTGGCTTTTCTGGACCAGGAACTATATTTAGAACCAGAATTCTTTTACTTATTCACCTGCTCATTCAGTATTTATTAAAGATACCTTCCACATGCCACTAAGGGGTGCCTGCAAACTCACAGGAGACTATTCTATGGAACACGTCCCAAAAGGGCTGGGGCTTCAGGAAACTCACCGAGAGATCAGCAGAGCTCAATCCAAGTTTACTGCGGCATTTCTGCCAGCACATTATAAGCAGGGTGTCCTGCAGCTCACCCCTGCCCTCTTTTAAACACAAGACCTCACTATGTAGCCCTACCTGGCCTAGAACTTTCTATACAGACCAGGTTGTCCTAGAACTCTTCTTCTGCCTCTTGAGTGCTAGATTAAAGGTGTGTCCCACTACCCTGAGCTCAGACCCAATTCTGTGGCTGCACCCCTGCAGCCAGGAATCACTAGAAAAGCAGGCATCAGCTTTGCAGCCCAAGCAGTACCTAGGTAAGAGGGAGTCCCACAGCATCTTGTAGCTCCAGTGCAGGCTGCTTTGCAGGATATCCAGCAAGACTTGCCTAGGATGTCATGTACGAAGGGAATAAGATCAATTCTAGGGATTATGTGAGCATAGAAGCCTGCCTGAAGGAGGTGGAACCTAAGCTGTGCCTTGTTTGGTTAGAGTCAAAAAGGTAGGAATGTGTGTGCATTCTTTAGATAAAAAGAGGCATGGGTTTCTGGAAGGAAATGGGCGTTGGGGTAAAAAGGGAAGAGTGAAGGGGATGGGGTCTCAGACATAGAGCCAGGGTAGCCTGAGCAACCACCCTCCATGCCTTTCTGCAGTGTGCCTCTGCCCAAGGCTGTGGCCAAACCCTCTCTGTTCTGGGCAGAAAAGAAAGAAACAGACTGAGTGAGAATACTCCTGGCACACAGGCCATAGCCCAGGGTCTCCTTAGCAGCCCGTGGAAGGCTCTGAAGCATGTGCAGCATCAGGAAACCTATGTCTCTCTGTGAAGCAGGAAGAGAAACCGGGACTGTCCCAGAACAGAGGACTAGACTCCTAGCTTCTGAAGGAGTGGTAGATTCTACCAGACCCACAAGGCTAGCTTTAGTCCACTGAGGAGGTAGGCAGGTAATAGAGATGGACAGACTCCAGTACCTTCCAGGAGTTGGAAGGGAGACCCAGATGCCATACAATGGGCTCCAGCAGAATCTGAGCACTGGCCTCAACCCAACCCCCAACGTGGTAGTTCTAGTTTCTCAGCTCTGATAGCTCCCCTGGAGAAGCTGCCAAAATTAAGAAAGAGACTCTGTGTCTTTGGCAGGGTGCCTGGATGTGATAGTCATGGTGGCCTCCCATCAGGAAGAGCCAGAAGAAAGGGCCTCCTTCCTATAACCCCAGCTTCCCCCCACCCCACAGACAGCATTAGAAGCACCAGAAATGACCATCTGAGACTGCAGCAAATACCGCTGACTGTGACAGGCACAAAAAAAAAACCAACACTGAGCCTGCTTTTGCTGGCCTTACACCCCTGTGAAGGATTGATGAGTCTTCACAGAAGCTAAGCTCACAGGGTACAGAGGTGAGCACAGCTGCCCCCAAGTTACCTGACATCGGAACCCTTCTTCCCAGCCTGTTTCTGGGGTCTCTAAAGGTTTCCGGGCACTCTAAATCTGACCACCTGCACAAGATCCCCAAAGGTAAAAGTCACACCAGGGTCTTACACCCAGCCGAGTCCCTACACAAAGAAATTCTTGGTCAGCATGTGCTGTAGAGACTAGCCCATTGGTCCCCAGGAAATCCAGAAGCCAGGTCTGAACCATGTGCCCTGTGTGGCAGCCACCCCCACAGGAACTGGTCAACACCCATTAATCCAGAAGCCTGGACATGAAACCAGTTTAACTATGTCTTTCCTGCCTGTGACAGGAATGTCCCGCTTATCCCAACCTCCACAAAGACACAGCTTCCCAACAGACAGGCCCCCCACAGTTGGTTACCCTAGTTCGGGTTACAGATCTTCTCCTTGGGTAGTTTGGTGGCTAGTGCAGGGAGAGGCACATTCAAACTGTTACTCAACAAACTCTTTTTTTTTTTAAAGATAGGGTCTCTCTTTGTAGCCCTGGTTGTCCTTGACCTTGTTATATAGACTAGGCTGGCCTTGAACTCACAGAGATCCTCCTGCCACTGTCTCCCAAGGTGTGTATCACCATGCCTGATTCCTGGATCCAAATTCTTTTTTTTTTTTTTTTTTTTTTTTTGGTTTTTCGAGACAGGGTTTCTCTGTGTAGCCCTGGCTGTCCTGGAACTCACTCTATAGACCAGGCTGGCCTCGAACTCAGAAATCCGCCTGCTTCTGCCTCCCGAGTGCTGGGATTAAAGGCGTGCGCCACCATGCCCGGCTGGATCCAAATTCTTGATTGGGTGCGGTATGATATCACAGCATGACACCATGGGGACCCAGTGACATAAGCTGAGGGCTGTAATTTGCTTAAATTAGAAGGAACATGAAATACAATTAGCCTAGAAAGACAGGTCACCGTGATAGAGACAGACAGCCCTCAGGATGTCACTCCCGCCAACTGTGGGGCAGATGATGTCATGGCCGCATGGGCTGAGCCTGTCCTCTAGTCACCATTGTCTAAATTTGAACAGTCTTTACAGAGTCAATAAGGTTAAACAAGGTCACTAGTGAGGGAGGGCTCTAGTTAGTCTGGCTAGTGTCTTTATAGAAAGAGACCACAACACCGATACACAGAAGGCTGGCCAAGTGAAGAAACACCAGAGCCCAAGTCTAGTCTGAATCCCAGCTCGGTTTCCTATCAGCAAATGACCCTCAATGTGGTACTTCACCTCACCGATGCTCCCTCATAAAGCAGGTTTGCACTCGGAACCCTCAGCTGTGCCTAGGTGAGCAGCAAGAAGCCATCCAAGTCCACAGACAGCCAAGTTGAGGCTCACAACACAGAGCCATAGGACTGAGTGGTGACACAGTAGTCCAGCCTTAAGCACCCACACCTCTCCTGAAGCAGGGCTGGGACGCAGGCTACTGTGTCTCTATGACAGCCAAGTGAGTTTTGTACAGCCCAAGGTTCCCAACACCTCTCAACCCTACTACCCAACTTGTCATCCAAATCCAAGATTCCCAGTCCCAGGGCAGGACAGGTCTACCATGGGTGAAGATGGACAGCAGGCCTCACCTACCTGAGACAGTCACTCTCAGGGTAGAGACAGGCTCTGTAAGCCTCTATAAAAGACAAAGAGGGGAACAGTGCTCAGAGGGACCCAGGTTTGGTCCATTTCAGGCACCTCTGCCTCCAGTTCCCTTCTCTCTACAGTGTAAAAACCCAGTAGGTATGCAGCAATGCACTGTCTCTGTTAGGAGCAGGCTCTACCCTGGCCTGGCAAGGGTCCAATAAGACCAAGGCTCCTGTGGACGGGGTACTTCCTACCATCCCGTCTCATCCCATGGTCAAGGGCACACTTCTTCCGCCACAGACTTGCTGCCATGCTTTCCAATGTCCACACTTATTTGTGCCATTTCCCACAGTGGCTGGGGCATGTGTGGATTATCAGACACAATCCTCTTTGGTGACTTTCCCCTGCCATGACGTATACTTCAGTCTACAAACTATTGGATCATGAAGAGGATGAGGCCTGGCTGCTGGCTAAAAACCAGAAAGTGGCAGCAACAAAAATGTTAGTGCGGGCACTGAAAGCTTAAAAGACAATCCCAGAGATACCCTCAAAGTGTTTTATCAATACCCCTAATGTTCAGGGGCGAGTGTTGGGGACCCTCGGAGGCTGACATCCCTGAACTAAAATGCAGCTCAGAAGGAAGTGATTTCCAAATGTAGGTAACGTCTGTGGAAATCCTAACATTTAAAAAGAAATCTGGGGCTGGCGAGATGGCTCAGCGGGTAAGAGCATTGACTGCTCTCCCAGAGGTCCTGAGTTCAAATCCCAGCAACCACATGGTGGCTCACAACCACCCGTAATGAGATCTGATGCCCTCTTCTGGTGCATCTGAAGACAGCAACAGTGTACTTATCTATAATAATAAATAATTCTTTTTTAAAAATCTGATATTTATACCCCATCTGGCTTTTTGGCTTTTGCCTGAATTGGGACTCAACTATGTATCCTGGACTGGCCTTTTAAGGACTGGCCTCAAAGGAATTCTCCTGCCTCAACCCTAAAAGCTGGGATTATAGGCATGAACCAGTGTGTCCAGCTCTCCTAGCCCATTCCCCAGCACTGCATAGAACACTGGAGTCTTGAGCACACTAGGAAAACGCTCTATCACTGAGCTCTACATTCAAGAACAGCTGCAGTGGTGGTCCATGCCTGGGGAGGCAAAGGCAGGTGGGTCTCTATGACCTCCAAGTGAGTTTTGTCTACACAGAGAGTTCCAGGCCAACCAGAACTATTTATAGTGAGACCCTGTCTCAAAACAGACGTGCGCACACACACTTGCGTGCACACACACCTGCAGCAAGTGTGAAATCACAATCCCAAGTCAGAAGGAAAACTTTCTCACTTCCACTTGGGTCTCTCGGTCTCTTACCTGAGGTATTCTGTGTAGAACTTCTTCCACCAGAGGGAACAGGACCTTGAGCTAGCACATCAAAACTGCCTTACCAGGCCCTGAGGCATCCCAGTGTTCATGTCACAGCCCGGGTTACACAGCTCAGGCTAAGTGGGGAAAGGGCCAGAATGGCTTTCAACTGCTGCCCGCGTCCAAGGACCAGACATTTCTTTATGGCAGCCCACTCTGGAGTAGGCAGAAGAGGTTCTGGCAAGGGCTGTAAAGTAGGGAGCAGTTGAGGGATCTGGGTGTCAGCCCCCCCCCCACTACAGCAGGCAGAAAGGGGTTCCTGTCAATGTTGGCAGCAGCTCAGCTGCAAGAGGCCTGCACAGACGAAGCCCGGGCCTGCCCAAGGTTCTCAAGGTGACTCCTTGGAAACCAACAGCTAACGTCCCACCTTTCACCCTCCCCATGCCACCCTGGTCACTCTTCTCCCTTCTCACTCCCTGCTTTCTAATCTCTCTGGCAAGGGACCAGGCTCAGAGACTCCAGGACCCAGCAGGACAAAGCTCTTGCAGCTAACATTTTGACCTGATTGCCAGCCACACAACTGGGTCAGCACCTCCAGGGAAACAGAACATGCTGGGCCAAGGCTCCTCAGGCCAAGAGCTGAACAGCAGCCCCTGAGTGTGGGCAGATGGCAATTCCAATGTCACCTCTCCAGAACCAAGATATGAAACTCACCCAGTTCCAACTACTGCTGGGTTCCTATCAGAGTCTGGCCACTGTTCCAGGCCCTGAGAATATATCAGGGAGATAAGTCACCCTGGTCACAGGGTCAAATTGGTCCTAAGTTATTGAGCCTGGACCTTGGGAGTGCATGGTAGCTGTGGGAAGGATCTGATGAGCCATTCATACTGTCTGGAGCAGTCTCCCTCTGGACCTGTAGTCTGAAGTTTCCTAGGATACAGTTCAGGGGTGCAGCTGTGCCCCTCGACCTCCCTGCCACCCCAGGCTGAGGCTCCTCAAGTCATCATGCAGCTGTACTTGCACAATGAGGCTGGGGATGACTCAGAGAAGGGGGTGGCAGGGGGTTGGAGGAAGGTGGCAATGTGGTCCACGCCTGTCAGTAATTATTGCAGGCACAGGCAGGAATCACAACACAGCACAGTGGAACAGCTAAATTAGGTAAGCTGACAGTTGCCCTGAGTACAGGCCTTTCAGGGAGTGCAGCTTCTCTACCTTGAGGCCTCAGGAGAGCTCTAGGCCAGGACAGGAAGGCAGCATGGGAGGTCCTGGGGAGGATCACCAGGAACTGAGACAAAGCACAAGGCACCTGCCCTAGTCAGCAGCAATCAACTGTCCGAGTGTCTGCACGTCTGCACGATGACAGCCACAGGCCACACTAGTCCAGAATATTTAGCACAGAGGAGGACTATAAGGGGCTAAGCAAAGACACTCCCTCTGCTCCTGCAGTGACACCTAGCTGTCCTGAGTAGCCTCACAGTCACTCATGAGTGAGGAGATGGGCCACACCTTAGGCTCCCTGTGGCTTGCCTCTCCCAGCTCCTATTAAGAAGCTAAACTGTTCCTTGCAAGATACTCTTGCCTATGTCAAAGGGCAGAGTGCAGACCTCAGGGGCTGGCCCTTCAGAAGTTGCAATCCAAAAACATAACAGCAGCAAGACTATAGCTCCCAGCAGCATCCATCCACCACCCTCCTGCTGACAAAAATTGGGAGTAGCACCAGCCTTCACTGTGACCTCAGGGCTGNAAGAAGCTAAACTGTTCCTTGCAAGATACTCTTGCCTATGTCAAAGGGCAGAGTGCAGACCTCAGGGGCTGGCCCTTCAGAAGTTGCAATCCAAAAACATAACAGCAGCAAGACTATAGCTCCCAGCAGCATCCATCCACCACCCTCCTGCTGACAAAAATTGGGAGTAGCACCAGCCTTCACTGTGACCTCAGGGCTGGCTAGTCAGTGTGTGCAGTAAGCCAATCTCTCCAATTAAGACTTACACTCCAGGAAAGTCCCACTACACAGCAGACAAAGGCAAGCACTCTTTCAAACCAGCCTGGACACAAAGATGCCATGCCCTACAGCCCCAGGTGCCCCTGGAACATAACGGTCATCAACAACCACTAACAAACACTACCTCATGCAACAGTGCACTGGGCACCAGGCACTTCATAAGCCAACAGACTTGATGACCTAGAGGACATGACCTGGGGACATGGGCTGGTCAACTCAGAGGTCAGCATGACAGACAAGCTGCCTTTTGTTGCCTTGGCTGCTCTACAAAGGAGGCGAGATCTGAACTGCAGTCCCTAAGATGCTGGAGGTAGACAAGAGCAGGTAACCTATGAAGTGCATGCTCCAAAGACAGGCATGGGCAGGGCAGTGGTGGTGTATGCCTTTAATCCCAGCACTTGGGAGGTAGAGGCGGATTTCTGAGTTCAGGGTCAGCCTGGTCTACAGAGTGAGTTCCAGGACAGCCAGGGCTTCACAGAGAAACCCTGTCTCGAAAAACAAGACAGACAAAGAAAAATGACAGGCACGGGCAGTCCGCTGAGTGAGAGCAGACTCAGCCTCTCTACTGCTAGGCCTGCCCTGGAAGTCCCTATAATACAGAAGGAGGCCACACAGCACTGTAGCCTCTCTCCTCTCAGCAGGCAGGCCCTGCCAGTCAGTGCCTGTGAGAAACCCCACTTCACTGGAGACAAGTACCACTTTGGTCTGAGCAGAGAGATTATAGACCCATGCTTCCAAAGTTCCCCAAAAGCATCCTTCTAAGGAAGTGAGAGGGATACAGGAGGGATATAGGTGGTGGACTCCTCTCTCCAGACTTGTGTTTAGCACAATGGCTCCAGGAACCTTTTGGTACCTGCACCTTCGTTAGATGGCTACAGCTTTCTGCTAACAGCCATAGTGTGAGGAACATGACCAGAGAGCTGCTGGTAACAATCTCAACCACTCTGCCCCCAGGCCCTGGAACCACAAGCACCTTCTCCCAGCTTCCATATCAGGGGGAAATGCTAGTACTACTATTCTTGAAGAAGTCGTTGCCACTCTCAATGGGTTACAGGGTCACCCAGAAGTCAGGGCTTCCTGTGAACTATAATCCTTGAGAAATCACTGAGCTCAGTCAGGCATAAAGATGCATGCCTATTCATGCATTCACTTGGAAGGTGGAGGCAGGAGAATCAGGAGTTTAAGGTCAGTTTCAGCTACATAGTGAAGTTGAGGCAGGTCTATTCTACCTGAAACCCTGTCTCAGAAAACTGACAACAACAATCTTACTTGGGCTGGTGAGATGGCTCACCAGGTAAGGGTGCTTGTCACTAAGCTGACAGCCAGAGTTCAACCTAGAACCCATGCAGAGGAGCACATACACTCACAGTTGTCCTCTAACCACTCTGTGGGAGCTGTGGCGCTCGTGCACACACGTGCACACACACACACACACACACACAAGCAGCCACATAAGCGCACACACACACACACACACACACACAAGTACACAAATAAACTTTTGAAAAAAAAAAAAAGGCCAATCATTTATTTACTCCTAGTACTAGGGAGGCAGAGGGAGGCAGAGGCAGGCAGATCTCTGTGAGTTTGAGGCCAGCCTGGTCTGTATCATGAGTTCCAGGACTGTCAGGGATAAGTAATGAGATCCTATCTTCAAAACAGCAACAAATTAGCTAACTTGACCTGTTCTCATCCCACCAGGGTCGCATTAAGCTACTAAAACCTCCGTGCTTATTCTGAGGGACCCAAGAGGGCTCTGAGGCTTTGGGCTGACTTCATTCTAAAGACCACACTCTTTCACCTGTGGCAGTAGACCCTGCCTCCTCCAGTAATCTATGTCCAATCCAGGTGCTACCTAGGGTGAACACTAGTCGGACTCTACTCCCTGTTGTCTGTGTACGGAGGAAGGGGCCTTCTTTCCCTGAAGCTCCCCTTCTCTGAAGAGCCCAAAGGCCTATGGAATGAGCTCCTGGTGAACATCATGAAGCTGCCCTGTTTTTCTTCCCTTCATCTTCCATGAAATTCCCCGAGGACACAGCTCCCAAGGGAACTGAGCCATCAGGAAAGAGGTCAAAGTCTGCATTCTTCCAGGAGGAAAATCAAAACTGTACATTGTATTCCTGAATTCTTAATCAGGAGGGCCAAGGACAAGCATCCTTCTTTGCCAAGGCAAACACCACTCAGAACTGCAGCTGAAGTGATGCGAAGGCCAAAGCAAACAGCGGAGCCTGCATGGCGGGTGACACTGAGCAGAGCCACGTCCCGGCCTTCACAGGAGGTACTGCCAGCCCATCTGCAAGCACCAACCAGCATAGGAACAGCCCCTAGTAGAGAGTCAGTTACTACATGTCCCAGAGAAGACAGTATGGCAGACTGGCTGGACCGGCCTGGAACTGAACACTAGTGACTCTGGCTCTTCTCTGATTGTGCCTCTGTGTGGGCTGGATATCTCCCTAGCCCACACGCCAGAGCTGCCCAACCTGTACTAGCACCACCATACACCATACACCTCAGTGACAAAATACAAAACGAGAACTGAGCACAGGAGTCAAAGACTCAGTGGCTAAGCTTCAGAGGATACAAGAGCCACCTGCCTACACTGCAAGAAAGCCCTTCAGACCACCTACATCCGACCTGTGACCAATACCTCAAAAGCTCAAAAGATCTCATCACCTCATGTTCACATGGATGGTGCACCATCCACTGCCCCCACCAAACACCTAACACCCCACAGTGATTCCATTCTAAGCTCCTAGCCTGCTAGCCCTCAACCAGTGCTATGATCCAGACCTTCTGGATCCAGATTCTCTGCCACTGCAACAGCTCTGACTGGACATCCAGATGAATTACAGCAGTATGTGAGTGAAGCCTGAAGCCATTATGTGCAGGCTGACTGCCTGGGCATGAGTTTTACTAAGGAGAACCATGGGACTCTCCAGAGCAAAGCTACTCCTCATACCCTGCGTGATTCTCACCATGGAAGTTCCTCTTTAATGATTTCAGTAAAGAAGCAAGAAAAACAGACTGTGACCAGTATTTCTTTTCCCATCCCCTGCAGTACAGAGCAAACTGTAATGGAACTAATGACTAATAATTTAATAAACCTCCCTCTCCCGATAGCATGTGCTTCCGCAGATCAACAAGAGGGAAACATATACCATGGAGTCTACAAATACTAAACGTAAAAACCCAAAGGCTGTTCTCAATCCTGTTTGCCGGCAGCTTGAACATGGTTTTGGAGCTCCTTCAGCCCCTCCACCCACCTTCAGGATTTCTCCAGACCCGTGTAACTACAACTTTAAAGCCTTTATTAAATGATGAATTAAAGTATAATCTGCCCCCGGGACTCCAGCTGAAACCTAAGCGGCCACCCTGGAGGCTTCCATCTGCTGTAGGCAACGGAGCAAGCACAGCTAAGAGGGTTTCACAGGCCATTGCCTAGAAAGGCACAACCATGGTTGGTTCATACAATCAGAAACTGTTGCTCTCGAGCAGAGCACAATCCCATTTAGCCATGAACCAGCAACTCCATGTGAAAACCTAGTGGCTAGTGGAAAGCCTTTCACTCACCCTTCAGACACAGTTTTGAAATAAAGCACAGCTTTGTAAAGAGGACTGCTATGCACAGGGCAGGGCAGGGCAGGAATTTCTCTCTTGAGAAAAAAAAAAATGTCACTGCGAACTGCAGTGGACCTGATGCCATTAGGGAGCCCCAGGCTGTGTTGTTGGGGGTAAGGGGCCAGGGCTGTGAGAACCCATGGTGAAGAAATAGGAAATGGCCCGTCTATCTGTACCCAAGGCATGGTCATAACATGACACCAGGGGGCTTGCACAAGGCTCTGCAGTTCTTCCATGAAAAACTGTCATTTCACAGATTAGTATGTGAATGCGACTCTTAACACATATCAGAAGCAAAAGCAGGCGCGTCAGCCTCCTACACAATTAGTCTTCTCCCTCTGCGGTTACATAAGATGATGGATTATCTGTCCACCCATCCAACCTGTCCGCGCTCGACCTCCCACTTTGGGCCACGTCCATTAACACTCGTAAAGGAGTTGTGGAAAGGGAAAGCCTGTTGAAGAGAAAGTGCCCAGAGGCTGGCATAACAGCACCTAGAAGAGCCCCACGGTGCCACCGCGCCAAGCAAGCGCAGGGCGACCGCCCGCGGCAGCCTGCAACCTCCACGCCGCCCCCGCTCCTTGTTCCCCTCACTCCGGGATGCAGCGGACCAGGCCAGATCTCAGAGCAGCCCAGGCCCTACACATCTCGGTCCCTCCGGACGCCAGGACAGACAGGCGTACTGAGGGAGCGCGCGGGGGCTGAGCGGCGCCGTCGGGGTGGGGGCGTCCACTCGTGCTCGGGGACGGCGCGGGCCGCGGCGGGCGTAAGGACCCTGGGCGGGCGCGGCCACCTGTGACCAACAGAAGATCGGTGCACTACAGCCGCAGTCCGGGAGCCGGTGCCCTGTTCCGGCCTGAAGACCTAGGGGCGACTCAAAGCCGCGCTGGAAACTCACCTTGTAGACATTTTCCGTGAGCCGGTGCATCTCCTCCGAGCGTGAAAGCGACATGGTCCTGGGTCCCGGCTACACCACAGACCAGAGCAGGGGTACGGGTGGCGGTGAGGAAGGCGACAACTGCAGCAACAGGAAAAGGCGCGCAGACCAGGACCACAGAGCGCGGCGCCCGGCGTCCGCTGCTTTTATAGCCGCTGAAGGTTCCACCCCACAAAAACCCCGCCTTCGGGCCCCGCCCCCGACGCGCCCGGATCACCGCCCCCGGCTGTCCGCCCCCGCCCAGCCTAGCCGCTGCTAGGCAACCGCCAGGCCCGCTCCTGCGCCGTCCTTCCTATTGGTAGATTTCGGAGGCGGGGGTGAAGGGCGGAGCTAGAGGCGGGACTCGGAGGCCAGCTGCTAGCGGCGATTGGCCGGCCGCTGGGAGGCGGAGGCGCGGCGCGCTCTGAGGCCCTGGAGCTGCCTGAGGGGGTCGGAGCGACAGCCGGGCTGGGGGCGGGAAGCGGGGGCGGGGTGGTGCAGGAAGAGCTAGCGCGGGGTGTGGGCGGTGCGGGTGGCACCGGCGCGAGCGCGCGTGGAGGCGGCACTCGGGAGGCAGCGATCGGGGCTTCAGGCCCTCAAGGGTCCCTCAGGAGTGCGCGACAGGGGCCGGTGGCTCCCGCGCGATTGCAGGTGAGTTGGCGAGGCGTGCGTCGACCCTGGACGGTCTTCCGGAAGGGAGGAAACCCGGGGCCAGAGTAGGTGGAGACAGAGGAAGGTGCTGAACTCTAGAGGGAGAACCCTGAGCCCTGGAGGCAGGATCGGGACAGGGTGGGCCCCGGGGCGGGTGCTTGTGGTGGACAGGTGCTGAGTGGAGGGTGGCGGCCGACAGTTGGGTCTAGGATTCCGGGAAGAGGACCCAAGAGAGGGGCGAGTGAGACGTGGAGCGAATTCTAGGGGGTGGTTCGGTAGGGAATTGGGGCGGGGGCGGGGGCTTGGGCGGGAGTTGGGTGGATATCTCCGGGGGAGGAGCCTCCCGGCACAGCTTGGAATTGCCCAGTAGCTGATGGTTTAAGGAAGGGTAAGGCTTGGCTGAGAAAACTGACCAGGTTGGCACACGGGGTTCCAACGCGGTTCCCTTTGGAGAAATATTTACATCAATTACACGAACAGAGAGGGATTATTTGCTTTACGTTGTAAAACACCAGAGATGAACATTTCCTTTTAATTAAACATAACACTCCACCATCCATTTCCTGGACAGCTGGTTACACCACTCCAACAACCCAGAGGACACAAATCCACGGCGCGGCTGTCAAGCCTCAGACAGCAGGGGACTCAGTCGGCCCCTATTCACTTCACTACATGTGTAAGGGGAAGGAAAAGGAAAGATTTAGAAAGCACAGGACAGCCGGGCGTGGTGGCGCAGGCCTTTAATCCCAGCACTCGGGAGGCAGAGGCAGGTGGATCTCTGAATTCGAGGCCAGCCTGGTCTACAAAGTGAGTTCCAGGACAGCCAGAGCTATACAGAGAAACCCTGTCTCGAAAAACCAAAAAAAAAAAAAAAAAAAGGAAGCACAGGACAGAGATTTGGCCGATTGTTCTGTTTCCTTGTCGTCTATGTCACTTCAATGTACATATTTGTGTATCTGTCTATTTTCTTGAGTTCTTCTTGTAAGTGACATAAAGCCAGCTTAAACTAACTGGCTGTCAAATAAGGACCTGTCAAACACTGTTCCCTGGGGCGACTGGTTGGTCACAGCTGCCCCTCCATCTCCCTCTCTAGTCCATTTATACCAGTATGATATGGTGCCTACTCAAGCACACATTGATCCTCTCACTGATCTGAAAGCCAACAGGAAGCTGTGCACTGGGGTAGAAGCAGCCCCTCCATGCTTGCCCCAGGCCAAGGCCATGGAGGAGAACTAGAGGTAGAAGCTGACAGCAAATGCTTGGGGTCTGTCTGGAAAGGGGCAGAGAAGCTCCCCCAAGAAAAGTTCCCATGGCTTGGGCCACTCCCCCTTCTACAACATCCCAAGGCTCTTTCTTGGGCCTTCCTACCCACAGTCACCCCATTTCTGTGCAAGGAACACTCTCATGTGGGTGGTAGACTCAGGTCTGTCCATGTCCCAGGTGGGAGGCTGGCCAGCTGCAGCAGAAGCCCACAGTGGGAAGAGGGTGTCAGGACACCTGAGTGACAGTGTCTCAAACCTGCCTGCAGCTCAGAGCTCTGTGACAATGGCTGTCATGACAGGACTTGCTCGGGTTGGAAGGGGACAGGAGAGAGACAGGAGTTGTGTTCCCTCCAGCTCTTTATTGGGGCTGACCATAACCTGAATCCAGACTTCAGCACGGAAGCCTTTCTGACCCAGGAAGCAGCTCCTTTAATAGTAGGGGGCACCAATGGTCAGAGGTCAGGTTGCTGAGTGAGTGGACACACTATAAGCGGCATGATCACAGATCAACAAGACTCTGGCTCCAAGTGGATTAGGGGACCACTCTTTCCCTGACTCCTTCTCATCCAAAGCCCGTTACAAACTTCATCATATCCCTCTTCCCGTTACACTGCTGTCTGAGGAATCTGCTTACTTTCGAAAGTTCCATAGGCTGGTAGCTAGGAAGTAGTGGCCCGTGTGTGAGCTTGCACCTGCTTCCGTCCATGGGAGTGGAGGAAGCTGTTGTCAAAGTGGAACCATTGTCATTGGCTCCTCCTGCGTCTTCCCAGGAGGAATGATGATAAGTGTCACACCTCCCAGACCTTCCGATACACCCTGGCTCTTATACTGTGCCGAGGTAGGAGTGGGGCTCGCTGGTTCAGGTTGGGGTGGAGGGGAGCAGGTCTCAGTGAATAAGCAGTTCTGGGGGAAGTTACTGGAAGCAGAGACAGACCATTGTCCATATGCTGCTGGCCTTCCCACTCAGTGCTCCCAGAGTGGAGATCTGCAGCCACCCCAGCCATAAACCCATGTGTCGTGTCCACTTCCCTGAGCCCAGCCTCACTTTCTCCACAGGCAAGCTGCTGAGCGCAGGCCCAGGGCAGACACCGCCTCTGATGCCCAATGTTGCAGGTCATGGTTCAGGGTGGGCAGCTCTGGAGACGGGCTGGGGGTAGGGAGCAGCAGTGTGTATGTCTCCACAAGCTTATTTTTAGTTGCGTTATATAAGTGGCTTCATCTCGGCGTCATGTAGGAAGGGGGGGGGGTCTCAGATTTAATTACAGGATGACAGCCGTGCATTTCAAGCAAGCTGTTCTCCTGGCAAGGCAGGCTCACGGATTGGGAGCCTGTGCTCAGCAGAGGCTGCCCTTCGAGAAGTGACCCCCTCCCCAGAAGACTGTCACCCCAGCTTTACCTCCATCCTCAGCCACTTCGCTGAGCTTGCCTGAGGCAGGCAGCCATTTGTCTAAGGTCTCCAGAGGTGGTGGGAGGGAGACCTGTGCCTGTTAAGGGAACTCTTTCCACCCCCACCCCACCCCACCCCCTCCCCCACCTGGCAGCTTTTCTTCCCTCCTAGGGAAGGATCTCCCAGCCAGAACTCTCCTGTTTTCATTCCTGGCTTGAAACTTCTGTAATAGGTAACCAGAAAGTTCTTGAGTAGGAGAGGCAGACAAGCAGGCGCTTGGACTCCTCTGGGGCTTTGGGGAAAGCCTTTTTATCCCTTCACACCCTTGCTGCTCTTGCTGTATGCCTGGGCCAGGCCTGAGGGCAGAAGTGTTCTTGTACATGCAGGGCATCGCTCTGGTTTCAGGACAGTCTTAATGGCTGGCCATCGTGGTGGCTAGAACTTTAGGTGAAAGTCTCACTCCTACCAGCAGGAAGCCTATTTCAGCTGCCAACAGCCACCTGGTCTTGTCTGGCCCTCAGGGCATAGTCTGCCACCGTGTTGGGGACAGGTTGAGACCTGACTGTGACAGGCTCAGGGTGCAATGTGAGGAGAGGGCCCAGGTTTAAGGAGTCCATTCTGTCACCAGTCAGCTTGAATGGGTGGGGCAGACACGGCTGTGTCTCTTGGGCAGGTCCCTAGTCTCCTAGAGCCCCCAAAAGCTGAGATTAGGGTTCTGTGAAGTGTTGGGAGGAGTCAGGGGAGGAGGAGTCATGTGGAGGACTCACCATGCTTTAGCAGCTGGTACTACCTGACCAGAGTGCCTGTCCTCTCATCTCTCCAGTCTTCCCTCCCTAGCCCAGCAGGGACAGTACAGTAGACCCGTCCTGCCCCCCCCAGAGTGCTCCGCATGCTGCCATGTCCCCATCATGGCTGAGGGCAGAGGCAGCAGCACAAAGGACAGAGGAGCTTGGAGACAGGAAGACTGAAGGTCCCCTGGAGTCCCTCTGGATCCTGGACAGAAAAAGGACACTAGGTAAAATCTGGAGAACCGAGTGAACTGTGGACTTTAGTTAATGATCTGTCAGCACTGGCTCCAGAATTGTGGTAAATGCATCACTAAGACAACAGGCTAACAGCTAGGGCTGGGGTGGGCTGAGGGGAAGATTTAGGATACCCAAGACCCTGGGCTTTGATTCCCGGACCACTTCAAAGAGGAGAAAGAAAAGGATGTGGAGTATCTTTGTTCTGATGAGGAAATGTGGAGCAAAGGAGCTTGCGGGGCCCCAGGCTGCAGGTCAGAGGGTGCTGGGAGCTGGCCCTGCATAGCTGCTGCTGTGCTGCTGCCTGCCAGAGCTGAAGTCTAGCAAGCTGTTCCGCTCTCCTGCTGTCCCAGATGTGGGTGCCTCCGCTCCTCCTCCCAGACTGCACCTCAGGTTTACTCTTAACTGACATGGTTCTGAGCTAGCTTCTCCATAGCAGCCACCATGTGGGTCCTACTTGCTGCTGTGGGGGAACAGATCAGCCCTGTACACCTGACCATTTCTGGTTCTGGCATCTTCTGTTTCCTCTCAAACATACAGTGTGGCAGAAAGAAAAGGTGGTCACTCTCTTGGTGGGGTACCCTTCCTGGTGCGCTCGCTCAGCTGGAGGATGAAATGTGAACACAGTCTTGTGGCTTTCCAGAATGTTGCCTGGCCCTGCCTCTGTCCTCTCAGCCACAGGGCCTACAAAGTCCCATTCCCAGCTGTGGCTTCCTTGAGAGCCTCCCTGTAGGCAGGCCCAGGAAGTCAGAGCCATTCTGCTGAGGTGTGGGAGATGTGACCTCCCCACGCTGCCCTGCTGCCGCCCTGCTGTAGGGGGTTAGCCTCCCCAGCAGCCATCCCCCTTATGTAATCTGCACATCACACAGGCGTGACTCCAGGTGCCTGTGGGAGGTAGCGCGGGGGTGAGCTCAGGGGCGCAAACAAGCCTCCAAGTTTCCTTGGGTGCCTCTCCTCTTGTTACATTTCAGCGTCATCCTGCGTCTGCCAGCTCGGTCACCCACTTGCCTATTAGAATATATTAACTGACAATGCAGACTTAAATAACTTGGGCAGGTGACAGGCTGCAGTGGGGGGCCCTCTGCACCGAACCCTTCTGCAGCGGGTCAAGTGAGTTCAGAGGACCATGGGCGGACTGAGGCAGGACGGTGGGCAGGGAGGGGCAGGGTACAGCCTGCAGTCCAGGCATACACAACGCCAAACTTAAAGTGCTGAGATCTGGTGCCCTTGGCAACAAGGAAAGCCCACCCCGTGGCAGGCACACCCATGCCTCTGTACACACCCAGCTCGCAGGGTTGTGCCTTAAGTGAATAAGAAAACTGAACAGAGACATCTGTCATAAGAGCATGGCCGGTCTGTGGTGACAGCCCTGGCGGCAGCAGCCTAGGCACAGGCAGTCCCGCCTGTGCCCACTCACTCCGCAGAGTGCCCTCCATAGGCCAGAGTGGTCACTCAGCCTCCCAGGGGAGAGAAAAAAACCAAACCTGCCCTCTGCGGGAGCTTTCCTGTCCCCTTCACTCTCTTGTTGCTCTGCCTCTTCAATTAAGTTGCCTTAAAGGTGTCCAAAGGCGTTTTCAGGTTGCAGCAGAAGAGATAGTTTTCCAGACTCTGGAGTCAAAAGACACCCAGCCCTGATCCCTGGTGTGTTCCACCGGGTCCTTCCCCACCACACCCCCATCTCCAGCTGGTCCTGCCAGAGTGAGAAGCCCAGACATGTACATACTGCTTCACATGCTCACAGATGGCTTCCCTGCTCGGGGCTGACTGCTGCTAATTTAGGCTGCTGGAGGCTCCGTGTGCGCTCTCTCTTTTTTTAATTCCATGTTTATTTAAAGCCAGATTTTGAAATCTTGTCTTTAACTCTGAAATCTGAAATCGTCTTGCTGTGGATTTTACACCCCCCCCCAACATGGCGCAAAGTTTAGGGAGGCTTGATGAACGACTGGCCAGGGTCTCCTTACAGTGTCCTATTGTGTCAGCCCAGAGCACAGGAGGTCCCCAGGACATGCCTGGTGTTTCCATGTAAACAGGGGGAAGCTGTGTGGAACTTCTGATTAGAGGCTCTCCTGCTTCCTGGTGGTGCAGAAGGGGCAGGCCAGGACAGGACTGGCTCATCGTGTCCACTACAGTCCTGCAACGGGACCTAGTGTGGCCCAGGTATCTAGGACCCCAGTGCCAATCCCCCAACTGGCTCTTGGATTTTCAGAGCTCCTCTTAACCCATGAAAGCCACATACAGTCTCTTCCTGCTCTCTGGGGAATCAAGTCCACCTAGAAGGGACTTCCTACCTGGGGCTTGCTGGTGTGTTGACACAACATGGGCTGCCCTCAGTCAGACAGTGCCTGTGTCAGGGCACACACAGTGGAACTCTGTCCCCTCACACTAGGACCCAGCAGAGTCCCTGGCATGGTGAGTGCTCCAGAGGCACCAGCGCTGCACCCCATTGCGCGACAACAACCATCTGCCCTTCTGCCCTTCCACAGCTCCCCTGGGATGAGGAGAAGGGCTTTGGTGAGGAATGATCTTGAGGGAACTGGTCAAGAGCTGAGGCCTAGCCAGTTCCAGGAGGAATGTCTGCACCCGGAAGCAGCAGGACTGCCTAAGGCACTGGCCAGATTCCTACACCAACCTCCGCCTCTTCTCCACCAGGCCAAGAAAAGGAAGGGTGCCGATTCCACCCAGAGTCACCTGCAAAGCCTGCCAGGCAGGGCCTTTCTAACACAGAGAGCGTGAAGACTGGCTGGGACAGTGAGCCTGGCACGGCTGGTCAGACAGGAAGATGACTGTGAGGAAAACTGGTGGAGTGCTAAGCTTGAGAATGTCATTTCTCCAGCAGGCTCGCTTCTCTCAAGGTTGAGAGACAGAGATCTTTGTAGAGTAGTGTAGACAACTAGCTGGCCCCCACCCCAGCCCCCGTCCCTGCCATGACTCTAAAAGAATATGCGAGACATTTCACCCTCTATCCAACCAAAGGTCGGCTGTACAACCTTTCCAAATGTCACTCTAACCATTGCTGGCACAACCTCGGAGACACCAAAGCACCTCAGGAACTACTGTTAACTCTCGCCCCAAGCTGCAGGGGTTTTGTTTGTTTTGTTTTGGGTTTTGTCTTTCTGCAAGAGCTAAGGAAATTCTTTGTGCACAGCCTGAGGAGTTGGCTTTCTGAGCCTTGGAGCTGGTGGTGCGGGACTCTGGTATTTTTCCTGCCTTCCTGGGCTCCTAGACGTCCCAAGGAGAAAACCCCATGCTCAGGTTTCCAGGCCAGACACTTGGGTAGGACAGTTCCAGGACATTGGGATTGAGCGGTGGTACCCGGCGATTTCCTCAGACAGATCGGGGCACCGCACCACTGCTGCTGTTAACCCAGGAGTAGATGGCACAGAGCCAGTCCAGCGCCTGGCTCCTGAGCGTCCCTGGGGCCTTGGCTTTTACAATAGACTGCCACTTCTGGGACCCTTGCAGGAGGCTGGAGGACTCCCTGAGTCCGGCTTCATCTTTCGGAGGGTTCCCTTCACTGCCCCCTGGTGGAATGTCAAAGAAGGAAGCCTTGCCACTGGGCAGGTGAGAGTGGCAGGCTGAAGTAGAGGTAGGTGCGCACAGCAGGAGGGGACGACTGGCCAGCAGGGGGAGTGCAGGGTTGCGTGGTTTGTGAGACCAGGCTGTACCTATCAAGGGGGTAACCCAGCAATTGCTAGCCCTGTCTCCAGAGGGAAGAGTAAACTCTTCCCTTCAGGTAGAGGAGAAAGAGAAAGCCGACAGCTGCCTGTAGAGGGGACATGGGGGCAGCTTGTGCACCTATAAGGCCGGTGCTTCTGGGAAATACTGCTTCTTGATGTCTTCATAGCACCCAGTGACATCTGCCTACCAACCTCAAAGTCTTTTTTTTTTCTTTTTCCCCTGGGTGTTTGTTGTTGCTGTTTTGGATTTTGGTGGGTTGGTTTGTTCCTGGTTTGTTTATTTGTTTTGTTTTGTGTTTTTTTTTTTAAGAGAGGCTCTCATGTAGCCCAAACTGGCCTCAAACTTATGGTGTAGTTGAACTTCTTCATCCTCCTGTTGCTAGGAGCAGGAGTTCTGTGCTTGAAAGTTTGCTGTTTCCGCAGTGCAGGACCGAGCGGAGGGAGCCTCCCGGGATGCTGAGAGGCGGGGACAAACACTGTCTCCTGAGCCACTTGCTCAGCCCCGAACTGAACTGGAGCTGGCTGCCATTTTACACTCTCTTTAGGGATCCAGGAGGCTGCCAGCTTTCCTAGTTCCTCCTCAACACACCTTTCCCCCTGTTAATTTAAACCATAGACAGCCTGGTGAGCATGTGACAGCTACTGATTTTAGTTCTGGTTTCCCTGGTGGCTGATGGGAGTCTGTCAGCCCCCTTCCTTCCTGGGTCTCTTGTTGATGGCAACAATGATGATGATGACTGACTTTATTCCATTGAGAACTTCACATGTGAACACTGAGCATACATGACTCCTAACACATACATACTGAACACTGAACATACATTACCCCTAATGCATTCTCCTTCCAACTCAACTCCTCTTCCCACATTCATGACCTTTAATCACCATTGTTACATATTTAATGTGTACATAAACATATGCACACACATATTAATAACCCACTGGGTCCATTCTGCTTTGACTCTCTATGTATATACGTCCCTGCTGACCTCTTGAAACTGGACAAGAGTCTTCTCTTTTTAAAAAGGAGCCACAACCTCTACCCCAGCGAGCTATGTGGGAGGGAGTTTGCGGGTGCAGGGAGACAACCAGCTTGTACCTGGCCACAGCTCGCAATCTTCACTCTTGATGAAGCATGACAGATGCCCACTGACACAGACACATGAATGAGGTGAGGGAAAGTCCCCACCTATTCCTTCCTTACAGACACCTGTGAGAGCCCAGGCTAGCATGGACAGGGCCATTCCCTGTCAGCTGATGGCACCCCAGGACTGAGGGGTGGAGTAGCTGAGCCTCACAAGGTGCTGGAAGGGGAGCAGTGACCCTGGGCAGGGTGGGTGCCCCCAGTTACAGGCCTGATAATGGGGTAGTACACAGCCTCCTTCCGATAGGTAGCAACTATGCCTGCTGTACCTGGCAAGAACGGGCTTGTTGAAGAGCC